>WOVY01016173.1:0-109285 GCA_013436015.1 Rhipicephalus annulatus
CAAAAAGCCTACAGACCGTCAAATGTTCCTACATTTCAACAGCAGCCACCCAAAGCATTGCAAAACGGGTATTCCATATTCTCAGACCTACCGGTACCGAAGAATATGCATCCCCCGCAGGGGCGCCTGCGCAGTAGGCGTTTGGTGTGTAGCGACACCAAGGACCCGAGCTAACGGGGGAGTTTCGACTCCCTCCCACGCCTAGCCGTGCGTGGCTTTGCCGTGTCCGGGGAAAAGGGGATCCTGGGGGTTGAGCCAATGCTGGGTGATTGGACCATTTAGGCCCCCGGCAGAGGGCAACACACCCCTTTGGCCCCAGCTTCACGTAGACGGCACCCCTGGGCTGACCCACCCAGGGGAAATCGGCAGTCGCCTTTTCCTATCTCTCTCTTCCTATATCTTAGTCTTTTCTCGTCTTTAAATCTGTCCTGTCTTCTTCTCTCTTCCATTTACTTCCGATTTTTCATGGCGGCAAGGGTAATTACTCAACCTTGAGTAGTTATATTTGGTTATAGTGGCAATGTACGGCTGGCGTCTGCAGCCTTATGCTATTAAGTGCTTCAGCGTCCCCTGGTTGGACTCCATGGTGGGTGGTCGCCATTGCTGCCGAACAAAAAGTACACTACTATGGGAACACCTGCATTTCCCCGTCTCCTAGATCGTCTCCCGCCTAAGAGGGGACGCACCGATGACATATCATTTTTCAGCAAACCCAGACAATGTTTTCCCAAATTCCATGTTGTGCACAGTGAAAACCCAACAAAACAAGCCAGAGCAATATCTCCATTCCTTGTTGCTAAATCTCTGACAGAGGTCTTTGGCCCAGGATACAAAGTTACAAAGATGGCTAGTGGAGACCTTCTCCTTGAGCTACCTGAAAAACACCACTATGAGAAACTTGGCAGCCTCGTAGCATTTGGTAATATCCCAGTATCTATTTCACCCCATAGATCAATGAACACCTCACGCGGAGTTGTTTCAGAAGCAGACCTTCTTGAAATGTCTGAACAGGAACTGCTTGAAGGGTGGAAAGAGCAAAAATGTTACAGATGTGAAACGAATCGTCATCAGACGAGGACAACAAAGAAATACCTACCAAACATTTAATACTCACCTTTGCAACTAGCACACTGCCTTCATCTATCGACACAGGCTACATCAAACTTTCTGTCCGCCCCTACATTCCCAATCCAAGGCGGTGTTATAAATGTCAACGATTTGGTCATGGCTCGCAGAACTGCCGCGGTCAGGAAACTTGTGCAAGATGTGGTAGCCACGGCCACACATCTGATAACTGTGTTACTACGCCTCACTGTGTGAATTGTGATGGGGAACACGCCGCGTATTCGCGTTCGTGTCCTAACTGGAAGAAAGAAAAAGAAATAATTACTCTTAAAGTCAAAGAAAACATCACATTCAAAGAAGCAAGACGAAGAGTGTCGCCATTTTACGGCGCAACATATGCTGATGCGGCGCGTCAGGGGGCAACGCCGCACCAGCCCTCGCCACCCCTTCGGCCAGCGCAGAGCGAGCCGTCGGCTGTGGCGCCTGCCCCCAAGGCGGCAGTAGTTCAGTCTACTCCGCCTTCAAGCAAATTGAGGCCGGAGACTCCAGGGTCCTCTGGTCTCAAGGCCTCACCTCACCAGGCGAGGCCTAAAATCCGAACCACCAGCTCGCATGTGCGGGCATCCAGTGCCTCTGACGAGGCAATGGATACAACGGTACCCTTGGTACCAAAAGAGCGGCGCGCCTCCTTGGAGCGCGCCAAGAAACATAAAAAACCAATAACGGGGCCGGACGACCGTCCTGCCACCTAAAATAACAAGCTCACTTTAACACAGGACACTCTCTGTACACACAGCAGCATCTCTTCTTTTAGTATGCAGACAGAAATATTACAGTGGAACATCCGAGGCCTTCTTCGAAACCTTGATGACTTACAAGAACTCCTCCATGAATACAATCCAAGAGTGCTGTGTGTACAAGAGACACACTTAAAACGAACAAACACAAACTTTTTACGTAAGTACGTAATCTTCCGAAAAGATAGAGATGATGCCATGCCACCATCCGGTGGTGTAGCGGTTATAGTTAGTCAAGGGATAGCATGCACGCAATTACCCCTTAAAACTTCCCTCGAGGCGGTGGCTGTTCGAGCAGTTATTCTAAACAAACTTGTCACTGTCTGCTCTTGTACATACCTCCGCACCACCGTCTTGAAAAACTCCAATTCCAGTCTTTAATGGACGAACTACCTGAACCTTATCTGGTCCTTGGGACCTGAATGCACATAATGGTCTGTGGGGTGACTCTCGCTGTGATGCACGAGGTCGTCTCATTGAACAATTCCTCATTTCATCAGGTGCTTGTCTGTTGAATAGGAAAGAGGCAACATACTATAACCTTGCCAACAAAACTTACTCTTCCATAGACCTGAGTATCGCATCTCCTTCACTTGTACCAATGCGTCAGTGGAAAGTCATAAAAAATCCATACGGAAGTGACCATTTTCCTTTAGTTTTGAGTACACCAATAATATATGAATGTCCTCCACATGTTCCCAAATGGCTGGTAAACAAAGCCGACTGGGAACAATTTCAAAAGCTTACTCACTTAAATTGGACTGACATATGCGGATTAGGCATAGACGAAGCTGTTCAGTACTTCACGGCCTTTCTTACTGACGCAGCAGCCAAGTGCATTCCACAAACGTCTGGACTGCCCGGCAACGACATGTCCCGTGGTGGAATACTGAGTGTCGGAATGCGCGAAAGGAACAGAACAGGGCATGGAGGTTGCTGCGAAACTCGCCGACGGCGGAAAACCTTGAGAGCTTCAAGAAAATAAAATCTCGAGGCAGGAGAACGCGTCGGCAGGCCAGAAGAGAAAGCTGGCACAAGTTTACATCAGGGATAAATTCATATACACAAGAGGCCAAAGTCTGGAACATGGTTCGTAGGGTAGCAGGAAGAAAATTACACTCACTCCCACTTGTAAACACTCAGGGTGATACCTTGGAAGATCAAGCAAACTTCCTAGGTGCGCACTTTGAACAGGTATCCAGCTCATCCCACTATACTGACACTTTCCAAAAATACAGAAGAAGAATAGAAAAGCAGAAACTAGAACATAAATCCACTAGATACGAGGCATATAACCAAGCTTTCAGTCTAGCTGAGCTCCGAACTTCTCTAACTCCTGCAGTACTTCTGCCCCAGGTTCTGACCGTGTGGTGTATGAAATGTTAAAAAACCTACCAGCAGAAACACGAAAAACCCTACTCTGTTTGTACAATGCTATCTGGTTTTCTGGCACTATCCCTATCTCCTGGAAAGAGGCTATCATTATTCCCATTTTGAAAGAGGGCAAGGACCCTTCTTTAGCTTCAAGTTATAGGCCTATTGCACTTACAAGCTGCTTGTGCAAAGTCTTCGAAAAAATGATAAACTGCCGACTTGTACATATCCTTGAAACAAACAATTTGCTCGACCCATTTCAGTGCGGGTTTCGAGAAAGTAGATCCACCACAGACCACCTTGTTCGTATCGAGGCACAGATCAGAGACGCCTTCGTCCATAAACAATATTTTCTCTCTGTGTTCCTCGATATCGAAAAGGCGTATGATACAACATGGCGTTTTGGAATCCTAAGAGACCTGTCCCACCTTGGTGTGCGCGGAAGAATGTTTCATATAATCGAAAGTTACCTGTCAAACCGGACATTCCGTGTCCGTCTGGGCAGTGTGCTCTCTCAAACATTTGTCCAGGAAACAGGCGTGCCACAAGGTGGTGTGCTTAGTTGCACACTTTTTATCATCAAAATGAATTCTTTGCACTTGTCCATTCCCCGCATGATGTTCTATTGTACATATGTCGACGACGTTCAGCTTGGCTTCAAGTCATGCAACTTAGCCATGTGTGAGCGGCAGGTTCAGATGGGTTTAAATAAGGTCTCCAAATGGGCAGACGAAAACGGATTTCGACTTAACCCACAAAAAAGCACGTGTGTCTTGTTCTCTCGAAAGAGAGGCATGCACTCGGAACCTGACATTCGGCTGAACGGGCAACGTCTGTCCGTCAAAGCCGAGCATAAATTCTTAGGCTTAATCTTGGACAACAAGTTGACCTTCGTACCGTACATCAAGTATTTAAAAACAAAATGTTTAAAAGCCATGAATGTTATTAAAGTGTTGTCACGTACTACTTGGGGTAGTGATAGGCAATGCCTCATGAACCTCTATAAAAGCCTCATTCGCACCCGCTTAGATTATGGGGCCGTTGTCTATCAGTCTGCCACTCAAAGTGCCTTGAAGATGCTGGACCCCGTGCACCATTTGGGCATCCGTCTTTCTACGGGTGCTTTTCGCACCAGCCCCGTAGAAAGCCTTTATGTTGAGTCAAATGAGTGGTCGCTTCATCTGCAAAGAACCTACATGTCCTTTGTATACTTCCTTAAGGTGAAAGCAGACAAGAGGCACCCCTCATACTCTACAATTAATGATTTGTCGAGCTCAACTCTGTTTCAAAACAGGCCTTCGATGAGGCAGCCCTTCTCAATTCGCCTGAAGTGTCTAGCTGAAGAAACTGAAGTGTCACTTGAACACAGTTTAATGGCTCCTGTAGCATACCCGCCACCGTGGCAGTGGCAGACTATAGACTGCGATGTGTCTTTCCTAGAGGTTACAAAACATGCGCCTATTGCCCATATCCGAACATACTTTCTGGAACTTCAACACAAATACGTATGTCCCGAGTTCTTCACAGATGCCTCCAAGACTAACTCCTCTGTGTCCTACGCTGCTGTCGGCCCATCCTTTTCGGATGCTGGCCCTCTACATCCACGCACAAGTATCTTCACAGCGGAAGCTCACGCGATACTGGTGGCAGCTAAACACATCAAACAATTACAAATACAAAAAGCAGTAATTTATACAGACTCCCTCAGTGTGGTAATGGCTCTGCACAGTCTTAAAAAACAAAAAAACCCAGTTCTTGTCTCACTTTACTCCATTTTGTGCACACTCTACACGCACAAACAACATGTTGTAGTGTGCTGGGTGCCAGGGCACCGTGAGATCCAAGGCAATGTGAGGGCGGATCAGCTCGCTGCATCCGTCCATGAGAGCACCGCCATTACATCCATATCAATCCCGGCCCTTGATCTTAAGCCGTCTCTCAAACTAAACCTCAGGGACTACTGGCAAAGCAAGTGGGATACACACACACAAAACAAACTACACGTTATCAAGCCACACCTTGGCCATTAGCCACCAGTATCAAAATCACGTCTCACAGAGGTAACGCTAACAAGACTCAGGATAGGGCACACATACACGACACACACACATCTTTTATCCGGTGGTGATCCACCATTGTGTGATAAATGTGGTGAGGCTTTAACAGTTCTTCACGTTTTTAATCCAATGTAAACAGTTAGACACTCTAAGAAGACAACACTTCCCATTACCCTACCGACAACATATACCTTTACACCCTGCAATGTTTGTCGGTAGGGAACCACTTTTCACCCATAAATCATTGTTAGCTTTTTTAAGAGATGTTAATTTTTACCATGTATTATACCCAGGCATTGCGTAGTGCGACCTCTCAAGAGAGGTCGCTGCTGCTGTGATTACATTTAAAAGCACTTGCCTCGCAGCCCTTGGACACAAGGGCACTGATGAGGCAAGTGTGCTAGTGCCAAATATTTTTACATGTTTTTATTATCAAAACCTTTGTCACCCTTTTTAATATGCATATCACGCCACTGTCATGTCTTTAATACTTATGTTTTTACCCGCATTATCGCGAGGAATTTTAAGGCCCCTATACAGCCACACAACATATCATTGACCGCATCTCTATACTCATTGAAATGGCGCTCTTTGGCCATCAATTGGCCCTTGCGCCATAAAACACCACACATCATCATCATCAAGAATATGCATCGATATGCGGGAATTTGACAGACACGCGGAACACCTAAAGCATTCCTTATTGAAACAAAATTATCCGGAAGACATTATTGACGATGCCATACTACGTGCTCGCAACGTGAACAGGAATGATATAGTTAAGGAACCAAACAGAGTATCTAAAACGACTTTCCAAACGAACCTTGTACTAACTTACTCCTCATCAGCGCCACGAACCAACAACATACTTTCCCGCCATTTCAACATAATCAGGCAAAGCAAACGACTAACTTCTATTTTCGCGAAGCCACCTCACGTGGTGTACCCCAGGGATAAAAATCTGAAAGACATTCTTGTCAGAACGAAAACAAACACCCCCAAAATGCAATCAGGGCGCCATCCCTGCGGAAAAGCTCGATGCAAGGTATGCCCACAGATTATCACAACACGTGAATCCAAAGCGAACTTCTCGGATTTCAAATTCTGCATAACTGAAAGCCCTGATTGTGACTCCAGTAACGTAATATACATGTTACATTGCAACATCTGTGGACAAGAATATATCGTCCAAACAGACAAGCCATTTCGGCTGTGGTTCAATATTCACCGGTACCACGCCACTTCGCTGCCGCAGCTACCTTTATCTAGACATCTGTGCCTGCCAAACCCCAGTTTTGAAAATATCAGCGTAACTCTTTTGCAGTCCAGTTTCTGAAACAGGCGCGAGCGTGAACAGCGTGAGGGATATTTTATTTTCAAATTTCAAACATTAATAGCCTGCATCAACGAGGACCCCGGAAAACTCTCCTGCCTCCGAGAAGTAAGCCAGGAGGAAATCGGTCACAAAGATTGATAGCTGGAGACCATGCTTGTTTTTTCTGACTGGCTCGTACGTGTACACTGTCCTTTCTTGTTTTCGTTTTTCTTCCCTTTTCCTTTTTGCTTTTTTTCACATGCAGATACCAAGTGTTTATGTTCACCTACCACTTGATGACCACTGAAGGGAAAAGGACGAGTATTAAAGGTTAATGGGTCGGTCGGCTCTTCCTTTCGGTTTACCCTTTCTCGGCTCATTAACCCTTTCTTTACGCACGCTGTCAAGGACCCCTCCCGCCACCGCGGCGACAATGTTGGGTGGCCCGACACACGTCGAGAACTCCACAGCACATGATAAAAACCGGATGTGGACGTACACGGACAGTTGATTTCGTTCTCAGTGTTGACAGTGGTTCTTCCTCTTTTTACTTTCTTTCTTTTCTTTCTTTTTTTCTTTTTTCTCTTTGTCTTTTTTCTTTCCCTTTTTTTCTTTTTTTCTCTTTCTTTGCATTTTTAGTTCCCTATCGCTCTCGCAAACATCTGTCAAGGCGAGAGGGACGCGGCAGCAACGAAGTTTGGAAGTTCATGTCAGTATAACTCATCCCCTGATGAAGGGAGGACCCCTTACGAAACTGTTGGGAAATAAATATACTTATCCTTGTTGACAACGCTACCGTTGTGCCATATCCCATACCTATATATATATATATATATATATATATATATATATATATATATATATATATATATATATATATATATATATATATATAGTGTCGCAGTACAACGCGAACAAAGCGCAGGTACGCCTTCAGACAGCAAAAGCAGCGTGTTCTCAACAGCTGAGCCGCAAGATTGTCTTCTTCGTTCTCGATTCAAGCCCGAGGCCCACTACCTGGTGTCCACTAAATCCCCGCATCATCTTTTTCGTTCACATGTAGACGCGGGTCATTTGCCTCACTCTCAAGAAGCATCGACCCGATGCGACGTCAATAATGCAGTTTTTGTTTAAAGAAAAGTTTCACGCAATCACTCGCGGATGTATCCATAAACGTGCAAGTAGCTTAGCTTCTTCCGCGCGTTCCGTAAACGTGTTGGCGTCTGGGTCGATGTCGTCACCTTCGGGCGGTAGCATCGCATCTAACATAGTCCGTACTTTTTGTCCATGAACGACGCTGAACGGGGTCATGCGGGTTGTTTCTTGCTTGGCCGTGTTGTACACAAACGTTATGTATGGCAAGATTTCATCCCAATTTTTGTGTTGAACGTCTACGTACATCGAAAGCATGGCTTAAATGGTTTTGTATATGCGCTCTGTCAGCCCGTTCATTTGTGGGTGATAGGCGGTGGTCATACGATGCGTTGTTCCACTCAGCATCAGGATGTGATTCAAAAGAGTTGCCGTAAATGCAGTTCCTCTCTCTGTGATCACGACGGTTGGTGCACCATGCCTCAGTACAATATTGATACATAACAGCCGCTAAACACGGCTGCATAAAAGAGGAGGACGATGGCTGGTCTGGCGCCATCTTGCTCGTCGAGTTCTGTGTGTTGTAAATAGATCATTAAACAAGTTACTCGTAACATTATTGGTGGAGGTGGACGACTCCCGTACCTCGATGGAGACGCCCAGCGGTCGCACCATCAGCGACCTTTCGACTGCTTCGACTGCTGGTACTTCCTCTACGCCGCCCTCTTCAGCCCAAGCCACCACCTACGTCACACTCCCGCACCTGCGGGATCCCGGCACTTTCTCCGGTGATGGTACGATCGATCTTGACACTTGGCTGAACCGGTACGAGCGCGTCAGTGCTACTCACCGCTGGGATCCCACGCTCATGCTCGCCAACGTGCTTTTCTACCTGGACGGAATTCCCCGAACATTGTTTGAAAGCCACAAAGCCGACATAACGAGCAGGGATCTCTTCAAAGAAAAGATACGTGACCTGTTTGGCGATTTATCTGGTCGTCAGCTCGCTGCGAAGAAGACTCTTGCCACACGGGCCCAGTCTTCTACCGAATGGTACGTCTCCTACATTCTTGACGTCTTGGCCCTTTGTTCCAAGGCCGACCAGTGCATATCGGAAGACGAAAAAGTTAACCACGTCTTGAAAGGCATTGCTGACAATGCTTTCAACCTGCTGGTTTTTAACAACGTCTCGAGCATCGACACCATCCCTAAAGAATGCCGACGTCTCGAACAAGCTAAAGCCCGCCGCGTAGCCCAAAGCATCGTGTGCCTTCTAAACACAGCGGCCACTTCTTCTTGTGACGACGCCTTCCACCAGGCCCTCCGATGTGACAACCTTACACGCATCATTCGTCGAGAGGTCGAGGCAGCACAACCGGTAGCCACGCCATTACCGACGTCTGCGCCTTCCCCGACCACGATCTCTTTATTACAAGCGGTTATTCGTCAAGAGCTATCGAATGTCGGCCTACATCCTGTTCCTACCATATACCCTGCTGAGCCTTCTTATCGCACCCCTACTGCTCCTCGCATACAACGCAATTCGTCCGAAATGGCGTACTCTTGATGACAGGCCCATATGTTTTAACTGTCGACGCGTTGGTGATATCGCTCGTCACTGCCGCAGCCACTGGGCTCCACCGTCCCATTATGCACCTCAGCATCATGCCACCTCTGTTCGCCAGTCGTCTCCATCACTTTCTCCATCAACGCCGACCACATTTTCCGCTCCTGCAGCACCTCTGAGCAGACCTCGCTACGACCGGTCACCGTCCCCTGCTCTTTGTCAGTCCCGGTCACCCCCACAACGCCGTGCGGTCTCCCCGACCTATTCGCAGCGCCTCCGACCGGAAAACTAGGCCATGCAGCTTCTGGAGGTGGAGCTTCGTTGACGACCTTCGTAAGAAATCCTCAATTACCGATAACAACGAACCGGAACCTTTTAGACGGTACTGTCGACAATGTTCGTGTCAGTGCAATGATAGATACTGGCACGCATGTGTCCATTATGAGTGCTAACCTTCGCCGCCGACTTCGAAATGTTGTCACGTCCGCCCTCAACCGAGCTGTACGAGTTGCCGATGGAGAAACTGCCGCAATTTTTGGCATGTGCTCTGCGCGAGTGTCTATTGGGGAGAGAAGCACGGTCGTTCTTTTCGCCGTTATCGAACATTGCCCTCATAAACTCATTCTCGGTATGAATTTTCTAGCCACGCCCTCTGTTTTCATAGATTGTTCAGCTGGCCGTCTCCATCTCTACTTACCCCTCTTTTCCGACCCGACCAGCCCACCGCAAACCAGCCTCTGTTGCATTGATTTCACGCACCTCCCTCCTAACTCTGTCACACATGTCGACTTATCCTCCACGCCGCCAGTACCTGATGGTGATTACATGGTGGCCCCAACTCCTGCCGTGATGCTTACGCATGGGGTTGCTGTGTCGCATATGATTCTGACGATTACGAGAAACCGCACCTTCCTTCCACTGGTCAACTTTTCACTCACCACCTAAGTTCTGCCACAGGGTATTTCCCTGGCCGAAATTACCGCTCTCCAAGATGACCTTGTCGAGCCTCTGAAAGTACGATTGATGCAGCTCAGTCAGTGGTTCCACTCCATGACGTTCTTGGGGCACCGACATCGAGCGAATGGTGTCATCGGACCTCACGTCTGAGCAAGCTGCAGCGCTTTGCCACGTTCTTGAGGGCTATCGTAGCATTTTCGGCTTTGCCAGCAACTCTTTAGGCCAAACGACCATTGTCACTCATCGCATAAATACTGGCCATGCAACTCCCATTTACCGACGCCCCTACCGTGTGTCTGCGGTGGAGCGTGCAATATTACAACATGAAGTCGGCAAAATGCTTGCGAAAAACATTATTGAGTCTTCATGCAGCCCCTGGGCTTCTCCAGTCGTCTTTGTTAAAGAACGATGGAGCATGGCGCTTTTGTGTCGATTACCGTCACCTTAACAAATGTACCAAGAAAGACGTTTATCATTTACCTCAAATCGACGACACCCTCGACTGTCTGTACGGTGCCACTTATTTTTCAACTATTGACTTTCGGTCAGGGCAGATAGCCGTCGACGAGATGGACCGCGAGAAGACCGCATTCATCACTCCTGATGGTCTTTATCAGATAGGTGATGCCCTTTGGTCTCTGATATGCACCAGCCACATTTAAAAAAAATGATGGACTCATTGCTCCAAGGGTTGAAATGGTCCACCTGCTTTATTACCTTGACGATGCTATTGTCTTTTCGCCCACATTCGACTCGCATCTTGATCGTTTGTCAGCTATTCTGGACGTTTTTCGTCGAGCCGGACTCCAGCTTAGCGCCTCCAAGTGCCGCTTCGCTTGTCGTCAAATTTCCGTGCTCGGTCACCTTGTAAATTTTCGCGCAGTCACGAATTTTCCCTTTCCGAGGAACACAATGGATGTCCGCAGTTTTGTAGGGTTGTGCTAATATTTCAGACGCTTTGTTAAGGACTTTGCGACCATTGCACGCCCCCTCACAGACCTCTTGAAGAAAGACGCCTCGTTTATCTCGGGCCATGACCAAGCGTCATCGTTTCCGCAACTTACGACACTACTTACAACGCCACCAATCTTGGCTCACTTTGATCCATTAGCCCCAACCGAGGTTCACACGGACGCCAGTGGACACGGCATAGGAGCTGTGCTATTGCAGCAACAACGGGGACACGACCGTGTTATAGCCTACGCAAGTCGACTGCTATCGCCAGCCGAGCGCAACTATTCCATCACGGAGCGCGAGTGGCTCGCCCTTGTATGGGCAGTCGCCATGTTTCATCCATACCTGTACGGGCGCTCATTCCGTGTTGTCACGGATCATCACGCGCTCTGCTGGCTAGCCTCCCTGAAGGACCCCACGGGACGTCTCGCTCGTTGGGCTCTACGCCTTCAAGAGTACACGTTCTCTGTAATGTACAAAACAGGGCGATTACATCAGGATGCGGATTATTTAGCCCGCTACCCTGTTGACGAACAAACCGATACTGACGCTATCACGAACGTTTTTTCCGTGTCGCAGCAGGTGAACATTGGCGAAGAGCAACGTCGGGATGCTCCTTTACGAGCCATCATTGACAAACTGGAGTCAACGCCTCGCGACCTGTCCCTACGAATGTTTTTGATGAAAGACGGGATCCTATATCGCCATAACCTTTATTCCTGCGGAACAGACTTACTTCCTGTCATCCCAGCGTACCTGCGTTCCACTGTCCTGCATCAACTTCATGACGCTCTCATGACGGGCCATTTGGGCGTTTCTCGCGCATACGATCGGGTACGACGTCGGTTTTTTTTGGCCTGAGCTTTCCCACTCTGTTCGACGCTATGTCGCCGCTTGTGAGCCCTGTCAGCGCCGCAAAACGCCGTCAGCCCTCCCAGCCGGCTACCTTCAGCCGATCATCGTTCCCAACGAGCCTTTCTTTCGAGTTGTTCTCGACCTGTTGTGCCCTTTTCCACTCTGCACAGCCGGAAATAAATGTATTGCTGTTGCCACGGACTACGCGAACGCGGTACGCAATCACACGAGCACTCCCGACCAGCTGCGCTACCGACGTTGCGGACTTTCTGCTGTACCACATATTATTAGTGCGCGGTGCTCCCCGTGAACTTCTCACCGACCGTGGCTGCACGTTCTTATCAGCTGTCGTTCATGAAATCCTGAGGTCTTGCCATACCAAGCACAAATTTACTACTTCGTACCATACCCAGTCAAATGGCTTCACGGAGCGCCTTAACAGGACCCTAACCGATACGCTTGCCAAATACGTTGCGCCAGACTACAATGATTGGGACACTCATTTGCCGTATGTGACGTTCGGCTACAATTTATCTCGTCACAACACAGCCGGCTATTCGCCCTTCTATCTGCTATATGGCCGGGACCCAACTCTACCCTTAGACACTTTACTACCTGCGGCCACTGAATATGCTGGGGAAGCCATTGCCCGCGCCGACCACGCGCGCCAAGTCGCCCGTAACCGTCTACAGGCATCACAAGCGCGCCAACAACAGCTCTACAATTCTCATCATAGGGACGTGCACTTTTCTCCGGGTTGTCTCGTGCTCCTCTGGTCACCTACTCGGCGTGGGGGACTGTCTGAAAAAATGTTGTCACGCTACACTGGACCATTCCGTATCGTTCGCCAAGTGACAGACGTCACGTACGAAATTGTTCCAACCGATCCAACAAAGTCATCGTCAGCTCTGAGCGACACCGTTCACGTGGCTCGGCTAAAGCCCCATTACCACCCTTCGACATTATCTGCGTAAACGTAGCAGCGGGACGGTGTTTCTACCACCGGGGGTTATGATACATAACAGCCGCTAAACACGGCTGCATGAAAGAGGAGGACGAAGTGACTTTCTGTTTGAGGCTGGTCTGGCGCCATCTTGCTCGTCGAGTTCTGTGCACTGTAAATAGACCATTCAACAAGTTACTCGTAACAATATTTTCGATGAAAAATCTTGTCACCTTCGCTGCAGTACCTCTCAAGGTAGTTTTTGTCTCGACATAACGGGTCAGATAATCCGTCGCGACAATAACCTAGCGGTTCCCTGCAGTATAGGTAGGTAGTTGGCCCAAAATGTCCACGCCGATCTGGTATAATGGAGCTGTTGGGACCTGCATGGGTTGTAGGAGGCCAGCTGGTTTAGTCAGTGGTGACTTGCGTCGCTGTCAGTCGAGACAGGTACGGACGTGTTTCTTCACGGTTGTGGTTATTCTCGGCCAGTAATATTTTTGCTGTATTCTGGCCAACGTTCTCGTGTAGTTCAAAAGGCCAGAGGTCACCTCGTTGTGGCATGCTTTGAGTATTTCAGTACGAATGGCTGCAGGGATTACGAGCAGATAGGGTGATCCCGTCGACGAAAAGTTTCTTTTGTAGAGTACTCCGGCCCGTAAACAAAATGATGACAACACTCTTGGAAAAACTCTTCACGCCTTGTGAAATCTGCCATCCAAGTAGTTCATTAAGCCAAGCAACTCAGCGTCATCACGTTGTTGCTGCGCAATGGCGGCCGTGTCGAGGACCCCTAGAAATGCCGCTTCCTCCTCCTCAGGTAGGGTTGCCTACTCAATGGGTGAATGGGACAGACAGTCAGCGTCCATATGTAGCTTGCCTGACTTATGTACGACTACCATATCGAATTGTTGCAGCCTGCGACTCCAACGGGCTAATCGCCCTGTAGGGTCTTAAGACTTGGTAAACCAGCACAGCGAGTAGTGGTCGCTAATTACTTTGAAGGGGCGGCCATGTAAATACGGACGAAATTTTGTAACCGCCCATACCACAGCGAGATATTCCTTCTCAGTCGTGGAGTAATCAGGCTCAGCGCGTGTTAACGTACGTATTTACGAAAGGTACTGGGATTGATGCCCAGCACCTCCACCAGTGTCGCAGTGCAATACGAACAAAGCACAGGTACGCCTTGAGACAGCGAAAGCAGCGTGTTCTTAACAGCTGAACCACCAGATTGCCTTCTTCGTTCTCAAATCAAGCCAGGGGCCTACTACCTGATGTCCGCTAAATCCCCACATCATCGATATATATATATATATATATATATATATATATATATATATATATATATATATATATATATATATACATACATATATATATATATATATGTGTGTGTGTGTGTGTGAAAGTAGATGCGCTTTCACATAACAACTGTTTATTCTGCCGACGTTTCGACGGGAACCCCGTGTTTTTCGAAGCATTATGTCTTGAAAAAGACAGGGTTCCCGTCGAAACGTCGGCAGAATATACAGTTGTTATTTGAAAGCCCATCTACTTCCATATTTATAACCTTGCGGCAACCGAAGTTATGCTTCTGTATATATATATATATATATATATATATATATATATATATATATATATATATATATATATATATATATATATATATATATACTGCGACGGTATGAGCCGGGCTGTAGTATCTGCCGGGGAGGTAGAAGAGGAAGAAGACGTTGTCTGGTGCGGCCTGCGGCCTCCATCTTTACCGCGACTGCCGAACTTCATCCTCACCCTGTAAATAAATCTAACTCTCTAATTCAACCGTAACAGTTTTGTGGTGGAGGTGCCGGGGTAATCAACCAAGCATCACGACGCTTCAAGCGCCTGATCTACGACGAAGCCGCCGCCTTGCTGGACTGCCCCCGTTACCACTGGCAGCTGAGATGTCTCACGGCGAAGAAGGAAACCGGATCCCTGCAGCTGCAGAACTTCTACCAGTCCCAGCAGCACCGCTAGTACCAGGTTCGTGTGCGGCTGGTCCCTGGTTGCGTCAGCATCTGATAGTGCCTCGCACATTCCGTGGCGAATCTGGCGAGGACGTGGATGCCTGGCTCACACACTACAAACGGGTGAGCAAATACTACCAGTGGGATGCGGCGACCCAGCTGACCAATGTAATATTTTTCTTAACGGACACAGCACTCGTTGGGTACGAGAACCACAAAGATGCCCTCACGTCATGGGATCGCTTCGTTTCTGAAATAAGAGCGTGCTTCGGAGACTCCGTAGCTAAAAGAAAGCAGGCGGAACAAACGTTACTGCAGAGAGCTCAGATCCCAGGAGAGACAAGCACGACCTATGTCGAGGCAATCTTGAAGCCCTGCAAGATTGTCAACCCTTCTATGTCAGAGGAAGACAAAGTTGGCCACCTGATGAAGGGCATTGCCGAGGACGTGTATCAGTTCCTCATCAGCAAAGACAGCCTTCCTACGGTGACCGACGTCATAAGCCACTGTCGCACATTCGAGACCCTGAAGATGTGACGTATCACCCTCAAGTTCGGTCGCCTACCGAATGTAACCACTGTGGCAAGTGTTGACAAATACACGCCGCTTGATTTCGCGTCGACAATACGCCAGATTGTTCGAGAAGAGCTCACTCGACACGCTCGCCCGACGCCGTACGAACCTACACCCGCACCGCTTCCCTCTCACCCTTCCGTGTCAATTGCCGCAGCAGGGAACGATGACTGCAACTACAGGCCACCCTCACCACCGAAGTCACAGCGCAATAACTACCCGCTGCCGAGGTACGAAGACCACTTCAGTTACCCCCATCAGCCAGGCAACACCTATTACAACCCGAACGAAGATGCACCCGTACCATTACCGCGTCGGCGAAACGCGTTCCAGGAGTACAATGCATACCGCCAAGCCCCTGTGTGCTACCGTTGCGGTATCGCTGGGCATAAAGCTCGGTTTTGTCGTCGACAGAGAGAGCTAACATTCCGATATTGTTCCCCATCAGAGTTTCCGCCAGCGGGCACTGGTCACAACAACGGTGTTTGGCTCGCCTATTCCAGGAGTACCTCACGGCGGGGAATTCATTGTGGCAGTTCTCCCGCTTCTGACCGTAGTTTGAAGCCTCCATATGGCGGACTGCATCGTTTCTCTTCGCCGGGACGACGCCTGTCATCACCGCCGCTGCCGGGAAACTAGCCAGCGCGACCGATGGAGGTGAGGTCACACAACAGGATTTGCCTCAGACGCCTCCGCCAGTTATAATGTCCAAGAACAGATACGTGTGGAAATAGATGGCTTTTGTACAAGTGCTTTGGTGGACACTGGTGCTACGATATCAGTTATGAGTCTTTCAAAAGTGGCATTGGCCGCAAAGTAATGTTTACTTGGGGCTAATCAACAAGGTTTCGTGGTGTTGGTGGGGAAGTACTTTATCCTTTCGGAGTTTGTGCCGTCAATGTCTTATTATCAGGAAAGGTGTTCCCAATAGAGTTTCTTGTGCTGCAACATTGTACCCACGATGTGATTCTCGGTCTTGACATTGTCCAAGGATGTGGCGCTTTCGTCGACTGTAGAAGCGGTGAACTTTCCGTCAGCGGTGACATTGTTCCTGGCCTCGTCGATGAGGCACCGGAGGCCGCGAAGAATGCTCTGATTGTTTCCGATGAGCTAACAGTGCCGCCATGGTCAATGAGGTCAGTTGCGGTGTTCGCCCCAGAATCTGCCACATCTTTTGACGCCATCGTTGAACCTGCCATCGTTCAATGTGCTAAGAAAGGCATACTCTTCCTTTGTAGTTTGGTATCTGTTGATGAAGAGTTACCTTTCTGTGGGCACTGAACTGTTCGCCAATGCCGGTTGTGCTGCCTCGAGGAATGAAGCTTGGCGTCTTCGGTGATTCCACCGAAGGTTCTGTAGCGGTCGTTAATAACGATGAAAGCGAGAAAGGTACAGTCTCTGGCAAGCGCAGTTGCTCTTACAAGTCGCAGATCCTAGGCATGATTAGCGCCACTTTGCGGTAACACGAGCAGCAAACATTACACCATCTGTTGAGGCGACATGCTTCTGTGTTTGACTTTTGCCAAGAGGAGAGGCCACTACCTTTACCATGTTCACATGCTCGCCATAGGACTGACACCAGAACTGCCCATCCGACCCGACAAAAGTCTTACCGAGTGTCGTCTTCAGTACGAAAAGTTATTGCCAACCAGGTTCAGGAAATGCTGAAGAAGGGTGTTATTGAATAGTCGTGTAGCCCGTGGCCAGCGCTGGTCATCTTGGTTAAGAAAAAAGATGGCGCCTGGCGATTCTGCGTTGATTACAGAAGACTCCATGCCGTGACCAAAAAAGGTGTATATCCGCTGCCTAGAATTGACGATGTTATTGACTGCTTACACTCGGCTTGGTACTTTTCTTCAATAGACCTACAGTCAGGATATTGGCAGACACCTATGCACACTTCAGACAAGAAGAAGACCGCATTCGTGACGCCTGATGGACTGTACCAATTTATAGTGATGCCGTTTGGGCTTTGCGACGCCCCCGCTACTTTTGAAAGGTTTATGGACTCTGTCCTTCGTGGTCTTAAATGGGAGGTGTGCTTATGCTATCTGGATGACGTCGTCATTTTTGGGCGTACCTTCGAAGAGCACAACGTCCGTTTAAGCCTTGTTTTACACTGGGTTGGAAAGGCTGGCTTGATTTTGAACTCTAAAAAGTGCCGGTTTGGTGAACGACAAACTTTAGTCCTCGCTCACCTAGTTGACAAAGATGGTGCCAGGCCGGATCCCCGCAAAATCGAAGCAGTCGGCACATTTAAACCACCCCAGACACTAAAGGAACTTCGCAGCTTTTTGGGCCTATGTTCCTACTACTGCCGCTTTCTGCCCCGATTCGCGGACGTAGTACACCCACTGGCGAGCTTGTTGCGAAAAGACAGCCCATTCGAATGGACACCTGATTGTGATGCCGCCTTTTCTGAACTGAAATTTCTACTGATATCTGAGCCTGTTCTTCATCATTTCGATCCTTCTGCTCCTACACAGTGACGCAAGTGGAATTGGCATCGGAGGTGTGCTTGTTCAGCACCATGATAATGCCGAGCATGTTGTTGCTTATACGAGTCGATCTCTAAGCAAGGCTGAAATGAATCATACGGTGACAGAGCAAGAATGTTTAGTAGCTGTATTCGCCATTCAGAAGTTTCGATGTTACCTCTACGGTCGTCCATTCACGATTGTGACAGACTATCATTCATTATGTTGGCTTGTTACCCTCCGAGACCCTTCTGGCCGCCTTGCTCGATGGGCTTTACGCCTTCAAGAATTTGACTTCAGCATTTCGTACAGAAGTGGATGACGTCAGTCGGACGCTGATTGCCTTTCTCGCCTACCTATGAGCATGACGGAGGACAGTGCAGATACCCTTGACATCTGTTTTGCTGCGGTCTCTCACGTTTCCTGACGCCAATATCTTCAAACGAGAACAATTGAATGATTTATCTTTAGACCCATTGTTCGCTGATTCCCGGAATCTCAAAGGCAGTGCTTGCTTTCGCATTCGTGGTGGACTGTTGCGCAAAACAAATTACTCAGCAACCGGCGCACGTTATTTACTGGTTGTACCTCAAAGTCTTCGATTCGACGTTTTCCGTACTATGCACGATGATCCAACGTCAGGACACCTTGGGTTCATTCGCACCCTGCATCGAGTGCAGCAGCGTTTTTACTGGCCTCGAATGCGAAATTTCACAAAACAATACGTCTCAAGCTGCGAGAATTGCCAGAGCTACAAACCACCAACCAGTGCACCGCACGGCCTTCTTCATCCCGTAGAACCGCCTACTACGCATTTCGAGCAAGTGGGCATCGTTCTATTGGGCCCGTTTCCGCGATCGTCGAACGACAACCGCTGGATAATAGTGTGCGTCGACCACCTTACCAGATACGCCGAAACCGCCACGATACCATCTTCTACAGCTGATGGCGTCACTGCCTTTTTGTTACGCTCCGTTGTTCTTCGCCATGGTCCACCTCAAGTAGTCATTAGTGACCGTGGTCACCAATTCATCGCGGACGCTGTGGAAGAACTGCTTCGCCTCTGCACTTCACAGTTCAGACAATCTACATCATACCATCCCCAGACAAATGGTCTTGTAGAACGTACCAATGGAACTCTTACTAACATGCTCTCAATGTACGTCGTGTCCAATCACACGAACTTGGATGAGATCTTAGCATTTATTACTTATGCATACAATACAGCGATGCACAAAACCACGGACTTCACACCCTTCTACCTGTTCTACGCTGGATCACCACGCAGCTCCCTCGATACAATCCTCTCATTTAAGCTTCATACCGATGAGTCCATGGCCGAAACATTGTGCCGAGCTGAAGAAGCCTGCCAAATTGCTCGCTTGCGAACACCGGCATCACAAGATCGCTCCAAGCAACGATACGATCAACGCCATGATGCTATTTCATTCCGCAAAGGTGAATTCGTGTGGTTGTGGACCCCCCAACGAAAACCTGGTTTATGTCAGAAGTTTTTACCACAGGACACAGGCCCCTACGTCATTGAATCGCTTGACTGACTTGACGTACGTTGTGGCACGCTTGACGACACCTTTTTGCCGGTCAAATCAAACGCAGTTGGTGCACGTGGCTTACCTCAAGAAGTTTCATCCCTCCAGTGACATAAACTCGCCCAGCGGGCTTTGTTTGTGAACGGGGGGTCGCTACGGTATGAGCCGGGCTGTAGTGTGTGCCGGGGAGGTAGGAGAGGAAGACGACGTTGTCTGGTGCGGCCTGAGTACTCCATCTTTACCGCGACTGCCGAACTTCATCCTCACCCTGTAAATAAACCCACCTATCTAATTCAACCGTAACAATATATATGTATATCACACAGTCACCGCCATGGCTTCTGGTGGCGCTGACTGACACTCCCACGTTTATTTCATATATAAACCCTCTAAAGTGGCTGGGGGTATAGCTGTTGTGGCAGCTCAGTGGTAGAGCATCAAACGCGTCATTCGAAGGTCGCAGGTTCGGATCCTGCCCATGGCAAGTTATCTCTTCACCAACTTTTCTTCATATTTACAGTAAAACTTGGTCTAATATCTGCCCCTATAATTTTCTTGGCATTATTGTCCGTTAGATCTCACTAATATTGTGTAAAAACACGAAAAAACAAGCTCTTAGGTATGCACTTCATTTCTTATTCATTAACGAGGGTCTCGTACTGGCAGACTTAGTGCCTTTAGGTTATATACGAGGAACAATAGGTCGGCTTCCCACTCGTAACAAGTTCACGTGCTACGTGACGCCAAACAGCCTCAAAATAGCGTGCCACACTCATCGCCATGGCTACTGGTGGCGCTGACTGACACTACCACGTGGGAGTGTCAGTCGCGCGAGTGTCAGTCGTGGGAGTGTCAGTCAGTAGAACAACGAAGGTAGTGAGCTTAGAATACAGGAGGTCACGCTACAGATAACAGAGCAATACAAATATCTGAGCGTATGGATAAGCAATGGGACCGAGTATCTGAGCGAACACGAAATATACGTGACGATTAAGGGTAACAGGAATGCAGCAGTCATGAAAAATAGGGCACTGTGGAATTACAATAGGTATGATGTTGTGAGAGGAATATGGAAAAGGGTCATGGTTCCTGGGCCGACGTTCGGCAATGCGGTCTTGTGCATGAGATCAGAAGTTCAAGCAAGATTAGAAATTAAGCAACGTGGAATAGGTAGGCTTGCTTTAGGAGCTCACGGGAATACACCAAATCAGGGAGTACAAGGTGATATGGGATGAGCATCATTTGAGGGTAGGGAAGCTAGCAGCAAGATAAAATTTGAGAAGCGATTGAGAGAAATGGGGGAAGAGCGTTGGGCTAGGAAGGTTTTCAGCTACTTGTACATAAACAATGTCGATACAAAATGGAGGAAGCGAACCAGGAAGTTGTCTGGTAAATACTTAGAAAACAGCAGGTGGCCAAACCAAAAAGAGCTATCGGTTAAGAAGAAAATGAAGGAAACGGAAACTGACATGTGGATAATGGGCATGATAAAGAAGTCCGCACTAGAGATCTATTGAACTTTTAAGCAGGAAATTGCCAAGGAAAGGATTTATGATAATACTCGGGGTAGTTCTCTACTGTTTGAGGCCAGGACGGGAGTACTGCGAACCAAGACATATCGGGCCAAATATGAAGGGTAGACACAGTATGCAGTGCGTGTGGAGAGGAAGAAGAAACTGCCGAACACTTGATAATGTTCTGTAAAGGGCTTCACCCTATAGTTCAGGATGATGGCGCAGAGTTTTTTAAAGCACTGGGGTTTAGGGACCGGGAGGGCAAAATAAACTTTAAGCGGGTAGACTTAACTAGAAGGAGGTTATCTGATTGGTGGCTAAAATCAAGGCACGAGTGAAAATTAAACTCTTCACTGCAAAGTACGAATCCTCAAACTCACTTTTTAAGGAAAAAAAATAAATATAGTTTTTGGTTCATTAGGTATTACGGCTTGGTGGCGCTAGCCACCACCCAGTCTAAAGGGTACAGCTATATCCATCCATCCATCCATCCACGTTTAATTCACTTATAAACCCTATAAAATGGCTGGGGGGATAGCTGTCGTGGTATCGTAGTGGTAGAGCATCAAACGCGTCATTCGAAGGTCGCAGGTTCGGATCCTGCCCACAGCAAGTTATCTTTTCACCCACTTTTCTTCATACTTACATTAAAATTTGGTCTAATATCTTCCCCTATACTTTCCTTGGCATTATTGTCTGTTAGATCTCATT
This sequence comes from Rhipicephalus annulatus, assembly GCA_013436015.1. Lineage (NCBI taxonomy): Eukaryota > Metazoa > Arthropoda > Arachnida > Ixodida > Ixodidae > Rhipicephalus > Rhipicephalus annulatus. The sequence continues at coordinate 21,814 of WOVY01016173.1, forward strand.
ATTATTGTGTAAAAACACGGAAAAATGATCCCTTATGCATACACTTCATTCCTTATTCATTAACGAGGGTCTCGTACTGGCAAACTTAGTGCCTTTAGGTTGTATACGAGGGACTATTGGTCAGCTGCCCACTCGTAACAAGTTCACGTGCTACGTGACGCCAAACAGCAGCAAAAGAGTGTGCCACACTCGCCGCCATGGCTACTGGTGGCGCTGACTGACACTCCCACGTTTAATTCACATATAAACCCAATAAAGTGGCTGGGGGGATAACTGTCGTGATAGCTCAGTGGTAGAGCATCGCACGCGTCATTCGAAGGTCGCATGTTTGGATCCTCCCCACGGTAAGTTATCTTTTCACCCACTTTTCTTCATTATTGCATTACAATTTGGTCTAATATCTTCCCCTATACTTTTCTTGGCATTATTGTCTGTTATATCTCATTAATATTGTGTGAAAACTCAGAAAAACAAGCCCTTAGGTATACACTTCTTTCCTTATATATATATATATATATATATATATATATATATATATATATATATCGCGTATCTCACAAGGAACGCCAATTATTTCAGAATAAAGTGGAGAAAAACAATACCAAAGACGTCATAGAACCATCATCCAGACCCTGGGCCTCCACAGTCGGGTTCGTTGAAAAGAAGGATGAGAGCTGGCGCTTGTGCGTGAACTATCGCCACTAAAACAAAGCTACTCATAAAGATGTAGACCCTTTGCCTCGAATTGATGACGCCCTCAATTGCGTCCATGGTGCCCAATACTTTTTTCTATCGACCTTCGGTCCGGCTATTGGCAAATATTCGTCGACCCCAAGGATCGCGAAAAACCGCTTTAGTTGCGATTGGTGGTCTCTACCAGTTCAAAGTCGTGCCGTTCGGACTATGTAATGCACCCGCAACTTTCAAGTGCTTGATGAACTCCCTTCTCCGAGGATATAGGTGGTCCATCTGCTTATGTTACTTAGATGATGTCATCGTCTTTTTATCTACCTTTGACAGCCATATCACACGTATGTCAGCCGTTCTGGATGTTTTTCGAAGAGCCGCTCTGTAGCTCAATTCCGCAAAGTGCGATTTCGAACGTCGAGAAATCACCATACTTGGCCACTTCGTCAGTGCCGCTGGTGTTCAACCAGATCCCTACAAGGTGCGAGCAGTACAAGAATTTCTTGAACCACGTTCAACCAATTCATTAATTTATTTTGGCGTTTGACGTACCACAACCACTATATGAAAATGGGAGAAGCCATAGTGGAGGGCTCCAGAAATTTCAACCACCTGGGGTTCTTTACCGTGCACCCAAACCTGAAACGTTCAACCAACGACGTCCAAAGTTTTGTAGGCCTATGTTCTTATTTTCGTCGATTATCCGCCACTTCACCGACATCGCTCGACCACTTTCTCGTCTCTTAAAAAGAATGTTTTCTTCGCATGGGGCGTAAAGCAAGCAGACGCCTTTTCGGTTCTTATCCATCTGCGGACTACGCCACCAATACTGGCACATTGCAACCCTGCATCACCGCCCCGCCGCGGTGGTCTAGTGGCTAAGGTACTCGGCTGCTGACCCGCAGGGCGCGGGTTCGAATCCCGGCTGCGGCGGCTGCATTTCCGATGGAGGCGGAAATGTTGTAGGCCCGTGTGCTCAGATTTGGGTGCACGTTAAAGAACCCCAGGTGGTCTAAATTTCCGGAGCCCTCCACTACGGCGTCTCTCATAATCATATAGTGGTTTTGGGACGTTAAACCCCACATATCAATCAATCAACCCTGCATCACCTACAGAGCTTCGAACCGGTTTCCGTGGCCATGGAATTGGGTCGGTCATCTGCCAACGACAGCACGGGAAGGGCCACGTGGTTGCTTTCGCCAGTCGTCTTCTCTCACCTACCGAACGGAAGTTCTCCATCACTGAGCGTGAATGCCTAGCTTTAGTGTGGGCCGTGACAAAATTCAGGCCTTACGTGTATGGCTGAACTTTTTCCGTTGTTACTGACTATCACGCTCTCTGCTGGCTCTCATCGCTAAAGGACCCATCTAAAGGACCCCTTGTTCGTGGTCTACTGCAAGACGCGACGCCTGCACAAAGACGTAGACTGTTTGTTACGTCATCCGGTTGAAACGCCCGACTTGACATGCCTTGGATCCGACGCCTGCGTGCTCTTCATCCACGCTTAGGGTGATATCCCCACCGAAGAAGAACATGACCCATCGTTAATCTCCTTCATCGAGCGTCTGATCTCTGCTCCAACAAACCCTTCCGTTTACCTGTTCGAACTGCCCGACAACATTCTGTACCGTCGCAGCTTCAACGCCGATTGCCCGGAATTACTACTCATGCTTCCCCATCACCTGCGTACCAGCGTTCTCGAACGACTACAGGACGCACCTACAGCCGGTCACCTAGGCATCTTTCGTACCTAAAATCATGTGCAACGTTACTTTTTCTGGCCCGGACTGTATCGTTCTGTGGTTCGCTACGTCACTGTTTGCGACCGCTTCCAACGCCGCACGCGCCCGTTTGTGCTACCGTCTCGCCTCCTACAGCTCATTGACATACCAATAGAACCATTCTTTTGTGTTGGCCTTAACCTGTTGGGCTCGTTTCCTACGTCCACCTCCGGAAACAAATGAGTTGCAGTCGCCACAGATTACGCCACACGCGTTGCCATCACTGAAGCACTGCTGACAAGCTGTTCCGCTGACGTCACTGACTTTCTCTTGTATGAAGTCATTCTTCATCACGGTGCTCCGCGGCAGCTGCTTACTTATCGAGGAAGGTACTTCCTTTCACGTGTTGTGGATGACATTCTCCGCGCCTGCTCCACTGAGCACAAGCTTACCCCCGCTTATCGTCCACAGACAAATGAATTGACGAAGCGTCTGAACCGAACGCTGATGCAGATGCTGTCAATGTGCGTTTCACCTGATCACCGTGACTGGGACAAAGCACTCCCCCTCGTCACCTTTGCGTACAACCCTTCACAGCACAATTATTCACCGTTTTATTTGCTATTTGGCCGACATGAAGCGTTACCATTTGACACGCTCCTTCCTTCGGCTGTCCCATTGTCTACTGAGTACGCCATCGATGTCGTTTGTCGAGCACGTGCAGCCCGTAAGCTTAGCCATGATCGGCTGCACTTTTCGCAAGAGACCAAAAAGACCGTTATGACAGTCGCCACCAAAGCGTGCCCTTCTCGCTGACGTCTCTGGTACTTCTCTGGACACCAAACAGCCAAGTCGGCTTATCAGAGAAGCTACTACCACAATTTCATGGCTCCTACAAAGTGTTACAACTCAGTGACGTGAGCTTCGAGATAACACCCCTAAACAGGGCCTCCTCGACCCCCTCACTACAGACGGACGTTGTCCAAGTTTCCAGACTCAAACCGTATCACTCTGCTAGTTCGTAGTCATACCAAGCGCCGTGATGGCGCTTCCGCGGCGGGGGAGTGATGGTACGGTGCATCATCGACAGGAGCAAGCGTGGCACTTTGCGAAGATGATGAAGACGCCTGTCCATTGGACGCTTGCGGGAGAGGCAACTCAGCCATTTTGTTCGGCTGCCGAATCTTTCTGGACTCTATACTCTAAGCCTAGAGCTCGCCCCAGCACTCTCTCTCTCTCTCTATATATATATATATATAACGGAAGCAAAAAGGCACGACTAACGAGGAAACACTTTTATTTTTTTTATGCCTTGACTTTAATTTCACCCAGCTTGTCTCAGAGCCCACTCGCGATACTAATATTTTAGATCTTATTCTGACAACAGAGCCACATACCATAGGTAGAATTGTGCAATTAGAGGGTTTTAGCGATCACAACCTTCTACAGTTTTCAATTAATATTCCGCTAAAATTTCCGGGTATTCAGGGCAAGGTAATCAGGGATTATAGCAAGGCAAATTATGATCTAATGAACTCTGAACTTGATGCCTTCCTACACAATACATTTCTTCCCTCATTCACCAACAGGTCTGTTCAGGATAACTGGAATTCCTTTAGAAACATTATAGCGCTCCTCATAGATAAATATGTTCCACTAATAACAATCTCTAACGACAAATCCAACCCTTGGTTTAATAAATCGCTTAGATCGCTCAGAAATAAAAAAAAGGTTATATGCTTCAGCTAAAAGGTTATCATCTTCTAAGTCATGGTCTATGTATAAAAACTGTTTAAAATCTTATTGTCTTGCGATTAGCGAAGCGAAAAAGAAATATTTTTCCGCCGACCTGTCTTCACTTTTACTGACTAACCCTAAAAAGTTTTGGCGTGCCATTTCGCCGGACCGTGGCAGTGACATTGTTACATTACATAACGCCGATAATGTCTCTGCATCTGAGTGTGCTTCAACCTTCAATTCGTTTTTTTTGCTCGGTTTTTACTAATGAAGACTTTTCTTCGGTTCCCTGTGTCCCCGATCGTGAGTACTGCTTCATGTCTCCTATCATTGTTACTGTTGAAGGCATATCCAAACTTATACACGGTCTAAAGCTGTCTACATCGTGTGGTATTGACAATATTAATTCCAAGGTACTTAAAAACACATCCGCTTCCTCCAGTCAAATTTTATGCCACATTTTTCAACAGTCTTTATCTTCTGGTCAACTTCCCACTGACTGGAAGATAGCAAAGGTTATTCCGATATTCAAGGATGGTAACAAACACACCCCCGGTAACTACCGCCCCATTTCACTAACATGCATCTGTTGCAAGCTGCTTGAACACATCATCACCTCTCATATATACAGCCATCTTGAGTCAAATAACTTCTTCTTTCTAAATCAGCATGATTTTCGGAAAGCGTTATCCTGTGATACTCAGCTATTAGAATTTACGTCTGATTTACATAACGGCATGAATAGTAATAAAACTGTTGACTGCATCTTTTTAGACTATGCGAAAGCATTTGACAGAGTTGCCCATTGTCGCCTAATAGCTAAGCTGTCTGCGCTTAAACTCGACTCATCAACATTATCTTGGCTTAGAAATTTTTTGTAAAATCGACAGCAGTTTACATTTGTCAATAACTTCAGCTCGTCTACTTCATTTGTTTCATCAGGTGTGCCCCAGGGCAGTGTATTAGGCCCTCTTCTTTTTCTGATTTATATTAATGATTTGCCTTGTAACATTTCTTCCTCAATTCGTCTTTTCGCGGATGACTGCGTAGTGTACAGAACTATTAACTTTGAAGAAGACCACGTACATTTACAAAAGGACCTCGGTTTAATAAACCAGTGGTGTGACCGTTGGCAAATGACGCTTAACACATCTAAGTGCTGCGTACTTTCTTTCACCCGTAAGAAATCGGTGTTTAACTTTTCTTACTCTATCTGTTCAGCTGTAATTCCCCGTTCATCTACACACAAATACCTTGGTGTCCATCTTTGTACTAATCTTGCCTGGTGTACTCACATCGACAAGATATGCGCGAAAGCAAACAGAACTCTGGGATCATTGCGCCGGAATCTGCATCATTCCCCATCTACCATTCGGCAGCAGGCCTACCAAACGTTTGTACGTCCTCAGCTGGAATACGCTTCATCGATCTGGTCTCCGCATCAACAATACCTAATAGACAAAGTGGAATCCATCCAAAATCGTGCAGCCCGCCTCATCACTTCAATGTATAACCGCCACTCCAGCATCACCCAAATTAAACGCGATATTGCCCTTACTAACTTGGATTCCCGCCGCTCTGTCACGCGTCTATGCCTCCTCCATAAGTACTACTACAACTCGTGGACCAGTCGTCTATCGCTTGACATTCCTTCGCGTACATCTAGTCGACTTCATAATCATCTCAGTTTAGACGCATCTTCGGCAACACTCAGTCATTCAATAATTCTGCATTGCCACGCACCATCGCAGTTTGGAATAGCCTTCCGGATGAAATTGTTTCTGTGAGAGATCCGGCCAAATTTCGTGAGCTACTGAAAATTTATATGCTCTCTTGATTTTGTGTAACGATGCTTTATTTTTTTCATTTTGTTTTTTGCTGCATTTGCTTATAGTGTTTGTTCTTCTCCCTTCCATTGTGCAATTTTCTTTGTTTTCTTCGATATAATCTTTTTTTATGCTTTATGTTATTGTAATTTTTCTGTAACCCCCCCTACTCAATGCTCTTCTGGGGCCTGTAGGGTAACATGAATAAATAAATAAATAAATTAATCACATACGTTTCGGCTGGTGGGCCAGCCTTCGTCAGTGTGACCGTTGTTACTACGAAGCCAGTGCGCTTCCTTCCTCGCAACGTCTATATATATATATATATATATATATATATATATATATATATATTGAGAGAGAGAGAGTGGGAGAAATGATTCAATGGCCAGTTAGTCTTTGTGAAGGTATGGGATATGTCACAACGAGAACAAGGATAAATATATTTATTTCCCAACAGTTTCGGGTGGGTTCCTCCCTTCTTCAGGGGATGAGTTATACTAACATGAACTTCCAAACTTCGTTGCTGCCGCGTCCCTCTCACCTTGAAAAATGCTTGCGAGAGTGAGAGAGAACGCAAAAAAGAAAGAAATAAAGAAAAAAGAAAAAAAGAGAAGAAAAAAAGACGAAAAGAAAAAAAAACAAAAAAAGAAAGTAAAAAAGAGGAAGAAAATCACTGTCAACGCTGAGAACTAAAACCAAACGTCCGTGTACGTCCACATACGGTTCTTATCCTGTGCTAATCAGTTCTCAACGTGTGTCGGGCCACCCAAGATGGTCGCCGCGGTGACGGGAGGGGTCCGTGACAGCGTGCCTAAGGAAAGGGTTTCCCCTAATGGGTCGGTCGGCTCTTTACTTTTCATCTTCATCCGTTTCCCTTCAATGGTCATCAAGTGGTAGCACTCACGGCAGCACCACTATTTTTGTAGTGAACTCCTCCCCGTACAGCGTTACGTTGGTGCGAGGGGAATGTCTCGGCAGCGTGGAACCCATCGAAGACCAACAAGTTATGAAACAAGTTATGGATCAACTCGACGACATGCACTGCTCAAGTTCCAGTACGCTTAGTGCTGTTTCGACATCTGCTTCATCCTCCGATGATGTATTCGGTCCCTCCATTCCCGACAACCTTACGCCAGGCCAGCTTTCCCAGCTTCTGGCGCTGTTGGAAAACTTCCGGTCTTCTTTTGATGTCGCCCAACCTTCTCTCGGCCGCACATCCACCGTTACGCATCGCATCGACACAGGCACACAGCCACCGCTGAGACAGCGTCCATATCGCGTATCTCCCACAGAACGCTATGTAATCCACGAGCATGTCAACTACATGCTTCGCCGTGATGTTATTCGACCCTCTAGCAGCCCCTGGGCGTCTCCTGTCGTTCTCGTCACGAAGAGGGTGGTTCTGTGCGGTTCTGTGTGGACTACCGACGCCTCAACAAGATCACTCGTAAGGACGTGTACCCACTACCGCGGGTAGATGACGCGATTGACAGCCTGTAAGGAGCAGAATTTTATTCATCCCTCGATTTGCGCTGAGGGTACTGGCAAGTACCTATGGCTGAGGACGCTCGACTGAAGAACGCTTTTGTCACCCCCGACGGCTTGTACAAATTCAACGTCATGCCGTTTGGGCTCTGCAATGCGCCCGCCACCTTTGAGCGCATGATCGATACTGTTCTGCGTGACCTGAAATGGCACACGTGCCTGTGCTACCTCGATGACGTCGTCATTTTCGCTCCGTACTTCTCGACGCATCTTCAACGCCTACGGCATGTTTTAACGCGTCTGAGTGACGCCAGTCTGCAACTGAACCTAAAAAAGTGCCGATTTGCAGCTCGGCAGCTGACAATACTCGGCTACGTCGTGTCCAAGGACGGAGTTCTCCCTGATCCAGCTAAGCTTCGGGCCGTGGCCGAGTTCCCCAAGCCTACATCCGTCAAGGAACTGCGCAGTTTCGTAGGGCAGTGTTCCTACTTTCGGCGTTTCATTCGAAACTTTGCGACTATCATATCGCCGCTGACGAAGCTCCTTGGAAGTAACGGGACTCTCCATTCGTGGTCATCACGGTGCGATGACGCTTTCGCAACGCTCCGTCGCTTGTTGACGTCGCCTCTCATACACCGCCACTACGACCCTACGGCCCCTAGAGAGGTACACACGGATGCCAGTGGTGTCTGCCTTGGCGCTGTCCTTGAGCAGCGGAAACCAGGGTTCGCGGAATATGTCGCGGCGTATGCAAGCCGTACGCTTACTAAGGCCGAGACTAATTACACCGTCACCGAGAAAGAATGTTTGGCAATTGTCTGGGCCCTTACGAAGTTCCGACCTTATTTGTATGGTCGCCCATTTGCTGTCGTCACCGACCATCACGCACTATGCTGGTTGTCGTCATTGAAAGATCCCTCAGGCCGTCTCGCCCAGTGGGCACTTCGCCTGCAAGACTATGACATCCGCGTGCTGTACCGCAATGGAAGGCAACATGCTGACGCCGACGCCCTGTCGCGCTCTCCCTTGCCTGACGACAATGTCCACAACTCCGCGTCTCACCTTGCCATTTCTTCCATTAGCATTCATACCATTGCTACTGAACAGCGCAAGGATCAATGGATCGCCTCACTGATCGACTTGCTGGCTGATCCATCCACTCCATCCACTCGCGCGTTGCGTCGTCAAGCCCACCATTTCGTCGTTCGTGACGACCTCTTCCACGGGCGCAATTACAACGATGACGGCCGCCAGTGGCTACTAGTCATACCTCGTAGTATGCGCTGTGACATATTCGAGTTCTTTCATTCCGATCCGCAATGTGCGCACTCCGGGATATCGAAGACTTACCTCCGCATTCGCCAACGGTACTTTTGGCACGACATGTACCGCTACGTGCAGAAATTCGTTCGCTCCTGCATAGATTGTCAGCGCCGAAAAGCTTCAACGCACCTGTCACCGGTAGGTGTCCAACCTCTACCTTGCCCTGCCAGGCCCTTTGGGCACGTTGGCATCGATTTGTATGGGCCACTTCCACTGCCGTCGGCTAGTAACCGCTAGGCAATTGTCGCTGTGGACCACCTCACGTGATACGCCGAAACGGCTGCTCTCCCCGCGGCTACAGCGAGCGATGTGGCCTCCTTTCTGCTCCAACGATTCATTTTGCGACACGGTCCACCCCAGGAACTGCTCAGTGACCGAGGCCACGTCTTCCTGTCTGAAGTCGTTGAAGCCATTCTTAAAGAGAGCAACGTTGTTCACCGCAAAACTGCTGCTTACCACCCGCAGACGAATGGCCTCACCGAACGCTTCAACCGTACGCTCGGTGACATGCTCTCCAAGTATGTCGCCGCCGATCATACAGATTGGGATTCCGTTCTACCCTTCGTCACCTATGCATATAATACCACCCCTTAGTGCACTACTGGCTTTTCACCTTTCTTTTTATCATGTGGAAGACACCCGTCCCACACCATCGACCCGATACTTCCGTACAGGCCAGATCTGTCTGAGTGGGCGCCTATTTCTGCTACAGCCAAACTTGCTGAAGAGTGTCGAGAGCTTGCAAAGACTTTTACTGCGCACGATCAAGAGCGGCAAAAAAGCATTCGCGCTGACGCCAGCACTACTGCGCCCACGTTCCTCCCTGGAGCACTCGTCTGGCTCTCGATCCCTACCACTGCAACTGGCCTATCTTCAAAACTATTGTCCAAATACGAATACCCCTACCGTGTCGTCAAATGCACTTCCCCTGTCAACTACTTGATTGAACCAATCGAACCATCTTCGGACATGAGCCGTCGAGGACGCGACATTGTTAACGTGGAGTGCCTCAAGGCCTACCATGACCCGCTCATTGTAACCACCTGTCAGGTCGCCAGGCGGCTCCCTTTTCGTACCCGGGGTAGTTGTGGCAAAGCCTTCGAACAGTGGGTCGTCCTCTCCAGTGCCTTCTAGTGGGTCGCTCTTTTCATAAGAAGAAGAGCAGCTCGTGCAGAAAGTCGGTCCCCACATTGACTGTCGCTGTCGTGGATCATCAACGAGTGTTCGCCAATAAACGTCTTAACACAGTGAGCTTTTTTAGCAGTTTGCAATGTGAAACAGTAATATAAAAATTCCAAGTTTGAGTGGAAAGGTGGAATTGAACTGTAGAATTTCCAGAGTGCTGAAGAGAGGTGCTGCTGATGCGGCAGTTGTCAACCTATGGGTTGACAACTGCCGCGTCAAAGCAAGAAAGTCCACGGACACCTGTGTGTACCGCATCTCTGGTGTTAGTGATCTGGCCGTTTTTTCCAAATAGCATTTAGGCATCCATGATGATTGTGAACCATCATTCGACACACACTGTCCTCGAACTGAAGCAACTTCTTAGTTCGCTTGTTTCTCATACTTCCATCATGCACTTTAACACCCGAAGCTTACCGAAAAACTTTGATGATATGATTAATTTCTTTTCTTTAACCGATCATCACTTTTCGCTCATATGTCTATCAGAAACATGGCTATCTGCAGCTGATGATAACATGTTTTCCATTCCGGACTATCGTGCTGAATTTTTTAATCGCCTCGGTGACTATCATGGTGAATCAGCCATATTCATTTGTAACGCATCGTCATATAGGTGTACTGATATCGCGTTTTCTGTGTCGAAATGTGAATGAGTCTGGCTCGAATTTGATAGTGATTCCCTTCCGTCTAACAAAAGCACTATCATTGGTTCAATTTATCGGTCCCCATCATCATCTTAGGTGACTTATGTGTTGAGATTGATAATATACTAAGCTCGTTTATTTCCGAAAATTATAACGGGATCATTTTAGGCGACATTAACATTGACATTACAAATATTAACGACGGTTCTTGTGCTCAATACTCTAACTGCTTCATGGCTCATGAGTTGACATCTCTGCTGGATTCTCCGACACGAGGGGCTCCTTCTGGTCGGAACACGCTTATTGACCGTATACTCAGTAACGTTATGTCAGTTCAGGAGGCCGGTGTAGTCAATTTTGATCTAACAGACCATTATTCAATTTTTCTCTCATTAAAAAGACACAAATTGTAAAAATAAATTGTCAATGGGTGTCGTATTGATTCTGCAAAATTTGTTGATTTGGTATCCCACTTTGACTGGGGGAAGCTGTCGCAAGAGCCTTGTGGTAATAAAGCATTTAGTACCTTAACTCGGAAACCAACAGGTATCATAAACTCGTGTACGTCTGTATCCACCATATCGCGCTGGTACTAAGCCCCTGGAAACCCGTGAAATACTAGAGGACTGCTGCGTAGCATAAATAAAAAAGATAACCTTTACAAAAAAGTTCAACTTCAGCCGTTCAACTTGTCCCTCAGGAGCCGCTTTAAACTCTATTCAGAAACTCTTACTATCCTACTCAAAAAATCTAAACGAACCTACTATTAAAATAAAGTGCTCTAAAATGGAGATGACAGTGGGAATCAATCAGTGGGAATCAAGAATGGGAATCAACATATTTGCACAGCGCAAGACTACGAGTAGTTACGATGCAACTACAGAAGAAGAAACAAGGACAGAAAGAGCGCTGACTTCAACTGAAATTTTATTAGCGAAAGCGCTAATAAAGTTTGGTTTCAAAGCTCTACTTCTTGGCTTCAAACGATCGAAATTCACTTTAATGCTTCACACAGCCCTTCTGTAAGTTACTTAAACCTGTACTAGAGTAGTCTGGTGAACTGAAAGGAAAATATTGGGCACTCACCGCACCGACGTCGCTGATGCCAGTCGATCCCGCAGCTGCCATCCACTTTACGAGGCACGACGCCAACGCGGTCCCGAAGGCGCCACTGCTACGAAACTCGCTGCTGCCAAGGTCACTGGCTGTTTCGTAGCGTGTGTCTTTTCGCTAGCGACTGCTTCTGTGCAGAGCTGATAGACGAGCGGACAAGACGACGGTGAGTTAAGGCAAGATTTATATACACCGAAGAAACAGAGGTGTTACACATTCAGCACAGAGGCCGACAGCTTAGGAACTCAAAGAGCCGAGATGTCTTCTCTCTGACGCATACGTCGGCTGCTTGGCGAAGCGCCGCTTGGTTCTTTGTAGCCCCTGGGTTCATGCCTTACGTCAGCAACGTCCAATAGAAACTGCCACTCGGTCACGTCAGAATCGTCCAATTGGGACCCGCTGCCGGGTGGCGCCATAATCCTCCAATGCGTAGCCGATGCGCTAGGTTGCACCCAAGGACGAGTGAGATTGCCACACATTGCGTAAGACTCGCCAGACTGGATGGCGACGATGCAGTCTGCAACAACCGACTCCTCGTTCGGGTACTGCTGGACAGCGGCAGTTAGCGCACCTGCATTCGTGCAGATCTGGTAAGGATGCTTCAGTGTTCCCTTGTAGGAAAAGAAGACCTCTCACTTGTCATTTTATATATAGTATACAAGTCACGGAGGCGGCTCTGCACCGAGCGTGTCAACGAGCAGCTTCGGAGCCAGTTCAACGAATCAGTGATTATCTTTGAAGCGTTCACGAATCCTGAAATTTCTGTGTCACAAGCCCACCACTCGACCCCAACATTCTGCACCTACCTCTTGAACGGGAGTACAATGTAGCTAACTACTTTTAACCGAGCACGTGGTTAGTGGACAAGATCAGTGTCCTCATAAGATCGGACGCCTATTGGCAAGTCACAAGTGGCAAAATCGATCGCATCAGTGCAAGTATAACCGTGATAGAAACCACCTTCGGATGGATGGTGCAAGGCCCTTGAAAGTCCGACAGCCAATTCTCAACAAGTGCTCTGTGCGTCACGACTGACAATTATGACGTATCGTTAATGTGGCGTCTCGATGCAATCGGGATTGATGCCACCTCATTCCGGATCATTGAAAGTGACCCCCACATGTCTGCCTTTAGGCAGGGCATCTCCAAGCAAGATGGTCGTTATCAAGTGCCTCTTATGGTCGAACGACCCGGGTTACCATCCGGAAGCGACAATCGCCGACTGGCCGAACGTAGACTGTGAATTAAAATTAGCTGTTTGCGAGAGCAGCCATCACTGCTAGAAAAATATCAGCAAGCAATTTCAGCTTATTTCAACGATGGTCATGGCGAAAAGGTACCGAACGAGCAGCTACTCAAGGCCAACGTCTACAATATGCTCCATCACGCCGCAGTTCTTCGGGAGGCTGTAACAACTAAGCTTCGCGTCGTATTTGACGCATCATCGCATGAAGCTCATCATGTCTACCTTAACGATGTACTTTCGAAAGGCATAAAACTTGGGGCTGACGTTATTCAAACTCCTAGTAAACTTGCGCTGCCACCCTGTGTTTCTTGCAGCCGATATAAAGAAAGCAGATCTGCAGCTTTTCATTTGGCCTGAAGACCGTGACCCTATACGCTTTCTCTGGCTGGAAAGATTACCGACTAAGGAAGAGTCCATGCCACCCTCAACGATGCGGATAATGACGAGGGTTCCATTCGGAGCCGCATCTAGCCCATTCCTTTAGACCGCTACACTTTAACACCACTTATCGTCTTGTAAGCAGAAAAACTGAACTCTGGTAGCCCTTTAAAACAAGTATTTTATGTGGACGACCTTCTAGTAGGACTACCGAGCACGCAAAAGGCATTGAAGCTGTATGAAGTGTAGGGAACTATGCGAACGACGACGAAGCAGCAAGAAACGACAAGTTAAAGCGTTGGTGCACACGCACGACTCGAGCTGGCGCTTGTTTTGTATTTTTGGCCCGTTGAGGTTCCTCGTTCTTTTGGCGTTCCTCGGCCTTCCAGTTGGTTTGTACGTAAATAAACTACGTGACTTCTGGTGGAGGTGTGGACTTCCATACAAACCTGGAACTTCGCTCCATTAAGCTTGCCCTCTACGTGAAAAGACCACGGCCACCGAGACGCCTCTCCAGGTGGGACCTTTGACCGTCCATGTCCCTTGCGGCGCCGTGTATCCTCAACGAGATTCTCCTATCTTCACGGGCTCCACTGAGTCGGACGTCGAAGATTGGTTGGCGAGGTACGACAAAGTCGGCGCAAGTAACAACTGGGACGACCCAAGTAAGCTGAGCTACGTCACGTTCTACCTTGCGGACACCGCGCAACTGTGGTTTAATACCCACGCAGCTGACATTCCTGCGTGGTCTGCATTCAAGACTGCTATTACGGACGTCTTTGGATGACCTGCGGCGCGCAAGCTTGAAGCCAAGCACCGCTTACGTCACCGTGCGCAGCAAGCACGCGAGACCTACACGGGCTAGATTGAAGATGTGTTGCATCTATGCAACCGCGTCAACTCTACCATGCCTGAGGAAGAAAAAATCAGGCACATTTTCAAAGGCAATGACGACGGCACCTTTCAGATGTTCCTCGCGAGAAATCCCTTACAATTGCTGTGCTTGTTTCCCTCTGTCAGAGCTTCGATGAGTTGCGTAGGCAGCGCGCAACTGCTCGTCAAGCCCTCACGACGCCAGACACGCTCGCAAGCTTGCACCTAGCTGCCCATCCTAGCGATCAGCAGCCGCTACTTTCGAAAATCAAGGACTTCCTCAGCGAAGAGGAAGCGCGCCAGCTGTCACTGCTTCCACTGACATATGAGCCCGCGCAAGCTTTGGCACCGGACCTTTAACACGCCATTCGGACCCAAGTCGCTGAGGCTCTTCCACCGATGCATAAGCAACTACCTCTCACTACGCCTCTCACGTACGCCGCCTTCGCTGCTCGGCTTACGCAACAGCGTATGCCGTATGCTCAACCTGTCACGCCGCCCTATGTCGCGCCTAAAACCGCAATTGCTGCGCTGTCTTCCTAAGCGAGATCTTCAGCTCCATTTTACCATCGCTCAGACGATTGGAGGACGCCGGATAATAGGCTCATCTGTTTCGCCTGTGGTCTCGCTGGACACGTTGCCCGCCACTGTCACCAAGATCCCCTCTAGTTGAGAACGCAGGCAGGCCAATCGGGTCGTCGTCTAGGACGTCATCAAGGTACACCACTGACGGTCATCGACCCCACGTGAACCATCGGTCACCATCGCCCCGACGACGCTCCCTGTCACCTATGCGTCGCCGACCTGCTACGGAAGAGGGAAACTGATCGCTGTAGCTCCGGAGGAAACAGCTGCATACAATTTGAACTGCTTAGGGCCTCCATCTTTCTCGCCTCAAAACGTTATCGACCTCAATGTTGAGGGGACTGCCGCACAAGCGCTTATCGACACAAGGGCCGCCATTTCCATATTCGGTGAGACCTTACGCCGCAAGTTGAAAAAGGTGACGATGCCTCTCTCGGGCCTGATGCTCCACACGGCCAACTCACAGTGCATAGAACCCACAGCTGTGTGTACTGCGCGTGTCATTATTCAAGGTGAACTTTATGCCATTGAATTTTTTGTGCTGGCATCATGCTTCAACGAAGTCATTCTCGGATGGGGCTTTCTTTCGCGTCATCGCGCCATCATAGATTGCTCACGTGTAGAAAGTGCCCTTACATCGCTGCCAACCTCTTCTTCGGTAGATTCTATTTCTGAAGCTTACAAACTTGTCGTTGTTGCAGACACGGAAATAGAACCGAGAACATCTACCCTTGTAGCCATGACCTGTACGGCCGCTCCTGTCGGAACTGTTTTGTTCAGTCGGTCTGACGTATTTACCCGCCGCCGTAGCCTACACCTGCCCTTTGCCATACTCACCGTGGAATCCGGTGCTACCGCCATGCTCGTTGCAAACTCGCTATCGTTGTCAGTTACCTTACTTCGCGGAGAATGTTTGGGTAATATACAAGATGTTTACCTCTTGCTTCCTCTCGAGTTTGCCGAACACCCACATCAGCTCCAGCTCAATGCTATGACGCCACCTGTGGCCACACTGCCCGTGCCAGACACATTCCACGCCTCTGTTGCCGCTGAGCTATCGCCGACACTAAGACGCCATTTCTTGTCCCTTCTTCGAGAGTTCCGTTCTGCCTTCGATTGCGCTCAACCATCTTTGGTCGC
This sequence comes from Rhipicephalus annulatus, assembly GCA_013436015.1. NCBI lineage: Eukaryota > Metazoa > Arthropoda > Arachnida > Ixodida > Ixodidae > Rhipicephalus > Rhipicephalus annulatus. The sequence goes on from WOVY01016173.1 coordinate 37,760, forward strand.
ACAGCGAACATCACGCACCACATTGACACCGGTACTCATGCTCCCTTACGCCAACGACCATATCGAGTTTCAGCGGAAGAGCGCCGTATTATCAACGAACAAGTCGACGATATGTTCAAGCGTGGCGTCATCCAGCCATCGCAGAGCCCTTGGTCGTCCCCTGTTGTACTTGTCCGCAAAAAGGATGGGTCTATCCGATTCTGTGTCAACCACCGCCGGCTCAATAGGTTAATTCCGAAGAATGTGTACCCGTTGCCACGCATCGACGATGTTTCAGAAGGACCAGAGAAACCACAGAACCGATACGTCTTCGGTTTATTGTTGACCAACAGAAACTTTAAAAAAGTATGCAGAGCGTGCCCCTGGCTACTTCTTCTTCCTCGCTTCCGAGCTCCATCTTCAATCTGTTTTCTACATCTTCCCACCGGCCAGATTCAATCGAAGCAACCTTCGAGCGAATACAACTGTTCAATCGGCCTCTTGACTGATTTTCCTTCAGGTGTGCGAAGCAAGCATGTTCTCACTAGTCCATCCTTGTCTGGGAAAATCTTTTCGACCTTGCAGAGTTTCCACTGAGTTCTTTTTCGTGCTTCTCCAAGCAGAAGTACATCTCCTTCTTGTACATTTATGTGACGCTCTGTTTTTTTGCTGGCACACTTAAGCTCCCTCAGGTACTCCTTTTTCCATCTGGTCCACCATGTTATCATTGCCCGTTTTCTCGCACTCCAGTAATTCAGCAAACTGTATTTTCTGAGTCTGTTTTCTTCCTGCTTGTTCATTGCTTGCCTGCCTCCTATAACGTCCGCCGGTGTGATCGGTTGTGGCTCGTTAGGATCGTCATACACATAAGTAAGAGGCCGGTTGGTAAGTACTCCTTCTGTTTCAACAAGCACAGTCCGTAGTTCTTCATCCAAAAGTCGAGCACCTATAGTTTTTGCCAAGGACGTCTTAAAGCTTCTGATCAGTCTTTCATAAAATCCTCCCCACCATGGAACTAACTCTACAGTAAACTTCCATTTTATTTTCAGGTTATTGGTATACTGTTGAACCCTTTCATCTTCTATCTTTATTATCTTGTTGATTTCTTTCTCAGATTTCTTTAATGTTCTTGCATTATCACTGTAAATAGTTGTGCACAATCCTCTTCTAGCTACGAATCTTCGGAATGCTTGTATAAAGGTTTCTGATGACGTCCTCTTGACCAACTCCAGTTGTATGGCTCTTGTTACCGCACACGTAAATATCACAATGTAAAACTTTGTAATTTTTTCGCCTTTCTCCTCTCGAGTATTGAGCGGTCCAGGAAAGTCTATACCAACTGTGTCGATTGGCCTCGTCTGTGTTATCCTGTCAGCTGGTAGTGGTAGAATTTTTTGTGCCATTGGTCTAGAATTGAATCTCCTACATTGTGATGCATTTCTTTATCACATATTTCACTATCTGTCGGGCATGCACAAACCAAAACTTCGTTCTGAGATGTCTCAATGTTGCCGCAACGCCACCGTGCATTGTTACTTGGTGCGCGTTCAGAACTAGGAGTTCTGAAAAGAGACTTTTTCTTGGTAAAATAATAGGATGCTTCTCATCAAAGCTCAAATCACTCCACTAAGGCCTCCCTTTTACTCTTAGGACACCTTGATTATCTTCGAAGACGTTCGTGCCGTACAGATTCATGTTATCATATATTCGTGTCACTGCATTTTGTAGCGTTTTCTGCTCCTGCTTTATCAGCACAAACTCTGCCTTGTCCAATTCTTCTCCTGTCAGCGAACCTGTTTTCCTTTCTTTTCGTCGGTTTCCTATATAATGCGTTACCCATGCGGTAACTCGTAACGCTTTCTTGTATGATCCAAATCTGCTCACATCAATTATCTTTTCTTCACCCGTGGTGGTAGTTAAGCTTGCCACGGTCTTTTCTTCGTCTTTGTTGTCATCACTGTCTGATTCTTGCGTGATGTCATAATCAGGCCTTTATTTTTTATTCTTGATCCACGTGGGGCCTTTCCATTATAATTCACTGTCCAGCAAACGTTCCATCTTTATCCCCCTTGTCATCAAATCCGCAGGATTTTCATCACTTTTATCATAACCCTAATGACTCTCATTGCACTTGCTCTTAATTTCTGCTGCGCGGTTGCGAACAAACAGATCTTTCGCCTTGTTAGATTTTATCCAGCACAATACAATTTAAGAGTCAGTCCAGAATTTCACATTCCTTAGTTTCCTGTGGAAATTCTCAGTTATATGATTGGTAATCTGACTGATATTGTGGCCACCAACAACTCCAATCCTGCTAGTGTAATCTTTTTGATTGGAGCAACTCTACCCTTTGCAATGATTAAATTGGCTTCATTGCTTCCATCGGAGTATTTTGTTACAATGTATGCTGCTGCGCCATACGCCACTAGACTCGCATCGGAGAACACGTGTAGAGTCGATGTTTTCACATCAGCTTGTCTGTTGTCTGTTAACGGTTAAGTCATCTAAGTGCTGAAGCCCCTCCGACCAGTCCTTCCAAGCTGATCTATGCTGGCTTGGTAACGGGTCATCCCATTTCAGTTTATCCATCCAAATGTTTTGCAGCAATATTTTTGCTCTAACTGAAAATGGTGTCGAAAAACCTGAAGGGTCATATAGCTTTGCTGTGTCCTGCAAAACCTCTCTTTTTGAGAATTGTCTCATGTCCTTGTCATTTCGCCATGTTGTGTCGGAAAAGCTCAACACGTCGTCTACAAAATTCCATTTCAGTCCCAAAATCTTGATTTGTACCTCTTTTCTTATCCCTCGATCCAGATCCTCTCCTTCTTCATCAAAGAGTTTCCTTAGCTCGGCGTCATTTGAAATCCATTTTCATAAATTCATTCCCGCATTGCGAAAAATATCTCGTGCTTCTTTCTATATCTTTGTCGATGTCGAGTATTTGTCGGCTCCTAGTAAAACGTCATCGACGTAGATTCCTTTCCGGAGTTGCGCCATACCTGCAGGATATTTTTCTTCGAATTTATCCAAATGTTGTTGAATTGTGGCCGCTAGGAGGAAGCTACTTGGTGTAGTTCCGAAAGTAACCCTCGTCATCCTCCACGTTTTTATCTTCGGGGGTCGGCATATCTTCGCTGGGTATTCTTTCCCACCACATGAATTGCAGTGCGTCTCGGTCATTTTCATGTATCTTGATCTGCAAGAATGCTTTTTCCACATCGGCTGACATAACGATCTTGTGAGGTCGAAAGTTCATCAGCAAGCTTGTGATGTCAATGTTTAGGTTTGGCCCCTTTTCCAAGTTGTCATTCAAGCATTCACCTGGATTCTGGCTTGACGATGCGTCAAAGACGATCCGTATTTTTGTCGCTGTTCGGTCCTTCTTAATTACTGCTTGATGCGGCATGTAGTATACAAATTTGTTCTGTATATCGGATCCAGCATCTTCTTCGACGTTTTCTGCTATTTCTTGCTCGAAGTACTCTCGAATAGCTTTGTCATAGGCTAGGAGTTCCTTTTTATCCTTGCATAAGTTCTTGGTCACCTGGATAAGCCTCTTCTCTGCAGTGGTGTGGTTGTCGTCCAATGTCACGTTTTCCTTCCATGGTAGCCGCACTTGGTATCTTCTTGCCTTGAACTCTATTGTTTGTCGGACGTAGTCTAGCACATGTTCATCGTTCATCTTTGTTGCTGGTTTCTCCTTGATGCCTATGCTTTCCAAGTTCCAGAATCTCTGCAGTTCGTCCACAGTCGTGTCCGACTTGGCACTGACCTTGAGTACCATAACCGTCGATGATTTCATCGGTACACAATGAAGTCCTACAAGACCTTGGACCGTCCATCCCAATATTGTTTCTATTGCCATTACTTTTGGACGAATCTCGCAAATGCGACCAGTGTCTACAGTCCAGTAATAATCTGCTCCATTTAATATAGAAGTTTCCATTTTTTCTTTCTTTGTCCGTCTTCTCGTTGTCATCAGCCAAACAAATTCCCATCGATCTTGCTCTTTCGTGTATTGTCAACGGTGGCGATGGTAGCACGTCACAGGATATAACTTCTATCTCCAGTGCCTCAATCGTGACAGGCTCCAAAATGGGATCATTCCTCACGCTGACCTCGATGACTTTCATGTCTAGCTCCATCTCTCCTCCTCCAAATGATCCTACGGTAATCCTTTCGGATCTTTTTACCTTGCACGCTAGTTTTCTTGACAGTCTTTTGAGGATGAATGTCCTCTGGCTCCCATTGTAGAGCAGAATACCTGAGTAGCACTCGCTGTTTTGTCCCTCCGTCAACGGAAAGGCTGTCTGCAGTAGTATGCACTTGTGTTCATCAGACTGCTGTGCGTGCATGTTGCAGGACTTGCTGGTGTCTAACCAGTCAGGTTGCGCGCTTTTACGCACTTGCTCAACATCATCACCGCTTTGCTGCAGCGCAGACTTTCCTGCAGGGGTACGTGGTCGACACATGGATGTCGCGCGCCTTTCCTTGCATGTTTTGCAGCGTACGTTCGCGCTGCATATCTTCGCCGTGTGGTGAGGTCTGGTGCATATGAAGCACCTTCGCTCCTGTTGTAAGGCTTCTTTCTTCTGTTGCATAGTAATGCTTCTGCAATCTTCCGTGTAGTGTCCAGTCATCTCACAGAAGATGCATTTCCTAATGGAGGTGCTTTGAGGCGTAGATGTTCTTGTCCGCCTGATACTGTGCGGTGACTGGGTCACTTCGTATTTTTCCTCTCGAGTTTCTTCTCTGCTGCGTATGTATATCTTTAAAAACTCCATAATTCTTTTTCTAACTGCTCGTGCTGTCTCTTGACGCGGAGTCTGATTTCGTAGTTGCTGGTCTGTTGTCGCCTTTCTCTATCACCTTTATCTTTATCTCAATCCTCATAACCACCGGTAGTGCAGATTTTGCAACAGGAGCTATCACTGTGGCATAACTATTCGTTTCCACTCCTAATGACTGCAGTGCTCATTTGTTCACTTGCAACTTTTAGAAGAGTTTCTTCAACCCATCTACATCTTTAGGACTCTTCACTGCTTCCAAGTTTGCAAGCTGTTTTATGTAGGTCTCTCTTAAAGTTATCTTCTCGTACGAAGGTTTCTTTCAGAAGAGCGACTGCATGCTCGTAATTTTGATGAGAAAACTGCAGACCTTCTATGAGGGACGCAGCCACACCGCTCAGAGACGCCAGAAGGTAATTAACTTTTTGATTCTTCGGCATGTTCACTCTGTTATACACCGATGTCTTGAACTGATGCCAAAACTTTGGTCTTGCTGTTTTTTTTTCCATCAAACTTGATCACCTCAAGCCGTGGCAACTTAACAAGCTCTTGCGTCTCCGAAATTTGGTTAGTGCCTTGCACTGAGCTCGCCTGTTCTGTGAGTATTCTCGTAGTCAGTTGCGTCGCTTGTTCTAACTCGCGTAATTGCTCCTCTGTTTTTGTCGTTGCAGCGAAGATCTTCATCTCGTAATGCAAAACTCTTTCAAACTCTGCCTCCGCGTCATCTTCTTCAATGAACGGTTCAATCTGTTCGTTAACTTCTCTTAGCGTCTGTGACACGCTCTTCATCTGGTTCAGAAGCCTCACAGGTGGCGCTCGATCGGCGTCTTCTTCTATCTTCTTATCAATTTCGCTCGTAAGCGTCGTCACATTTGTTCGAAGCGTCTTCCGCTTCTTCGATAGGACCTCTTTATTCATGCTTAAAACGTGTTGAAGGAGTTCTTGCCTGTTCATGTGCGTCGCCAACTGTCGTCGGTCGTGGTCCTTCTCTCGACGGTTCGTCCTTGAGCCAGACGCCGCTGCTTCGTTCTTCAAGTCATTGTTGCGAATGGGGTTGAAGTCTGTGCGTCTGTCTTCAGATCAATCCTGGTCACGGCACCATGTTTCAGAAGGACCAGAGAGACCACAGAACCGATACGTCTTCGGTTTATTGTTGACCAAACAGGAAAATAAAAAAAATATGCAGAGCGTTCCCCTGGCTACTTCTTCTTCCTCGCTTCCGAGCTCCATCTTCAATCTGTTTTCTACAGACGATGCTCTCGATTGCTTGCAAGGAGCAGAATATTTCTTTTCTTTAGATTTACGCTCAGGATATTGGCAAGTTCCAATGGCTGATCCTGACCGATTGAAGACTGCATTTGTAACACCTGATGGGCTGTATGAGTTTAATGTTATGCCGTTTGGACTCTGCAACGCCCAAGCTACCTTCGAACGGATGATGGACACCATCCTTTGCGGCTACAAGTGGAACACATGCCTCTGCTACCTAGAAGACATCGTCATTTTTTCTCGCGTCTTTTCGACTCACCTTGTTTGTCTTCGTGCTAGTCTCACGTGTCTCATCTCTGCTGGCCTTCAACTTAACATCAAGAAGTGCCATTTTGCCGCACGTCAGCTCACTATACTGGGTCCCGTCTTCTGCAAAGAGGGTGTTCTCCCGGATCCGGCGAAACTGCACGCCGCGGCCGACTATGCGAAGCCCAATTCCATCAAGACGCTTCAAAGCTTTATCGGCCTGTGCTCGTACTTTCGTCTATTTGTGCGCAACTTTCTTCCAACATCGCGCCTCTTACCAACCTGTTGACAACTTCCAAAAGCATTTCTGCTTGGTCAAAAGACTACGACGAATCCTTCACCACGCTTCGGCGGTTATTATCATCACCTCCAATACTACGTCATTTTGACCCCGATGCGCCTACGGAGGTCTACACCGACGCCAGTGGTGTCGGTCTTGGTGCTGTATTGGTTCAACGAAAACCACGATACCAAGAATACGTGGTCGCTTACGCTAGTCGAACCCTCAAGAAAGCCGAGTCTAATTGTTCCGTCACTGAGAAAGAGTGCCTCGCAATTGTCTGGGCTTTGACGAAGTTCCGCCCATACCTTTATGGCCGCCCTTTCGAAGTCGTTCATGACCACCACGCTCTATGCTGGCTATCATCGCTCAAAGACCCGTTGGGGCTTCTTGGTCATTGGGCGCTTCGCCTACACGAATACGACATTCGTGTTGTATACTGATCCGGCCGCAAGCACTCCAGCGCAGATGCGCTATCCCGCTCGCCGCTACCGGCTGACCCAACCTCCTCGTCACCTTCTTCAGCTGTCATAACACTAATCAACTTCACAGACAAGACATGTGAACAACGCAAACATGTGTGTATTTACCAACTCCTCGCCTTTCTGACTGATCCGTTATCTAATTCGATCTCAAGAACTATTCGCCGTCAATCCACACATTTCGCTGTTCGAGACCACCTCCTCTATCGGCGGAATTACACGTCTGAAGGTCGGAGGTGACTGTTATTGATACCCAACCACATGCGCTCGGAATTCTATACTGCTTTCCACAACGACCCGCAAAGTGCTCATGCCGGCGCTCTCAAAACGTACAACCGTCTACGTCAGCGGTACTACTGACGTGGCTTCTACACATTTGTTCGCAAGTACGTACGTGCTTGTACTGCATGCCAACGACGTAAAGCCCCACCTCAACGCCCTGCCGGTACACTTCAGCCTCTGCCTTGTCCAGCGTGTCTATTTGACCGCGTCGGTATTGACTTACACGGACCACTTCTCACGTCGTCTTCTGGAAATAGGGTGATAATTGTCGGCGTGGACCACCTCACGCGTTACACGGAGACGGCAGCACTACCCGCAGCAACCGCGAGGGAAGTTGCGTTTTTCATCTCGCGCAGCTTTGTTCTTCGTCATGGTGCTCCCCGCGAACTTTTGAGCAACCGGGGGCATGTTTTCTTGTCTGACGCCATTCAATCCTTGATCACTTAGTGCAACGTGGTTCATCGCATGACGACAGCGTATCACCCGCAGACGAATGGCCTCACAGAAGAATTTAATCGCACTCTCGGTGATATATTGACGATGCACACAGCTTCAGACCGGACCAATTGCGACACTGTCCTTCCATTCGTCACGTATACGTATGGTATAAAACCGCTACGCACGCGACAACAGGGTTTTCCCCTTTATTTCTGTTGTACGGACGCAAAATATCGTGCACGCTGGACACTATCCTCCCATACACGCCTGACTCCTCTAAGTACACTGCAATTTCTGATGTTGCCAGGTACACAGAAGATTGCAGACGTTTAGCCCGTTCACTGACAACCGAGGACCCAGGCCACCAGAAGCTACGGCATGACATCGACCGACATCTCTCTACTTTCACGACTGGTGCTCTCGTTTGGCTTTGGATTCCACCGAGTACTCCTGGTCTTTCGTCAAAATTACTTGCACGATACCACGAGCCCTACCGCATTCTCGTCCGTACATCACAAGTCAATCATGAGATTGAGCCTTTGACACAGTCTGATGACTTACGCCGTCGTGGCCGAGAAATTGTGCATGTGAGTCACCTGAAGCCGTATTACGACCACGCTATAGTGACTACGCCTTAAGTCGCCAGGTTGGCTATGCTATTCACCGGGGGCCAATGTAGGGAACTATGTGAACGACGACGAAGCAGCAAGAAACGGCAAGCAACAGCGTTGGAGCACACGCGCGATTCGAGCTTGCGCTTGTTTTGTATTTTCGGCCCGTTGACGTTCCTCGCTCTTCTGGCGTTCCTCGGCCTTCCAGTAGGTCCGTACGTAAATAAACTATGTGACAGAAGAAACAAAGCAGATACTCAGCTTGGCCAGCATGGAGCTCTGCAAGTGAGTTTCTAATTGTGACAGCTTCAAGCATCAATTCATCTGCAATAAATGTGCTATTGAATATGAAGCAGGCGACAGTCAAATGATGAGGATTCTGGGAGTTCATTGGGAGTGTTCTGTTCACAGCTTCCACCTCGCAACTGAACATGCTGCTACTTTCACATCTGGGAAGCCTGCGACCAAACGCGTGGCACTGCAAACGTTTTCCAGAATTTACGACCCCTTGGGATACCTCAGCCCATTTACCGTAAAGACCAAGATTGTATTCGAAGATCTTTGAAAGAAGAACCTTGCATGAGACGCCATCATGCCAGCAGAAGAGCAAGTGCAGTGGAACAGCTGGTGCTCTGAGCTAATTGGTGCAACGTGTGTCCGCATCCCACGATATGTTTTCCTGAGAAATGGCGTCAAGCCATTCACAGTCGAGCTTTGATTGATATGTGGGGTTTAACGTCCCAAAACCATCATATTATTATCAGAGATGCCGTAGTGGAGGGCTCCGCAAATTTTCAACCACCTGGGGTTCTTTAACTTGCATCAAAATCTGCGCACACGGGCCTACAACATTTCCGCCTCCATCGAAAATGGAGCCGCCACAGCCGGGATTCGATCCCGCGACCTGCAGCTCAGCAGCCCAGTACTTTGGCCACTAGACTATTTACAGTCGAGCTGCATAGTTTCGGTGATGCCTGTTCAAGAGCGTATGGCACATGCATCTACGCTCGAGTAAGATATAAATTTGGCACCTGCTTCACACGCCTGGTAATCAGCAAGGGTAGACCTGCTCCGATCAAGATGGTGTCTCTTCCGCGGCTAGAGCTCCTCGCGTGCCTCATCGCAACGCGCTAAGCTGCTACGTCAAAAAAGTGCGGTTTCTTCGACGTGCTGCAGAGTTATTCCGGACAGATTCGCTGGTGGCACTCCACTGGATAAGGGGTTCATCAACCAAACTAGACCCCTCTGTAGCACATCGGGTTGCTCAGATACAACAATTCGTCAATCTATTCCTATTGTTTCAATGTAGCAGCAAGGACAATCCCGCTGATATTATTACTTTCAGAGCATTGTTTGCTAGTCTCATCGAATCTAGTACGTGGTGGCACGGCCCCACTTGGCTTTCCCACCAGAGAAAACAATTTGAAGGTGCAAGCAACTCGAAGAATTGCACGACGACAGAGATTTTATTGGAGGAATCGAGCGATTTCGAAAGCACGTCTATGCCAAGTATGTTCGTTCGTCCGTCGGGTGATTTCGTCCGTCGATGCATCTTGCGCGTAGAAGACTACAGCTCTATCACGAGGCTGCTACGAGTCACCGCATGGATCAAGTGCTTCCGCATAGGTCATCCTCTCTTGTGCTTCGCCTCTGACCGTTTATGAATAATTGAATTGAATTGAATTGTTTTTTCACAACAACAAAGTTGCGAGGATGACCAGACAAAAAAGCTGCATTGAGCAGCTTGAGAGGAACCTGGCCACCTCATACACTGGGCAGCTTCACAGTGGTTACACAAAAACAAGGTATACATCATGAATGAACTAACTTAAAAAACACAAAAACAGTAAACATCCATGGTCGGAATAAATAAACAAGGTCATTGTAGAAACATTTGAAAAAAAGGGAAAAAATAAGCGAAGTGCTAAAGACAGACAAAAGGACAAACAAATAAGCCCTTAGCAGCACAAGCAATCACATAAATACGTCGCGTAGCTTTTTTAGCGACAGAGTTGATACACTGAGACCATTTTCTTTGTGTAGTTGATTTAGCACAGTAGGTAAACAGGATTGTAGCATTTGGTCACCGTATGTAGTTCTGTTTTTGTTAACAATCCAAGGCTCGAAATGACGAAACTTATCAAAAGAAGTATGTTACTGTAAGGATGCCAATTTTGTTAAAGCGTTATCATTTTTAATTTTTTACATTCTATACATGTGACATAGCCTATATGTGTAGAAAGATATAATTCTTATTGTTCTAAGCTTTGTAAACAAAGCAGCAGTATGCCAAAGATATGGCACCCTGCAGACAAGGCGTATTGCTCTTTTTTGTAATACCACCAGCTTGTGAATGTTTTCAGCTGAAGTCGTCCCGCAGACTAGAATTCCGTACTGAACTAGGGAAAGAAACATTGAATTATGTAACATCATAATAATGGATGTAGAAAGATAGTTACAATGGCGACGAATAGTACCTATTGCTCTAGATAATTTACTAAGTGATTCACTGGGCAATCCCACGACATAGTTGCAGAGAAATATACGCCAAGCGATTTGAAAGACGATAGTATTTCTATTTCAGTATTATTTAATCTATTGGGGGTTAGTTGAAATTGTTTGTTACGTGGATGAAACATCACTGCCTTTGTTTCTTCTACATTATTCCTAAGATAATTACTTGTAGCCCTCTTTTGTATACTTGCAAGCGTCTTATTGGCTCGATTTGACATTTCAGCACCTAAGTCACCGTCAAAAAACAGACCTGTGTCGTCTGCGTAAATTACGCACTTAACAGAGGAATCAACATTGTCTATGTCATTGATGTATAATATGAAGAGATACGGACCCAACATGCTCCCCTGTGGGACGCCGGTTCTTACAGATTTCAACTGCGATTGGTCCCCGGCTATAGCTACGAACTGGGTTCAGTGCTGAAGGTAGGACGTAATAAAAGAGTGAGCTACGCCGCGAATACCGTAGCGTTCAAGTTTTTTAAGCAAGACACCATGACTGATAAGGTCAAAGGCCTTGGAAAAATTGAGAAAAATTCCAAGCACCTTTTTTCTTTCCTCAAATTTTTGCAATATAAACTCCTTTTGGGTCATTAGGGCTAATTCAGTTGACCTGTTTTTACGAAAACCGAACTGTGCAGGACTTATGATACCAAAGTGGTCAGTAAACGAAGAAAACCGTGGTAAAATCACCTTCTCTAAACCTTTCGAAAAAACAGGCAACACTGATACAGGGCGATAATTTGAAAGATCATTCTTGTCGCCTTTTTTGAATATTACTGTCACCTTTGCCGCATGCCTGCTAAGAGGGAAAACGCCTGTTGACAAACATAGATTAAAAATGTACTTTAGGCAAGATGCAATTATATCTATGACGAATTTTACCGGCGCTGTTTGTATACCAAATGCATCTGTGGCCCTGCTGTTACCTTAATGACAAGAATGAAGAAATAACTTCTTGTGTTATAACACCTCTTAGAAATAATGACTGCTTATTAGGGGGGTTCATGTACGAAAGGTGAATACCGTCACATGCCAGACCAAGGGACAAAAAAAATCGTTAAAAGCATGAGCAAGATCAGCCCCTTTTAGTTCATTGCCGTCTTTTAGGACTGTGGTAGTTTTTTCAAGTGCAGTCCCAGTTATTGAAGCAAGTGTCCTCCAAATTTTATCAGGGCGTCCTGCAGATGAACTGAAAATGTTAAAGTAATAGTGCTTCTTTGCAACCCTTAACTGTTTTGTAACGTAGTTTCAGTATTCTTTAAATGCTTTTAATGCTTCCGATGATTTAGTTTCCATAAATGAGCCGTACAACCTGTCTCTCTTATTTACAAGCTTAAGCAGGTGTTTATCTATCCACTGTTTGCGACATTTCTTTGTCTGCTTTAAAGTTTTCACCGGAAAACATGCATAGTATATTTTCATAAATAATTGCATAAACTTGTCATAAGCCGCATCTGCATTTTTTTCTCTATACACATCATCCTATTTGGCACTGGCAAGACGATCTCGGAATACAAACAGGGTGTTAGTATTTACGAGCCGATAAGAAAAAGCTTGATGTACTTTTTTTTGTTTTTCAACTGCGCTAGCAATGAATATAAACACAGGTAAGTGGTCACTTATTGCGTATATTAAAACACCAGGTTTCACAGAAGACACATCAAAGTTAGTTAAAAACAGATCTAATGCAGTTTCACATGTTGGCGTAACTCGCGTAGACGATGTTATAACATATTGACAGAGATGTATATTATGAGAGATTCTAACTCTACTTTCATCTTATTCTCGGTAATCATATTTATGTTTAGGTCACCTCCAATAACTATTTCGTAATTGTTTTTGTCAACGAATTCTAACAGAGAAGCTAAATACGAAAAGAAAAGCAAACAATTTCCCGATAGAGGTCGGTAGCAAACACAAAAAATTATATTGCTACATTAAACTACGACAACGTCATAGTGCTGATTAGTACGACAGAATTCAGAAAGAAGCTCAGAGGTAAATGAATTTGAAACCAGCATTGAAACACCTCCCCCACGTCGATCACGGCGGTTCATGTAAAAGGATTTGTAACCCGCAAAACTATACACATCATCTTCTGATGCAAACCATGTTTCCGAAAACCTCACAACACCAAGTCGACATTCTGTTCCACCAAAAAAGCAGTCAAGTTCATCTCTCTTGTTTCTACCAGATCTAAGGTTAAAATGTGTGCAACTGTAGGCATTCGAACCGTGGCTTCGCATGATAGTATCTAAGTCAGAGAAATTTACTTGGTCCATGAAAAACAACACAGGTTAGAAGATAAGTTCGCTATGAAAATTCAAGTGCTGGATAGTTTATCACAGTCATGCAGCGGATGACAACCACAAATTCGTTCTCTTGCTTTCGAACAAGAACTTTCCTGTTCACATGCCACGCGAAGCGATAATTATTTGCAGTTGCCCATTCTCTCACGACACGCAGCAGTTTCCGGTTCTGTACATTCATGTTTTCAGAGATTGAAATGTCAGAGCGCCTGTTTCGCAGAACTTTGCGTTTTTCGATCCATCTGTCTCGCAGAGAGAGCTGTGAAAGTCGGACGATGATACCAGGTACTTTGCCTTGTCGCGAAGGCAACCTATGTACCACCTCGACATCTGTTGCGCTCAGCTCTGACAAGCTCACCGATTTTGCTACTTCATTTAGCTTGGTGATGAGATTTTGTTATCAGTTACTGGTATTCTATGCACTTCAACGTTCAGCTTCCTGCTGCGCCATTCAAGATCGTTTACAGATGCCCTGAGTTGCTGAATATTGCTTGGGTTTGCATTTTTTCGAGCTTAGATACTTTTTTCTTCAAGCTGGTTAGTTCTTTTTCCTGGGCAACCTGACGACTCAGTATGTCATCGTATTTTTGAGACATAAGCTGGATTAAAGCCTGCACGTCTTCAACCTGCTGTGGCAAGTTAGTAAGCATGTCTGATTTGCGAGTTATCTCTGCCAAGACGACTGAAAGGTCAGTATCCATCACTGGTTTAGCTTATGGCGCTCTGCACACCGCACATCGTCACGTCCTACGCCCACTCTCGCCTTTACTTTTATATGTTGCTTCGCTGCAGCCAGAACAATCACCGAGATGGTAGCCGTACTCACATTCGGAGCATTACATGAAGCGTCCATCTGCGGGAAGGGAGTCGCTGCAGGAGCGGCATGGCATTTTCACTGGCCCACTAAGCGTACACACAGTGCAAAAAGTACCAAAACACCAAAGCACTTGACACCAAAACAAGTAATAACACGGCGGTAACGGGGGTAGGACAAGTCTTTAGCCAGGAATGAACCTGAGTTTACCAACCTGCAAAGGGTAGAATATACATGTAACGGGGGCGTCCTTCCACCACCAACGTCACCGCCCCTGTGAGCTGGTTAAGCTTGACCGTCACGAGCGCAGCCAGCACAGCCATGATGAATAAATGTTCGTGACGTCAGTTTGGGCGAAAATCCTTGAAGACGGCGCAGCGCTTCGTGGTGAGTCCAGCTGCAAAGGGTAGAATATAGATGTAAGGGGGGCGTCCTTCCACCACCGCCGTCACCGCCCGTGTGAGCTGGGTAAGCTTGACCATCACGAGCGCAGCCAGCACAGCCATGATGAATAAATGTTCGTGACGTCAGTTTGGGCAAAAATCCCTGAAGACGGCCCAGCGCTTCGTGGTGAGTCCAGCTGCAAAGGGTAAAATATAGATGTAAGGGGGGCGTCCTTCCACCACCGCCGTCACCGCCCGTGTAAGCTGGGTAAGCTTGACCGTCACGAGCGCAGCCAGCACAGCCAAGATGAATAAATGTTCGTGACGTCAGTGTGGACAAAAATCCTTGAAGACGGCGCAGCGCTTCGTGGTGAGTCCAGCTGCAAAGGCTGCAAAGGGTAGAATATAGATGTAAGGGGGGCGTCCTTCCACCACCGCCGTCACCGCCCGTGTGAGCTGGGTAAGCTTGACCGTCACGAGCGCAGCCAGCACAGCCATGATGAATAAATGTTCGTGACGTCAGTTTCGGCGAAAATCCTTGAAGACGGCGCAGCGCTTCGTGGCGAGTCCAGCTGCAAAGGGTAAAATATAGATGTAAGGGGGGCGTCCTTCCACCACCGCCGTCACCGCCCGTGTGAGCTGGGTAAGCTTGACCGTCACGAGCGCAGCCAGCGCAGCCAAGATGAATAAATGTTCGTGACGTCAGTGCGGACAAAAATCCTTGAAGACGGCGCAGTGCTTCGTGGTGAGTCCAGCTGCAAAGGGTAGAATATAGATGTAAGGGGGGCGTCCTTCCACCACCGCCGTCACCGCCCGTGTGAGCTGGGTAAGCTTGACCGTCACGAGCGCAGCCAGCACAGCCATGATGAATAAATGTTCGTGACGTCAGTTTGGGCAAAAATCCCTGAAGACGGCCCAGCGCTTCGTGGTGAGTCCAGCTGCAAAGGGTAGAATATAGATGCAAGGGGGGTGTCCTTCCACCACCGCCGTCACCGCCCGTGTGAGCTGGGTAAGCTTGACCATCACGAGCGCAGCCAGCACAGCCAAGATGAATAAATGTTCGTGACGTCAGTTTGGGCAAAAATCCCTGAAGACGGCCCAGCGCTTCGTGGTGAGTCCAGCTGCAAAGGGTAGAATATAGATGCAAGGGGGGTGTCCTTCCACCACCGCCGTCACCGCCCGTGTGAGCTGGGTAAGCTTGACCATCACGAGCGCAGCCAGCACAGCCATGATGAATAAATGTTCGTGACGTCAGTTTGGGCAAAAATCCCTGAAGACGGCCCAACGCTTCGTGGTGAGTCCAGCTGCAAAGGGTAGAATATAGATGCAAGGGGGGTGTCCTTCCACCACCGCCGTCACCGCCCGTGTGAGCTGGGTAAGCTTGACCATCACGAGCGCAGCCAGCACAGCCAAGATGAATAAATGTTCGTGACGTCAGTGTGGGCAAGAATCCTTGAAGACGGCGCAGTGCTTCGTGGTGAGTCTAGCTGCAAAAGGTAGAATATAAATGTAAGGGGGGCGTCCTTCCACCACCGCCGTCACCGCCCGTGTCGGCCTTCGCGTCGGTAGACGGCTGGACCAGCTTTATGCTAATCATGACATACGCTATCTCAATCTCCTGGCAGATAATAAGCTTACCAGCTTTATCATATCAGAGGCAAACGTGCGCACTATCCAAGGAGGTGTTGAAGCAACAATAGCGGAGCTTCGAAAGCACTTTTGGCTGCTGGAAGGTCGCCAGACAGTACAAAACATAGTTTCTAAATGCAGGATTTGTAAACGATGGACGGCAGCAGCAGTATCTGCACCGATGGCCCCTCTACCTCGCGAGAGAATTATTTAAGCAAGCCCAGTCACCATTGTCGGTGTCGAATACTGTGGGTTCTTGTACGTAAACAACCAAGGGGTTCATCAAAGTCCTACGTCCTGCTTTTTTCAAGTGCAGTCACACGGGCCGTACATCTGGAACTAACCTCAGACATGACTGCCGCAGCAACTTTGCTCGTCTTTCGCCGTTTCATTACCCGGCGCAGAGTACCTTTGATGGTATATTCCGACAACGCTCTGCCCTTCCGCAGATGCACTAAAACATTTGCTTCTACACTACCAGCGCTTTGAGATTACGCACTGACACTGGTCACGCTGTACAGCCTCTACCGCACACTGATAACGTTAGCGCACATTTGTAGAAACTCGGTGCAATCGGCCCACTTTGTGTAAGACTTCATATTGAATTGCGACATGTCAAGCGTAAAATTTACCGATTATGATAGTATTGCCACGTGCATTATGTTGGTACCCACTTCATCGCGCAGCACCGTCCTCAGCTTATCTACAGTGCGAACGTCGGTAACGCGTCGTTCCGTCGCTCACGTGCTGGGCATGCCTTTGATAAGCAGCATCGTCCTCAGCTTATCTACAGTGTGGGGTCAATAACGCATCGTTCCATCGCTCGCGCGCTGGGCATACCTTCAATAAGCAGTGGGACCACGTGATAATATGGTGCCTACCGGCGAAAAGAGCACGGGCATTCCTTCCGCCCACGCTGAACCGGGCAGGCCGTTTCGAGGCCACCGACAGTTTTTTCACGCACTTCTATTATGGGCACAAGTTCGCTCAAATAAACTTTATTTCTTTTCAAGTCACATTATCTCCGTGCTTACGGGTTAATACATTTACGGGCCAGTAAGTGTGACATTTGGTGGAGGTGCTTATGGTTGGAACACCCCCTTCAAGCCGTGAAGCTAGCTCCCTACGCACAGACGACCACACCGAAGCAGTGTGAAGGTAGAGAACTCAGGAGGAATCCGAACCAGTCGATGGCGCCTGGGACTGCCTCCGGAGTGCGGACTGTTGCGAGACCCTGAACGACACGTGGCAGCCCATCCTTCAATAACGATGGCAAACGCGCTGTTCCCACTACGTTTACGTTCCAACAACCGAAGGAACCACCGTAAGTTTCAGGGCTCCGCCTGCAAGAACTCGCATGAACGGCTGGACAGGTTCGAGAGTCGCATCGTATTACAAGTGGTCAGAAGAAGACAAGCAGAGCAACGTCTTTTTCTCTCTCGAAGACTCCGTCCGAACTTGGTAGGAAAACCAGGAGATTTCTCTGACGACTTGGGACATTTTTAAAAGACGACTGGCATCTACATTCCCACATGCCTACCGAAAGGAACAGGCTGAAGCTATGCTTCAGACCCATCAGCAGCACCCTATTGAGCCTGTAACTGTGTTCGTCGAGGAAATTCCGAAAATCTTCCGACACTTTGACGACGATATTGCTGAGGAAAGGAAACTGCAGTACCTGATGCGAGCCGTGAAGGAACAGTTGTTCGTCGGCCTCATTCGCAACTCGCCGAAGACAGTTGCAGAATTTGTGACAGAGGCGGCAAAAATTGCAAAAAAGAAACACTTGACCTGCGAGCCCGACAATACAGCTGAACTTGCCAGCTGTTTCTTAGGCCAACGTCGACTTCGATACACTAGACGCCCATAAACTTCGTGCTACCATACGGACCACAATCCACGAAGAACTTCATAAATTGCTCCCTGCGGCTATCCCACACGTCGCACCTCTGACAAGCGTCATTCGCGACGAGCTGAATCAGGCGCTCGGAACAGCATTTCCGACCCAGACAGTATTGCAACCTGTGCCGCAGCACGCAGTGATGACTTATGCCGAGGCCATCCGTATACAGATACCTCTGGTCACGCACACGGATACCTACACACCGTCACCACCGCCCCAGCCCTACACGCCGCTACCACGACCGCCGCGGCAAAGTCGACCTATGGCTTATCAAGAAGCCACTGCGAAGAGAAGCTGATCTTTGGGGGACGCCAAACCAACACCCATTATGCTTCCACTGTGGCGAGCCCGGCTACGTACTCCGAACATGCGCTTACCGCAAAATGGGCTTCCGGAGTTTCAGTGTAAACAACACCCGCCCCCTTCCAGGGCAGCGGCCGCATGAAATCGATGCATATCTGAGGGAAATGGACGGAGAAGCGCAGTCCCACCCCAGGTCGCCTGCACCGCACTTACGCCGCACCCAGTCGCCACAGCCAGCGCGTTTCTACGGAACAGGAGGGCGATCTTCAAGCCCTCGCCAGGGAAACTAATGACAGCGACGTGCGGAGGTGGCTCCGCTTCTCAGCGAACCAAGCAAGACCCTTCAACGCCACGAACCGTTGCCGCGGCGCGACACTTAAACGGCGTGACGCCACGATCTGACGCTTGGCCACTACGAGTTAACATCACGACAACGCCCAAGTTCGAAACTTTGCACTCGACGCAGCCGTGACCGGTCCAAGCGACACACCGCCCAATCGATAACTACTCGACCTCGAAGCCGTACGCCAAGTGCCGACTTACGAATCATGATCGACGGACGTCAAGTAACAGCACTCGTTGACACTGGCGCTGATTACTCAGTGATAAGCGGACAGTTTGAACCACATCTGAGGAAAGTCAGAACAACGTAGGACGGACGACAGATTCGCATGACAGAAGGGCATCTCGTAGCGCCAAATGGACGTTGCACCACGCGAGTCATTTTTTCTGGTAATACGTACCCAGTGAACTTTATCGTTCTGCAACAGTGCTCCCGTGACGTCATCCTTGGGATGGATTTTCTGACCGAAAGTGGTGAAGTGATCGACCTCGAAATGCGATCTTTTACGCTTACCAGTGAACGATCCTTAACACTGAAACGCACCGGCTACCAAAGTACCCCCCTCGCAATCCTAGATGATAAAGTGACAATCCCACCTCGTTAAGCGTCTTCGCATTCGTCGAAACGAAAGAAAAATCAGCCGCAGTCATGATCGTCGAAATGAATGCGCAGTGGCTTTTCGATCGACAAATATGTGTCGCACGTGGCGTCGTGCAATTGCATCAAGGCCGAGCAGACATTGTCGTGACGAACTTCACTTCCTAGCTGAAGCACTTGAATAAAGGCACGACAATCGCCTTTGTAGAATCCATTGACGAAGTAGGAAGCACATGTACGCTGTCACAATCATCCACCGGCGTATCATCGCTGATAAAATATGACGCAACCTTTGACGCTAATCCTGCCCTTCCAGAGCACAAGCAAGAAAAGCTACGCAGCCTTCTTCTGGGTTATGCCGATTTCTTCTCAAAGACATCGAAAATCGGACACACACCGATCGCGAAGCACCGTATAATCACCGACGAATCAGCCCGACCGATCCGCCGGAGTCCATATCGCGTTTCACCAGGAGAGCGCGACGCAATCAGGACACAAGTTTAGGAATTGCTTCGCGAAAACATCATTAGGACAACGAATAGCCCGTGGTCTTCACCCGTTGTACTCGTGAAAAAGAAAGATCGTATACTGAGGTTCTGCGTTGATTACCGCCGACTCAACGGTATCATGAGAAACGATGTGTACCCACTACCGAGAATCGATGACGCACTTGATCGACTCTGCAACGCCAAGTACTTTTCCTCGACTGACTTGAAGAGCGGATATTGGCAGATTCAAGTCGATGAAAGAGACCGAGAAAAAAGCGCATTCATTACACCAGACGGCCTATTCGAATTTCAAGTCTTGCCATTTGGACTTTGTTCTGCACCTGCCACATTTCAACGGGTTATCAACACAGTTTTGGCAGGACTCAAGTGGCAAACTTGTCTCGGTAATCTCGATGACGTCGTTGTTTTTGCAGCAAACTTTGAAGAACACCTTCAAAGGCTACAGGCAGCTGTACTCAAGACAATCAAATTGTCGGGTCTAACGTCAGAGAAGTGCCGCGTCGCCTACGAAGATTTTCTGTTTTTAGGCCATGTAGTTAATTATGATGTCGTACGCTCTGACCCCAGAAAACAGCCACCATAGAAAACTTTCACCCACCAGCTTGACAAGAAGGCGGTGCAGTGGTTTCTGGGACTTTGCGCTCATTACAGGCGTTTTATTCGGAACTTCTCACAAATCGCCGAGCACCTTACTCGCCTCACGAAATCTAACGTGAAGTATCAGCGGCAAAAGCCACAAGAAGACTCCTTCCGGGAATTCAGTGACGGCTACAGTCGCCGCCACTACTTGGTCTTTTCGATGAGGACGCCGACACCGAGGTTCACACAGATGCAAGTGGCTTAGGGCTTGGCGCTGTATTGGTCCAAACAAAGGACAGGCAGGAACAGGTCATCGCGTACGCCAGAAGGTCTCTTTCGAAGGCTGAATGCAACTACTCGACAACCGAAAAGAAGTGTCTGGCTGTCATTTGGGCACTCACAAAGTTTCGACCGTACTTGTTCGGCAGGCCATTCAAATTAGTCAGCGACCAGCATGCCTTGTGCTGGCTCGCTAACCTGAAAAACCCGTCCAGTCGCTTAGCTTGTTGGAGCTTATGGTTACAGGAGTTTGACGTAACAGTGGTACACAAGTCGGGAAGAAAACATTCAGACGCAGACTGCCTGTCAAGAACACCCGCTGAACCAGCTCCACCTAACGACGATGACGACGACGGTTTTCACGGGCTAATCAGTGTTAGTGAATTCGCAGACCAACAACGTGCAGCTCTCGACCTACGCAGCGTCATTGGTTTCTTGGAGAGCCAGACCGATTCACCACCCAGGTTGTACAAGCGTGTCATCTAGTCGCTGTGCCTTCGCAACTGCGTACTCTGGAAGAAGAACTTTGCACCAAATAGGTCGACATACCTTTTGGTTGTACCATACAATCTGCGGCAAGGGATTTTGCAGGCGTCTTACAACGAGCCGACCACCGGGCATCTTGGATTCACTCGTACTTTATCAAGAATCCGAAAAAAATACTACTGACCACGTCTCAACACTGACGTTGCTCACTATGTAAGAACCTGCCACGACTTTCAACGGCGCGAAACCCCACCTCTTAGGCCGGCTGGACTCCTGCAGCCGAGTGTCCCTCCAATGAAGCGCTTTCAGCAAATTGGTATGAACCTGCTTGATCCGTTTCCGACGTCATCCAACGCGAAAAAATGGGTAGTGGTGGCTACGAACTACCTGACGCGCTACGTTGAAACGAAAGCGTCACCATCAGGGAGCGCACTAGAGGTCGCAAAAGTCTTTGTGAGGAACATCGTTCTCCGTCATGGCGCACCTGAGGTGCTTGTTACCGACAGGGGAACGACGTTCACGACAGAGCTCACACAACAGATGTTGCGTTTCAGCCACACCTGTCATGGCCGTATGACAGCCTACCAACCCCAGACAAACGGCCTCACGGAACGTTTCAACAAGACGCTTGCCGATATGCTCGCTATGTACGTGGCCGTCGAGCACAAAACGTAGGTCGAAGTTCTACCCTACCTTACGTTCGTGTATAATACGGCGCAGCAGGAGAAAACCCATCTGACGCCTTTCAAGCTTGTTTATGGCCGAGAAGCTACGCTTACGCTGGACGCCATGCTACCACACGTCGATGATGAGAACATCGACGAAGATGTTGCCGGATTCCTACAACGTGCAGAGAAAGCCCGCCAGCTTGCCCGAACCCTCATAAAGAAGCAGGAACACGCCAATGCCCAACACTACAACTTGGGACTCCGGGAGTAGGACTTCGCACCTGCATGGTGATCACGTAATGGTATGGTCACCGATTCGCCATCGCGGTTTTAGCGAGAAGCTCCTCTATCGCTACTTTAGACCTTACAAGATACATGGTGTCTGGGGCCGCTAACGTATGAAGTTGTTCCTGATAAGGTTATGCAATCTCAACGGCGCCGGGTGCACCCTGAAGTCGTGCATGTCATGCGCATGAAAAAGTTTGTCCGGCGTTAGCGGACTCAAGGACAATCTTTTGTGAAGTGTATGTTTTTTCCTAAACCAATTGTTAAGAAAGCTCCCATTTTCATTTGTATTTATTACGTTGTAGCATCGGGACGATGCTCTTTCGTGCGGGAGCACTGCCACGTGCATTTATGTTGGTGCCCACTTCGTCCCGCAGCACCGTCCTTAGCTAATCTACAGTGTGGCGTCGGTAACGCGTCGTTCTGTCGCTCGCGCGCTGGGCATGCCTTTGATAAGCAGCACCGTCCTCAGTTCTACAGTGTGGCGTCGGTAACGCGTAGTTCCGTCGCTCGCGCGCTGGGCATGCCTTTGATAAGCAGTAGGACAACGTGATAATCTGATGCGTACCGGCGAAGAGAGCAAGGGTATTCCTTCCGCCGACACTGAACCGGGCAGGCCGTTTCGAGGTCACCGACAGCTTTCACGCAATTCTTTATAGGGCACAAGTTTGCTCAAATAAAGTGTATTTCTTTTCAGGTCGCCTCGTCTCCGTGCTTACGGGCTAAGACCGCCACGTACGTGTGGCGGTCTCATCTATGTGCTACACTTATATAGCTTCAATTTCCTTAGACAATGGATGCAAGCCTGCTAAAGCATTCATATGTTGATCGCCACATGAGTCAGAGGTGCTGCCAGGATTTTGCTTGGGGGAAATACGACAACTTTTTTTCCTGCAGGGGGCAGGGAGTACGAAACTTATGCATAGTGTTTTACCAATGCTCGCTCATGGAGGTGGGGGGCAAAGGGGGGCCAGCAATAATTTCAGGAAAAAGGTTCCAGCCCACCCAGGAATGTCCCCCATAGCGCGAGTGTGCTGTCCCTGACGTTTGATTGAGCTTCGTCAATGTATTTCATAAACTGCATCGATAGAACAGAGAATTCGCAACACAAAATGACAGTAATATCTGTCTGATACTAAAGAACAAACTACTCTACCAGTGAGTCATTGCGGCTCGTACCGTAGAAAGCCGCACGTCCCCGGCCGCAGTTATCCACGGCATTGCCCATTCTTGGCGTTTTTAGCTTCCAATTTGTGTACTCGAAGGTGAATATATGACTAATAATGGGTCAGTTATGATCAAAACTACACTGTAACGATCATTAGACTCTTCCTAACTGAATATCTACGGTCTACACAGCAACCGTGGCCCAAGATGTACGGCCATAAGCCCAGTGGTCGTTTTGGCTAGAGTGAACTGTTGCGGCTGTCGTTCGCGGTACCTAAACAAGGAGGACAGAGAATACTTGCAAACGATCGAGAGGTGAAATCTGCAGCGTTAAATGAGCAGTTTGGGTGAACGCTGTTTTATACATAGGTATGACTTACCACAGAGCAAGTCATGACGATTGCCGTAACACATCTACAGCTAGGCTAACAAGCTTTGCGGCAAAACGTGCCAGAAGCATTTGATCCAAAGCAACGCGCAAAATATTAGCCAACAATTGCAAATTTGGTGCGAGCACGAAGAGACGAAGCACTGCGTATTTAAACGACAAATTCAAAATATAGGATACCTGAATTACTTTTAAGATGACGAAAAATAAAATCAATCTCATGTTTTACGTGTAGAGTAGTGGGCAGCGTGTGTGACTCGGAATATATGATGCGTTAAAGTGATAGGTTCGGCTTTGTCAGTTTTTCATTTCTTTTTTTCTTTTTTAACTGCATGCGTCTTTCAGCTCTAATACGATGTGCCTATGACCGGAAATTCTGAACACAATTTAAAAGCCAGATTTCGGCCGATAATGGGTGTTCCACTGTGCAGCACCAGCATGCCTCGTCCATCGTGGCACTGTCTCAGTGACAGTGCCACACTGAACACTGGTGCAGTAATCAGGTATGACGCTGGGCCAGTGTCATTGATTTTTGTGATAAGGGAGGGCTGGCTAAGGGGCATCCTACCACCACAATGGAAAAAGGCCAAGGTTGTCTTTATACCGAGACCTGGGAAGTCTCTGTTTCTGTCTAACCTCAGGCCCACAGTCCTCACTTCTTGTGTCGGCAAACTCATCAAACATCTACTCCAAACCAGAATTTCTTGCCTACGTGCATGTTTGGATTTCGTCCTAGGCTTTCCACGCAGGGCATTTTCCTACAACTTAAACATCACATTCCCGACTCTTAAACCTGTGATACCAGAGCTATCTTAGGAGCAGATCTAACAAAGGCATTGGACAACGTTGCGCGCTCACCTATCCTAGAGAAACGTAAAACCATGAGAGTCGGCGCAAAGACGTACAACTACGTTCGAGGCTTTCTCAGCCACCGCACAGCAATGCTTACGTTTGGCGATCACAGCCTGACAGGCATCACGCTTGGCGCACGTGGTACGCCCCAGGGAGCAGTTATCTCATAGCGCTTCTTTTTCTGCCATAAAAGCTGGGTTCGATACTCGGCATTCATTTCAGCCTCTACGCCGACAACTTCACCGTCTGGGCGAATCTCGGTAGTGACGCTGAAATAAAAGAACATTTACAATTGGTACTAAACACCATCGACACATATGTTCGAGAACGCGGCCTAACCTGCTCCCCTCCCCAATCAGACCTCTTTCTTTACTGGCCGAATCAACGTACTTGAGCCATTCCCCCTATCTCTTTCACGCTAGGTGCCCATCCAATCCCACTTGTCTCCAAAATTTGGGTGCTATGGGGCTAATTCTCTACTCATATGGCGCACGTAAAGAAGTCATCAGGACTCTGCAAACACACGCTCAGCAGACCACTCGTCTGATTTGTCGCATATGGAACCGTACCGCGCTTCTACGAAGTTTCACAAAAACGGTTATTTACCTTCCCCAAGCACATCCAATTTCATACTTCAAACTTGATGTACATAATGCATTTGAGGAAACCGCTGAAGCCACTTTTACGGCACAGAAATATTGTCGGTCTAATTTGGTGGCTGGCCGCGCTCTTGTATCCAAAATAAACTTAGCCCCGTGACCACACTCACACGAAGGGTCCCTCTCTTTCTCACCTGCGCTTTCACATAAACGTACCCTCTTCCCGAGAAACATGCATCCTGTGCGATACGAGAAAAGCAGAAAGGCAAGAGCTTGGGCCCTCCTGAGAGTTTGTGGTGAGGACCAGGATGTGGGCTACATGAACGCAGCGGAATATGCGTCAGGGTCCCGCATGGCAGTCACGGTTGCTGACAATCAGGCAAGGCCTATAACTCCGTGCTCATTGTCACAAATTCCTCCACAGAGGCAGAAGACGTAGCTATCGTGCTTGCTCTCATCTCTGCATCCACCACCCCAATCATTAGCGAATTGAAATCAGCTATTCTAAACTACGCCATTGGCTTGGTATCCCGTACCTCTGCTTGCTTACTAGACTTCTGGCAGCTTCAGCGTTACAGAATCCTTGTATGGAAGCCAGCACATGCCGGCATCTTTGGTGACGAGGAGGCTCATCTCTAGCCCAAGGTCTAGCCCGAGCCCACTCCGAAAATCGAGGAGCGCTTGCTATTTTTTTGTAATATACCATCCTATTACCGGGATCAACGAAGAATATACACACCCAAGTCCCATCCTTAAACACAGCGCAGGCCACACATTGGCGACGCCTACAAATTGAAACTGCTTCATACTCCGTATCACAAAACGCCCGGTACTCATACTGATTCTCCTCTTCATATAAACTTTGCGGCAAACTAGATTTCCTACCCTCCTCACATGTCCCACCTTTCCACATCCCCAACTTCGGGTGTGGCAGTGTCATACTGGGAGAACATCATGACCAGCCCTACTGCTTTCGATCAGCGCTGGATCATCTCGTGCGCTATGAAAACGATCGCACTACAAAGGCTTTCCTTTGCTTTTAAGGGTGCCTCATCACCGTGCGCGAGCACCCACTTGCCGAGGGGGCTCGGCCCCCGCGCTCCAAAGTGTCGAAAAATGGTTCTACCACCCTTGCTTCAGCGAATGTCCAAGAGAACACAAAAACA
Source organism: Rhipicephalus annulatus (assembly GCA_013436015.1). Taxonomy (NCBI): domain Eukaryota; kingdom Metazoa; phylum Arthropoda; class Arachnida; order Ixodida; family Ixodidae; genus Rhipicephalus; species Rhipicephalus annulatus. The sequence goes on from WOVY01016173.1 coordinate 63,909, forward strand.
CGTCAATGAGTGACGCGGGAAGCAACTTGGCTCTCAGATGCAGCAAGCCGCGCGCGTCGGGCCATTACGCACGTGAGCTTGAGAAGACTCGTGTAATGAGAAGTTATAAATGGAAACAAGAGGGGGAACTATTTGAGGCGTATGTCATAAAAAAGTTGGGCAACAGAAGCTTCCGCAACCATCTATTGACTTGCCTTCTTGTGAAGTGGACTCACTGGTTGATTAGAGCGGTACACTCTAAAAAATGTTACACCCATTAAGGTGTATTTGGTTTGTCTCATGGGCCACACCCTTTCAGGGTGCCCAGAAACACCCTAAACAATAAGGTGTTTAGAAACACCCTGAAACCGAAGGGTGTAAAGAAACGTTACACCCTACTTTTGTGGGTGTTTATGAACACCCCTAAACCATGAGTGTTGGATGAAGCTACACCCATACGAGTGGGGTGTAATACTAAAAACCCCCTTGATACGATGGCAGTTATATGGACAAACATACTTGATCAAATGGAGCGCAAGTAACGGGACAACAAAAGCAGAGACACAGGAGGTGACGCTTAGTCTTGTGTGTTGAGGCAAGCCGTTCATAGCACTTCATTCCATCGAATATGCATCAAGAACTGACCGAAGCCTCAACTGTTTTCAGGGAGAAGCATATATGAACTTCTCTGCGGCTGACAGGGAAGAAGGAAGATACTGGCGTCACCCACTGCACTTATACCTGCATGCATGCAGCTGATAAATTAAGGTGCCGTGGTCTTGAATGAGCTGCATAAGACCAGTGTATATATGTGTAGGTAGACTGGGCCGAAAACGACAAAGTAGGACGTGGCAGGTACTTACACACACACACACACACACACACACACACACACACACACACACACACGCGCGCGCGCGCGCGCGCGCGCACCACATACAGAACTGCCAGCAGTAACCTGTAGCGTAAGGTTCAACCGAACATAACATCGAAGAAAAAACAATTAAGCCCATATGTTCACATCTCCCTTTTTTTATCTTTATTATAGAAAAAATGCAAGCATGACAAACAGGACTTTGATGGCATTCTGCAAGATTTTGAAATATCTCACGTGACCAAGTTTTTTTTATACTAGAAACTCATTATTATCAATACAATAAATCCCCACAACTTTCAAAAACATTTGCGCTAGTCGGTCAAATGACTGAGAGGTATGGCGTTGATTGACACCTATACAATAGAAAAAAACACGTAGAAAGAGTAAGCGAATTTTTGGAGTCACATTTACAACCTAATATATTTCGCAGTATATATTTCGACATTTAAAATGAAAACATTCGACAAGGTAGTGTAAGTGGGGTTGTACTAATGAAATTTCAGGGTTGGTATACTTCTAACTGCAAAACCACTTGCCACTTCTGGTTGCACAATCATTTTCAGCTGCTTAGATGACTGGTGCCTTCGAGAGAAGTGGGGCGAAGGGTTCTTTCCGTACAGGAAATTCAATCCCGGAAACCTAAAATAAATACACGAGGAAAAGTGACATAAATTTAACAAAAAGTAGAACATACAGTATGCACCCTGCATAACTAACTGCTTTCTTATGTGTAGGAATAAATTGAGTTCATAGCAAGCATATTCAGTGGCGTCGGGCTCCACTGCAGTGAGAAATACCAGAAAAGGTATGCTGAGCAATAAACGCCATAAAAAACGCGCTGTGGCAGAATCAATATACCTTTCGTGCCGTAGATATGAACCTTGCTTTACCCGTTGAGCTTGCTCGCGCAGGCAAATAAAAAGGTGCTGCTTGAATTTGATAATGTTCCATTCGTTGTATGCATCGACCAATCTTAGTGAATGTCAAGTTTCATGCTTAAGTATGCATCAACACAGCTGCATGTGTATTTCTGCAGATCTACCATGGTACTCATTCGAATAGTTCATTAAAAGGAATACAGTACGATGCGAAACATCATATACATATTTTATCTGTATTGCAAAAAAGCACAATGTTCACTGAGCATACATTGACGGTATGCGCATTGAGAAGGTATTCAGTGCAGGTAATTTGCAAAATTAAGTACTGTAAAGTTACTTATTAAAATGCGATTGATACTAGTGTTCTTTAACTGGCTCACATTACCACTAATATATAATGAAAGAATTAGCTATTGGGTCATTCCACATCAGACGTCCCAGCCATTTTGGCGACCATCTCAAATGTATTTGAAAAAAAATCACGCTGATTTAGCTGCATTAAAAAAGATAACTGCTAGAATATTTCGCAGAAAAATAATTCTTGGTCACATTGGAATCTCGTCTGGCTGTTTGTGAAACAAGTTATTTCTTAAGTACCTCTCCTTCTTCCGTGCCAAATTTAGTGTACAAGTCAAGTGAAGGGCTTGCGTAAGGCGTTTGAAGCTCAGTAGTATTATTCACATTTTTCGACCACATACGCCTGAAATAATTTAGCCGAAATGGGTAATATCTGAATTTTTTTATATCAATACTGCACTTTGAATGAATATTGAATGAATGCACTTTGAATTAATGCACTTTGAACGCTTTCTATTTTGCAACCTATAAAGTGGCTAAATAATACTAGTACGACTACAGAGGAGGGAACGACCCACGGCCTCAAGAGCTTTGCCCCTAATGATTTTTGAATTTCCAAGTTTCCCATTTGCCATTTGGTCATACGGCAGCCAACGCCTCTAAGTTCCCCATTTCCGTTGTTAGGAAAATCAAAAAATATATATTTTATTACTTGAAATAAAAATTGTAATAATGAAACTTGTCACATACAATGAATTGTTTATTTGCTTTCAATTTAGGCAAAAGGTGATTTTGAATTGGACCACCACATGGTGTCCATTGCGTCTCAATATGGACAAAAATAGCAATCCTGTGAAATGAGTGATCTTTTCTCGTAGAGGCTAACAGCTTAAGATGTCTCAAAATAATTTTTCATCAAAATATCTTTTCTGGGAAGTAAGTAGTCACAGCTCAGAATATTCATACCAAATGCAGTATCGCAATGAGAAAATGCAAACATAACACAATTTGGCTATATTCTTGCAGACGTATGTGGCCAAAAAATTGCATAATTATTATTGAGTTCTAAGCACCTTACATAAGCCTCTTTATTTAACAAGTACCAAACTTGGTATAAAAAAGGATGTGTACTTAAAAATATTTTTTTTCACATACAACACTCAAACAACATTCTGGGAAGTTCAAACGGTGACGACGTGACAAAATTTTTTTTTCTATCTCAAATATTCAAGTAGTTCACTGTTTTTAGTGCATTAAATCAGCACAATTTTCTTTTCAAGCGTATTTGCCATGACCGAAATTGGCTGAAAACTTTGAGATAAAGTGACCCTGTTACTTTCACTCAATGACCATTGCATACTGCTAAATTAGGCCCATTTGTTTCAATCATGCTGGCAGGCTGGGAAAGCATAACTCCTTCCCGATGCAGCGAAGGCTGTTCAGCAGCTGTGCGTGTTCCGTTCCCAGATAAATGTGCTGGCCCGTCTTACAATTTGGCGACAACGTTTGCTTAGATACCGTGCAGTATATATAACTTTAGGGTGTTTTTGTGCAACAAAAAACTAATAATACGCTACACATAGCGAAAATATCTTTAACATCTGAAGTACTTAGCGAAATTTAACGCCAAAGCGAGGCGACGGCAATAGCACTCTGAATAACAAGAATATTTTCAAAGTTACACATGATGGAAACAATCTGAATAAAATGTGATCGAACATTTGCAGTTACGTTCAAACAAGCGTTTTCACTGTTCAAGTAGGCAATTCGGACACACACAGACGACAGGTTTGTTCAAACAAAAGTCCTTCTTCCGTGCTCGATCCGCTACACAGGTGCGGCTGTCAGCAGTGTCACGCTATATTGCAGGTGCACGAAAATACCGGTCAAGACGAATTTAACGAAATTGAATGTATTGGCAAGTAGGCAAACTTCGCGAGGCGCACCTAACGCGAAGCATTATGTTGTGTTGTCAACCGATGCGTCAACCCGAGTTATCATGGTAGTGTTACCGCACAAAACGAGAAAGAACCGAAAGGAACGACATGGACACTTCGCCCTTGTTTTCCATTCTCGGTCTTTTTGTGCAATAAGAAAAAAAGAGAGTAAATGAACTACCAACATGCCCCAAGCATATGCGTCTTAGATACGGTTGATGCTTAGAGCTAACAGGCGCCGTCCCCACACATGTATTATTGGTAAACTGAGATTGATGTGCATCACAAGCGGGCCCCGTTAAACATGGCTGCCAACAAAGGGCACCGCGAAAGTTTGTTCAATTTCTTCGCTGAACCTCAGTGGCGCATGCTTACTCTGCTTAGTACTCCAAACAATCTAAACATACAAACAAAAAAACTTGCCCACAATCACACTTCGCCATCATCCCCGAGAAAAGTTCGGACAAATATTCTCGCTAAGTAAACAAATGCTGACTTGTCATCAACTAGTTGAAAACAGAATTGTTTGAAGGTGTTATTCTCGTGCTCACGCAGTTAATAAAGCACTGAACGGAACAACGTGAGAGCGGTACTGACTATTTCACTTCGAGTGCTCCCCAATATGAATCCACAGGTCCAGTCTTCAGGATGGTGCACCTTCGCAATAATCAGCACTGACAGAACGTACAGGTCAAGCACAGAGTACAGGCATATTTCAAACTAAGCACCGACTAATAAACTCTACGGATCGAGAAGCCACGCGCACCACACGCACACACACGGGAGAGTTTTTTCGTCAGCGCACGCAGTAACATGTAAGACGATGCCTGTCCCTCTCCCGCGCTCTGCGCTCGAGCGTGCAGCAATCCCGGGCCGCCAAGGTTGTCTATGCGACGAGACGTTTTGGCGTTGGTGCGCTCTCAGACCGGCTAGATGCGGTTTAACGTTAGCTCCGGCCCTCTACTGATAGCGGGCGCTGCTTTTTTTGTGGCAGTTATTTGTTGCGTTATGCTCGTTCTTTGACAGTGCATCTGAACTGCAGTAACATTGTGACGGTGCAGTGTGACCAGCACGAGCTACTACTCAGAACGCGCCTTTGTAATATTCAGGAGCAATATTTAGCGCACATTCACCGGCCTAATGTAGTGAATACTGGTAAAAAAGCTAAGCTTATGCTTTTTGCTTAGCTCTATGGGTCTTCAGGGACTGCACATTCAGGGTCATGCAGGCGGTATTTTATCAGCACTTCATTTCGGTAAAGACATTGCAACATTGGATGCATCGGCCGTCACACTATTCAATGAGAATATATTGCCACGTGCGTACTGCTAGGAAAACGAAGACGACAGCGCATACGCGCATCTGCACGCTTTTATGCAGCAAGTAATAACAAGAAAGAAAAGGAACGCTCTGGCGCGCAGTAAATAAATATACTGACCTGCTGCTACATTCTCAACCTTTTAACTACAACTTCTGTCTTCACGTTGCGACAATACATTTATACTTAGCTTGCAGTCCTTCGAACAAGACCGCAGCCTAAAATATTTCGTCAATGTTGTTTTCACCCTACCTACAAAGTCAAGGCTTTGACCGAATCACGTCTGCTGGGGATGTTACATAAACTAAAAGGAGGGGACCCACAAAAAAAATGGAGAGAGAGAGAGAGAGAACTAGAGAATGCGTTTTGGCTCCCCTGAAGAAAGCTTTGTTCGGAATTCAGTCAACAAGGCTCCTGTCATTGTGAGCAAGGCTGCGTTAATGTCACCGAAATATCCTTATGCTGCATTTTTCTTTATGGTCGGTGTCCTCTTCCTAATTTCCATGATGCACTTTTAAGGACAAATGAAGAGGAACATTCGCTACAGTAATAAATAAAACGTGCTTGCTAAAAATACCTGACGTCAATGTTCGTTCTTAAGGGACCTGTTGGCCTGCTGACGTGGTGGTTATGGCTAAACAAATGTGCTGTTGTTTTTTTGCAGGTGACGAACGTCTTATCTCCAGCTTCAAAAGCTGGAGATAAAACGTCCGCCACCTGATCATCTTATAACACCTTATGGCATCTTAAGGCGGGCGGGCGGACGGTTCCATGCATGGCTACACCAATGTGCGCCGCATTACCTTGTTCAGGCAAATCAGTGCACTTCGTGAGTGTTCACTAATCACGCAAATGACACAAATGAAAGAAACAGGTACAGGAGAATTGGCCCTTATTTTATTGAACAAGCGGCGCTCCTAATGTATATTCCGCTTATAGTAGTTTGCGTGCTTTATCGATGAAAACTGCGTAACTGCCCGAGAATGTCGTGCCTTTGTAGCCTAGTAGGCACGTGTGCTCATATTTTGGTGCACGTTAAACAACCCCAGGTGGTCGACATTTCCTGAGCCCTCCACTACAGCGTCTCTCATAATCATATGGTGGTTTTGGGACTTTAAACCCCGCATGTTAATCAATTATTTGTAGCCTTGTTCATAACACCCCAAATATAAGAGTGTAAATCGGGTGTTCTGAGGTTGTTTTTGTTCACGAACACCTCAAAATTTAAAAAATGATGTGTAAAAAGGGTGTTCATGTGGGTGCTTTAATGCGTACGCCCATTTTGCAACTTTTAGGGTGTAAACTTTTTTACAGTGTAGGCAATTAAATCGGTTTTATCTTGTTTGACAACGTGGCTGAGCTATCGGTAACGCGTGGTTTCACGGCTTTATATGCGAAATGAACGCAAAAATAAAGCTTAGTTACGAGTGCGCCTGTTTTCTGTCAGCAACTTTTTCTCACAATTTTGTACGCGGCGCTACACTCAATTATCACCACCGCTTATCATCCACAGACGAGTAGATTGACCGAGCGTGTGAACCGAACGCGGACGCAAATCCTGTCAATGTACGTTTTACCAGATCACCATGAATGGGACAAATCACTCCCCTTTTTCATCTGCGTACAACTCTTCACAGCACGACACTACTAGTTATTGGCCATTTTATCTGCTATAAGTCTCCAAAAAAGTCCGCCGCAAGCAGCCAGTGACTACAGGACTTCTCTGGTAATCAAAACTTAAGTACTGTTTCTGCATATTTTCTGAAGTGCCCGAAGGTGACTGAAAAACGCATTCGCGCGGAATTGCATATTTCGTGCCTCAAGAAATATGTACATGCTTCCGAAAATCCCAGAAGTCTTAGGCTGTAAGTGAACCCTGTTACCTCTGAAATGTCAACTGCAAATAAGCTTAAGTGGTGGGATGTGCTGACCAATGCATCATTTGAGCTTATTTGCACTATAATAAACCACTATAAAACGTCAATCGGTAAGCTTTTGAAAGAAGAAACTACCCTATCTAGGCAGCTCGTCCCTCACGAATCATATTTGCGGAGTGTACTTAAGGATATAAAGGTAAACGCCCTAGGCAAAATAAGAGCTCGGAAAGTATTGCGGGACAATGTTCCAGCAGCACCCTGCATGACCAAAACCAGGAGTTTGCTAATTGCTGTATTACGAACACCTCAAACATTGCAGGAGATAAGCCAACGCGACGCCAATATAGTGAACCTTTCTGACGTTACAATCTTGCCTGCAGAGGAAAAAGTTCTTTCAAAAAGCCTGAATTTCTGTCCCACTTCTGGTGATTTTGACGAATTTCAGTTGATGAAGGATATAGATAGTTTCGCTCAGAATATCAGGCTAAAAGAGTATTTTCACAAACATGCCAGCAAAAAAGGCGCACGCCCGGCTATACCGTCCACGACAAAATGGACGCCTGCCTCGCAAAAAATGAATGCCTAGGCCTTTACATCAAAGCTGGCTCGCTATACGTTCTCGACTCTTACAAAACGCACAGCCCGTTCTAAAAAGTCGTTCTGCCAGTGAATTTAACGCTCTTAGCAGTTTGAATGCTCGCGACGTTATTATTATGACGCCAGCCGACAAGGGCGGCTCGATTGTGATAACGGGCAAAGAAAGTTGCATAAAGGAATCACTGACACTACTTTTTACACACAACTTCTCGTTGATCTAACCACTTACTTTCTTGTCATCATAAAATACACTAATAAAGCATTGGTAAAAAAGAAAAGGGTTTACGATAAGACAGCACGCAGCCTCATTCCACTTAGCCCTGTTGCCGGAAAATTTTACCTGCTCCCAAAGATACACAAGTCAGGAAATCCGGGCCATTCCATTGTTTCCGGCATTCCAACAGTAACAGAAACCATATCTCGTCACGCTGAGAGTTTGATAAAACTTTTTCCGCCCACATTCCCTTCCTTTGTTAAGGATACCAACGATTTTCTCAATGGAATATTGCACCTAACAATGCCTGATAGTTAACTTCTGGTAACGATGGACGTCACCTCCCTCTATACTAACCTCCCCAAACAGGACGATATACAGGCTGTTTTAGATTCATATGACCACTTCGAATCTGACATGCTAATTAACACGTCCACTCTCAACACACTGCTGAAGCCCATTCTCGAGTTGAATAACTTCGAATTCAATGGCACTCAATACATACAGATCAGTGAAACATCGATGGGTACAAAGATAGGCCCTACATAGGCAAACATCTTCATGGGAGTACTCGAAAACTTGTTTCTTATTGTGTGCCACTAAAGCCTGTGCATTTTAAACGCTACATCGAAGACGTATTTTGTATTTGTACACATGGTGAAATAGAACTTCTAAACTTTATAGCGAAATTTAACCAGGTACTTCCCGCTATAACATTCTCCCATACTTACTCCTTCTTGTCTGTAGCCGTCTTCGACGTCACGATTACCATTTCCCATGGACGCCTAATTACGAAGCGTTTTAAAAAGCCAGCAGATAATCACCAGTTTTTCATTTTGAAAGTAGCCATGTAAGCCACCGGAAGACTAGAATTTCATATAGCCAGGCACAGCGTTTAGGTGCATATGCTCTGAAGACGAAGATTTTAATCATACATCCATGATCTGAAGAAGCGAAAATATTCGGAAACAATCATTGACGACGCGATACACCAAGCCAGAGGATGATATCAGATGGACTGTTTAAAGGCAGCATAAAAAGCAACGGGCTGCAGCCAGCCAATTTGGTACTATCACAATCAGCGTCCATCCCCAAAGTTCACGGTATACTGCATAACCATTACAACATACTCACACAAAGCGACAGACTAAATGTGGTCTTTCCCAAGCCCCCTCAAGTAGTGTATAGGCGCTCAAAAAACAAAGGCGACATCCTGACGTCCTCAAAAATTGCTGCTACCAGCAACCGTGCTGGTTGTAGTTGCTGCAACAAACCACGTTGTAAAGTTTGTCCTCATATAGCACCATCATTACCGGCCACCAGCACATCTTACCAATTCAACTTCACAATTAAGGGCAGCATTATTTGTGATTCATCTAATGTAGTGCGTTTGCTTGAGTGTGGCACCTGCCACATTCAATACAAAGGCGACAGTGAAACCCCATTCAGAATGAGTTTCAACGATCAAAGATCACATGCTAAATCACAACCGAACCTTCCAATATCAAACATGTGAACATGCCCGGCCACTCATTTAGTAACCTCAAAGTAACGATACTAGAATTGGGATTCCACACCAGCCATGATCGTTAGCTACGCGTATCATATCCCATTCATAAATTTAACACTGCTTCCGGTGGAATCAACGAAAACAAAGAAAAACTGACCTGTCTTTCACTACATTAAGAGCGATGATGCACTGGTTTCACAATGTATCGCCTAAATCACGCCTTCTAAGTCTGCCCTTTTTTCTTAAATTTACCTTTATTCATTGAACACTGACTTCCATTATACGTACAGACATCACTAAGATTGTTCTTATACTGCCATGCAATGTCATTACACCGCTGCGCTTCTGCATCTCTTAAGTACATATAAGCATGGTACCACGTCATAGTAAATGCAAGGGAGTCTTGCACCATGTCATCAGTAGGTGTGTGCCCTTCTGGTTTTCCCATTTTTTACTTTTTTTCTGAAGCACGTGAGATCTTACGATGCGCGTGGTAAGGCTAACCAGCGCAGATGGCACTGACCCATTATTGAATGTAGCTTTTAAAGGTAAGCTTGAATTCTTGTCACATAACTCTGACGAAGGCTGGTTCACCAGCTCAAAACGTTAAATAAAGACGCTTCCGTGAAAGTTTTGTTGTCTCTTCCTTGCAAACAATACGTTGGGTCCAGCGTGAATGACGTTCGAAGAATCTGGTATATATACCACAATAGACCTTGCAAAGACGAGTTTCTGGAAGTACCCTAAGACTCCCGCCAACACAACCATCATCGGTGACTCGCAAAAGAAGTACGTGCATCAGCATTTTAATACACATCAACAAGGTACGCCTGCTTTCATAACTCAATCTGGTCGCCGAATTGAAGATATGCACTATCTGCTAGACTTCGTACCTGACACCACAAGGACTCTCGTACTGCATGTCGGTAAGAACGACTTACCTTCCGCGAGTGGTGAAACAGCTTTCCACAAATACCGCTCATTAATCGACCACATTCGGATAGAGCAACGCAAGATATCGTGAATTTATTTATATTACCAAGCCCAAATTAGAGGTATGGCGGCAGAATTCTAGGTTTCGTTCAAACCTCGGAAGCCTGCAAGCTCAACGACATGCTGCGCAACCATTGTTATTGATCCAGTGCAGTCTGCTTCATCGACCATGGTTTTGAATGAATACTTGCCCATCGAGTCCTCGCTGCCGATGGACTACATCCCAGCTTCGAGGATTCAAGCCTCATAGCAAGCCACATCCGCCAGCTTTTTCCCGGGACAATTCTTGACGCCACTTCGTCCTGGTGTGACCACTCAACAGAAAAACCCCAAGCTCCCCGAAATAGAGTTCAAGATCAAGAGATAGAGTGTAAACCCACGTTCAAAACTGCAAGTCTCCGAACAACTCAGCCGCAAGTAGCCAGTGACTACAGAATTTATCTGGTAATCAAAAAAAAAGTAGTGTTTCTGCATGTTTTCTGAAGTGCCGGAAGGTGACTGAAAAACGCATTCGCGTGAAATTGCACAAATCATGTCTGAAATAATATTTAAATGCTCTCGAAATTCCCAAAGGTCTTGGGCTTTATGTCAACCTTGCTACCTTTCAACTGTCAACTGCAAGTAAGCTTAAATGACGGGATGTGCCGACCAATGGTTTACTTGAGCTTATTTGCATTATCCTTAATCGCTAATAAACGACAATTTGTAAGCTTTTGAAACAAGACACTACACTATCTAGGCAGCTCGTCCCTCGCTAAACGCATTTACTGGGTGTACACGAGAAAAGAAAGGTAAACGCCCTAAGCAAAACAAAAGCTCGGGAACTACTGCGGGACGATGTTCCAGCAGCACCCTACATGACCAAAATGAGGAGTTCGCCAATCGCTTTGCTCCGAACATATGAAACACTGCTGGAGATAAGCCAACTGGACGCCAATATAGCCAACCTTTCTGACGTTACAATCTTCACTTTGAGGAGAGGGTTCTATCAAAAGGCCAGAATTTCCGTTCAACTTCTGGTGACTTTCACGAACTTCAGTTGATGAAGGATATAGATAATATCGCTCGGAATCTCAGGCTAAAAGAGTTTTTTCACGACCATATTAGCAACAAAGCAGCTCGCCCAGCTAAACTCTCGATGCCAATCTCACAACGGAATAAATGCCTAGACATTTACATAAAAGCTGTCTTGCGCGACGTGCTCGAAGCTTACAAAACGCGTAGCCCGTTCCAAAAAATCTTTCTGCCAGTGAATTCGACGCTCTTAGCAGTTTGAATGCTCGTGACGATATTATTATGAAACTAGCAGACAGGGGCGGCTCGATTGTGATAATGGGAAAAGAAAGTGGCATAAAGGAGTTTTACGACAGCTATCTGACATTGCCTTTTACAAACAACTACTCCTTGATCTTACCACTTACTTCCTTGTCATCATAAAATACACCATTAAAGCAATGGTAAAAAAAGCGTCGACGATAAGACAGTACGCAGCCTCATTCCGCTTAGCTCTGTTGCCGGAAGATTTTACCTGCTCCAAAAAATACACAAGTCAGGAAATCTAGGCAATCTCATTGTTTCGGGCATTCGAACAGTAACAGAGAACATATCTCGTTACTCTGAGAGTATGATAAAATTTCTTTCGGCCACATTCGCTCGCTTTGGTAAGGATACCAATAATTTTCTCAATGGAATATCACACCTAACACTGCCTAATGGTTCGCATCTGCTGACGATGGACGTCACCTCCTTTTACACTATTATCCCCCACCAGGACGGTATACAGGTTGTTCTATATTCAAATGACCACTCCGAATCTGACAAGGTTATTGACTCTCGAAACACTGCTGAAGCTCATTCTTGAGTTGAATAACTTCGAATTCTATGGCTCTCATTACGTACAGATCAGTGGAACACCGATGTGTACAAAGATAGGCCCTACATAGGCAAACATCTTCATGGGAGTACTCTAACACTCGTTTCTTATAGTGTGCCACTGAAGCCTGTGCACTTCAATACGCTATATCGGTGACATATTTTTATTTGGACACATAGTGAAACAGAACTTCTAAACTTTAGAGCAAAGTTCAACCTGGTACATCCCGCTATATCATTCTCCCATACTTACTCACCCTTGTATGTAGCATTCCTTAACGTCACGATTTACCATGGACGCTTAATCACGAAGCTTTTCAAAAAGCCAACCGACAATCACCAGTTTCTTCATCTTAAATGTAGCCAGGTGCGCCATTAGAAAACTGGAATTCCATATAGCCAGACACAGCGCTTTAGGCGCATATGCTCTGAAGACCAAGATTTTAAATACTGCTGCCAAGATCTGAAGAAGAAGCTTCCTAAGCGAAAACATTCGGAAAAATTATGGACGATGCGATCCACTCAGCCAGAGGACGTGATCGAATGGACTATTTAAAAGGTAGCATAAAAAGCAATGGGCTGTAGTCAGCCAAATTGGTACTAACACACTCAGCGTCCATCCCCAAAGTTCAAGGTATACTGCATAACCATTACAACATGCTCACACAAAGTGACAGAATAAAAGTGGTCTTTCCCAAGCCCCTCAAGTAGTGTATAGGCGCTCAAAAAACAAAGGCGACATCCTGACGTCCTCAAAAATTGCTGCTACCAGCAACCGTGCTGGTTGTAGCTGCCGCAACAAACCACGTTGTAAAGTTTGTCCTCATATAGCACCATCATTACCGGCCACCAGCACATCTAATGAATTCATTTTCACAATTAAGGGCAGCTTCATTTGTGATTTATCCAATGTAGTGTATTTGCTTGGCCACGCCGCGGTGGTCTAGGGGCTAAGGTACTCGGCTGCTGAACCGTACGCGTGTTTGACAACCGTATTTTGCAGAACGCGCGCACGAGAAAGGAGACGCCCATGTCGTCCGCTACGGCGCTCATTGGGAGCGGCTACTACGAACGTTATTTTTTTATTTTACATTTACATTTACATTTACATTTTACATTTACAGTTACATTTTACATTTCACATTTTGGCGTTCAGTTAAAATTTTTGCTGTTTTGCGCGTTTGCCACTCCGGCAGCCAAAGCCGCCGCGGACTCGCCGGTAACGCTAGTACTGAGGGCAGCTGTGTGTGTGGTGTGTTTTGTGAATCAGATTTCTTTTGGGTTGCTTCCGAATTACTGATACCGTAAGTAAACAGTCTCGAGCAAATTGCGTAGACGGACTGCACATAAGACATATTTGTTTGCCGCAGCGTCGCTAGCATCAGGGCCCACCTTTTTACCGTAGATCCCACAGCATGTTCGTTAAGGCTCCTAATTAAGTACATGTCAAGCTTTAATACGGTCGGTTTACGGCGCTGTTAGTACGGCCGTACGTCACCGTTCATGTTTTGAGCAATTTCGAGGCTACCGACGGTTTTGCCTACACGATCGATGCATATCGTTACTAAGTGTGAGTTTAAACTATCAAGTGTTCTTGATACGCCTCCAGTCGTTCTTTTTTTACCTGCAGCGAGAGCGGCATAAAAACGTGAAACAGTTGTTCAATCACTGAGTATGTCCTGTTTTAAAACAAACGGCCTAGTTACCTTGACATTGCAGTGTCGGTTTGGTCATGCCTGCTGCAGTTTCACGGACTTTGAGCAGCAGCCATCTCCAAAATACTGCACGTGTATAACTTAAAAGTGACCGTGGGTAATATTTGAAGCAAAATCAGGGAGATATGAGGTAGTTGCAGAGCAAAACAAAAACCAGATTTGACAACATGTGCGTGGCTCCCAACTGTATCACTGTGATGGTACTAAGTAACCTACTACAATGACGAACAGAAAAAAGATAGATCACAGGCAGATGGTGCAAAAGAAAACTGAATGACGGTTGAAGGTGTGTTTAGTTTTCCATGAATTTCTGCAAGAATAAGTTTGTGTATGCGATATGTTATATTTGTATTACCTCCAAGGCCTGAGGCCACCGCAGGAGGGAGTAGAAAATCCAAAGCACACAAATAAAGTCAGCATTAGTATTTTTCTAACTTTACGGTGTTACCTCTATGGTTGCGTGCTTCAGAAAGGATCAGGTGTTTCATTATAAGTAAGCAAGTACTAATGGACAGAGAAAGGAAAAGTTCTGTGAATAATGTTATCGGGTTCCTCCTTTTTCAGCAATTTTTTTATTTTTCGTTTTCACCGAATCACTTTATTATTTGTACGCTTCCACACTGAGCCTTTGCTGTGAGTCGCTCTTGCTGTCTTCATGTAGATGGCTTCAGACAGGCAACATGCATGTTCACAATACGCTCCCAGCAGTTTTAGGGGCGAAGCTCCTTAGGGCGTGGGCTGTGCGTCCCCTGTAGCCTGTATGTAGACACCTCTAGTTTAGTTCTTGCAGTGTTTACTAGATGGCAGTACCGTTCCCTGTATGTAACCACCTCTAGTTTAGTTCTTGCAGTGTTCACTAGATGACGGTACGGTCTACTGTATGTAGCCACCTCTCGTTTAGTTCTTGTAGTGTTTACTAGATGGTGGTACTTGTAGCTGCTGATGAAAAGATGCAAGATGTTATAAACTAGAAAGCGGTACTTGTAGTTGATGGGAGACGCGAGATCTTATAAAATAGGAATGATGTCACATATGGCGCGTGTCATTGGTTGAAGGCAATCGTTCGATTTAGTGCGGCGACGTACGCTAGGGAGAGCGATGTAATAAAATCGAGTGGGCAAAATGTACAGAGGATTCATGGTTTACCAGGTTTACCTCCGGAGCTTCGCCCACCTATCATAATTCACTTCGCGGATATGGCGGAATTTTTTTTCTGAAATATGGGACCTGCTAGTGTTATAGTTTTTTTGCAATATAGCTTTTCCATAACTGCTTTATTAAACTTGACATATAATGACTTGAACACGCTGCACATAAGTGTAAACAGCGTTTTCGGAAACAGAACGAAGAAACTTCACCAGCATTAGCGAACTGAACTGAGCCGGTAGGTATATGCATTACAAATTGTTAGATTTACACAAGTCGTACCGAACTGTTTAACACTCACAAGTACAAGCAAGCGCTGGAGACTGTTCAAAACATGAAGGGCAGCGTACGGCCGTTAGATGCGGTCGTTAGAATGGGGATTAAAACTGCAACTAAAGGGAGTTAAACATAGGCGTGAGCTATACACGCGTGGCGAAAAACTAGCTCCCCACGCAATGAAACCCCACGGCCACGGCCACATGTCTCGTTCCAACCCGCAAATCTTGTTCGTCTACTACTCGTCGTATTGCCATGAGTCTGCAAATGCCGCCTGTCCACGCAGTCAGCCCTGACACTGTTTACTAAACGGCTTCAGTAGTTCGGAAACAACCCCAAAGCAGTAGGAGCACTGGCACATTGATGACGCAGCACCGCGATCGCCCGCTCCTCACCCAGCGAGCGCAGCGACGACTGCGAGGATAGACGAGGGCGCAAGGCATTGCGAGGAAATGACGTTTGCAGCAGTGGCAGCCAATGAGCGCCGTATCAGACGACACGGGCGTGTCTCCTCTCTCTCGGGCGTTCTCCAGCATACGGTTGTCAAACACGCGATCCGCATGACACGGGTTCAAATCTCGGCTGCGGCGGCTGCATTTTCGATTGAGGCGGAAATGTTTAGGCCCGTGTGCTCAGATTTGGGTGCACGTTAAGGAAACCCAGGTGGTCGAAATTTCCGGAGCCCTCCAATACGGCGTCTCTCATAATCATATGGTGGTTTTGGAACGTTAAACCCCACCTATCAATCAATGAGTGCATTTGCTTGAGTGTGGCACATGCCGCATGCAATGCAAAGGCCACACTGAAACCCTATTCAGAAAACGTTTCAACAATCACAGATCGCATGCTAAAACGCAACTGAACCTTCCATTATCAAAACATGTGAACATGCTCGGCCATTCATTCAGTAACCTCAAAGTCACAATACTGGAATTGGAATGCCACACAAGCCATGATCGTTAACTATGCGAATCGTTTCTCATTCATAAATTTAACACTGTTTCTGGTGGAATCAACGAAAACAAAAAATCTGACCTGTCTTTTATTGGATTAAGAGCGATGATGCACTCGCTTCACATTGTAACGCCTAAACCACGCCTTCTATGACTGCCCTTCTTTTTTTAAATTTATCTTCAAGCACTTGACATCATCTTAATACATAAGAAAGGAGATGTCAAGGACTTGAATATTTACAGACTGATAAGCTTGCTCTCGGTAGTATACAAGCTATTTACAAAGGTAATTCCTAACAGAGTAAAGAAAACATTGGAATTCAATCAACCGAAGGAACAAGCAGGATTTCAAACAGGCTACTCAACAATCAACCAAATTCATACTATCAATAAAGTAATAAAGAAATGCTCAGAGTATAACCAACCACCACACATAGCCTTCATAGATTCCGAGAAGGCGTTTGATTTCGTATAAATATCAGCCGTCATGCAGACACTGCGGAATCAGGGCGTCGATCTAGTATATAAAAACATCCTGGAATAAATCTCCAGGGGATGAACTACTACCATAGTGCTTCATAAAGAAAGCAACAGAAAAGCAATCAAGAAGGGTGTAAGGCAGTGGGACACAATCTCCCCAACGCTATTTACTGCATGCTTACAGGAGGTTTTCAGAAGCCTAGAATGGGAACAGTTAGGGATAAGAGGTAATGGAGAGTACCTTAGTAACCTATGCTTCGCCGATGACATTGCATTGCGGAGTAACTCAGGGGACTAATTGCAGCTCATGATTACGGAGTTAGACAAGGAGAGCAGAAAGGTTGGTCTTAAAATTAATCTGCAGAAAACGAAAGTAATGTACAACAACCTCGGAAAAGAGCAGCGCTTCCAGATAGGTAATAGTGCATTTGAAGTTGTAAGACTATGTCTACTTAGCGGAGGTTATATCCGCGGAGCCGAACCACAAAATTGAAATAACTATAAGAATAAGAATGAGGTGGGGTACATTTGGCAAGCCCTCCCAAACTCAAGCCACTATCCTTCAAAAGGAAAGTATATAACAGCTGTATCTTGCCGGTACTTAGCTATGGAGCCGAAACTTGAAAATTGAAATAACTATAAGAATAAGAATGAGGTGGAGCACATTTGGCAAGCCCTCTCAAACTCAAGCCACTATCCTTCAAAAGGAAAGAATATAACAGCTGTATCTTGCCGGTACTTAGCTATGGAGCCGAAACCTGGCGACTTACAAAGAGGCTTCAGCTTAAATTGAGGACGACACAGTGAGAAATGGAAAGAAAAATGGTAGGTGTAACATTAGTAGACAAGAAGAGAGCAGAGTGGATCAGGGAACAAACGGGGGTTAAGGATATCATAGTTGAAATCAAGAAGAAGAAATGGACATGAGGCGGGCACTGTAGCGCGTAGACAGGATAACCACTGGTCATTAAGGGAAACTAACTGGATTCCCAGAGAAGGCAAGTGGGTTATGGGGAGACAGAAGATTAGGTGGGCAGATGAGATGAATAAATTGGCAGGTATTAATTGGCAGCAGCAAGCACAGAACCGGGTTAACTGGCAGAACATGAGGGAGGCCTTTGTCCTGCAGTGGACGTAGTCAGGCTGATGATGATGATGATGATGTTGATGTATTGACAGTGGCTTCCATTACACGTTCACATATCACTAAGATTGTTCTTATACTGCCATCTAATGTCATTACACCACTTCGCTTTTACAACTCTCAACTACCGATAAGCATGGTACTACGTCACAGTACATGCAAGGGAATCTTGAACCGTGTCTTCAGTATGTGTGTGCCCTTCTCGTTTTCCCTTTTTTCTCTTTTTCGTTCCTTTTCTGAAGCACATGAGATTTTATGATGCACATTGTAATACTAACCAGGCAGATGGCGCGGAGCTGTCATTGAAAGGAGCTTTTAAAGCCATGTATGAATTTTGTCACCTTACTCTGACGAAAGCTGGTTCACCAGCTGAAACGGTTAAGTAAAGATGCTTCCGGGAAAGTTTCGTCGTTCCTTTCTCGCACACACACACACACACACACACAAGTATATATATATATATATATATATATATATATATATATATATATATATACATATATATATATGGGAAAGATGCGTATAATAAGGGCTCGTTTTTCCGTGTTTTGACACAATATGATTGAGATCTAACAGACAATAATGCCAAGGAATGTATAGGGGAAGTTATTAGAACAAATGTAATGTAAATACCCTACTGAAAAGTTTCGTATGAAATTTTACGGAACACATAGGGACTCCATACGATTTCCTTATGAACTATACGGAAAAGATATGGATTCGTATGAAAACATACGGAAGTTGTATGGCACATAGGGAAGACGTTCTGAAGAAAATATGGCAGGGTACGGAAATTATATGGAACATACGGGAAACTTTTTATGGAAGATATGGAAAGATACGAAGTCATGTGGTATATACGGACAGTTACTTCCGGAAAATATGGAAAGATGTGGAAATATGGTATGCTTTGCGGAGTATACAGAAACATTCTTAAGGAGCATGCGGAAACTTTTTTACGGAAATATAGAAAAATAAGGAGTGCGAGAAGACTAATAAGACTGGAGATGTTAATGTCACTAGACTCAAATGGCAGTCTGAGCTAGGAATACCATTCGATCCGTGGTGGTGCTACACTGCAGCCAGAAAAAGAAATGTCATTGTGATTGTACATGATGTCAATGTCGACCATTTAGAGAAAAATGGCCACAAAAAATGAAGAAGGAAAATGTAGAGTGATAAAAAAGTTAAGGTATACAGAAATAATTAGTCCCGTGGCAAAATGACGAGCACATAAACGAAAAAAAACTGCAGGACGAGCGATCACTTGCAAAGTTTATTCCTTGAGTTATTACTCTTACAGAACATGCTAATTCGCTAAATAAATACGCATAGAAATTTTATATCGCAGAATAAATGATCACCTTGAGCCAAGACGACCCGCTTAACCAGTATACACACAGCCGATAAAATAACCACAAGCAACACGGCGTGCGTGGCGTGACAAAAAAAACTAAACGGCAAAATGAACGTCTCAGGTCTATTCAGATTTTCTGGAGCACGAAATAACAGATGAACACCTGGTATCTTGTGGTGCGACCGCACACATGTCGAGCTACTTGGGTATCAGCTTTCATGCATGTTATCAAGAGAGCAAATTTAAAAAACAGATGCATGAAGCAAAATTGCCTCCCTGCTTTACTTTACGATAGGCAGTGAATCTTCATGCACATGAATAATGCCACTGTGAAGTACACCGAAAAAGGAAATGAAACAGAAAAAAAGAGGAAGAAGACAAAAGAAAGACAGGTAGCTCAACCAGGTTGATGATTTGCTGCCCTGCAGCATAGGTAGGGGTATAGGGAGTGGTCAGAAAAATAATTATGAGAGCACAACTGATATGTACGGACACATAATGGTGCTTATTATTGATGCTTGGATGGTCGTGTATAGAGCTGGGTCATTTTGAGATTTTCAAAAGCATTGTTTCAGACCACCATGCAGATTACGCTTCAATTGTAGTGCTATATAAGACGCAACTTGTGGGCCAGCTTTAATGAATAAGAAGATTATAGATGAAACAAATGCTTTAAAATATATCATGGCTGCATGGACGCGTACAAGCAATGTAAAGCGCAATAAAGTGAGGGCGCACGAGCTTCTCTTGACAATTCAGTTTTACATGGAGGCTTCAACTATGCTGCAAAGAAATTTAACCAATGTCTCTGTGTGCAACATTGTCCATTTTAAACTATCTATACGTATACCTAGTATTCCTACGGCGAGTGAAGCTACGTAGCGTTCCATAACTCTTCCTTTTATTAAGGGCAGGTTTTCAAACAATCAAGAGTATTCATTTTCTGTCTCTTGACTTCGTGCCCTCAATTCTTGGTTTGGCTCGATCACAATTGTGCAGCCGTTATTTTGGAGGAATCAGAACACGTCAACAAAAATAAAATTTGGGTTTGGGTTTATTTCCAACACAAAAAGTTGGGGTTCCCCAGGCAAAAAAACTGTTGAAAAACAGCTTGAAGGGACCTGGGGGGGACCATACAGGCAGCAGCGATTTATCTAATCAGAAGCAGTTCTAATCTATTAAAGCTGTTTTTCGGTTAATATTGCCTTTCCTCAACTGCTACAGCTTGCGCTGAGTCATGGCAAGTCTTGTACGTACCTAGGGCCTACCCTTGAAGAAGAAGCTGGTTCGGCTGTGAAATGCTCAGATTTTTCTCAAATAAATTTTTGATTGGAGTTTTTTCACTTCTCGAGTCCCTTCACAATCAAGCAGACCCAATGTTTCCCTTGGTATTTATTTTGTTATAATATGAAATAAATAAAAAATGTAATAATGAAAATAGAAACACTAAACTGCTGTGCAAAACACACAGTCCCACATACGTACTTGAACGCATTATTCCTTTTATTTTGTTTTACTACCTAACGCATTAGAAAAGATAGCAACACATAAAAAACAATAAAAAAATAAAAAGAGTGAGTAAACTTAGTGGAATTCTAACCTGCGCCACTGAGGCGTGCTCGCGTACGTGAACTTAACGTTAGCTTGCTAAGCCATACGCTTTCTTTTTATTTCCGGTTAACCTCACAAACGGGTTGCTAAGATATGTTACAATTTACTACGAACAATAAAAAAAACTTAAAAATAACTAAGCCCGTCAAGCATAACTATAACACATCACGTCCTAGAATTCCTTCATGGTCAGTAGAGCTCCTACCTTTTCTACCCATAAAGGTAAAAACCTGTGAGAACCTTCCTAGAGGAGCGTGGGTTTTATATGCCTTGAGCATCTCACTGTCTAATCTGTAAGAAACCGGAAACTATTGACCATGTTTTTCCTGCACTGTTGGGAAGGAGTTTATTTTTGGGGCGTATTACAAAGGACAATCAAAAAAGAGTTTCTGTTAGACCCTCATGGGATCAGGTATTTGGCAATGGAGAATGAGGATGGATTACCTTTGGATTTTATCAAGATGACTACTTTGCACAGTATATGGCGCTCTAGAATGGCTGGATTTCATTGTGACACAGACAGAAGACCAGCAAGAGAGTATTTTGAAAAAGCATCTCAAGATTACTTGAGGTAGTAAGAACAGACGAATTGCTAAGCCATACGCGCCGAACGGTAACATCTGGTTAAAATATATCAACGCCTCCTCTATGAAGATGCCTGCCGCATGAGAAAAAAAAACAGCTGTCACACCCTTTCCCTCCTTCACTTTGAAAATATTCTCGGTCACTAGCGTCACCTCTGGCGGACGGTGCAACAACGCAACACTTTGCATAGCCTCCGAAAGAGTGGTGCACAGTTGCAGGTCTCGAACAACTCTCGACTGACGCGCCCCTATGGCCTGCAGATCAAAAACGCTTAGCTGGTACCGCCCGTCGCAGTGATAATAGTCTCAGTCGCGAGCGCCACTGCGCGGTGCTTCCTCAAAACTGCAGGCAGGCCAACTCCGCTGGGAGCGCGAGCCATTCCCCAGGCATTGTTTAGAGGAGGTGTTGGATATATATATATATACAAATTAGCCATTTACACGCTATGTGTTAGCATATTTTTGTTCGATATGTGATCATATCTATTGTTGTGTGCATATGTTTTGTGATTGTATATACGTCACATGCTTTTCGAATGTCTTTTAACTATAGATTGCCGCCCCCACGCGGATGAAAACAAGTATTTTTACACCCACACACAAGCTTGAACAGTTGAAGGTTTCCCGGGCTCTCTTGCGATTGAGTCGACCACCACAGGAAAGTAGAGTGATACGCCATTAATACCTGCACTTAGCTGTATTCCACTTAGTAGCTCTCTCGCTCGAGAACAAATCGAGCGCGTGGCGCGACGCTAATGCGCGCGACCATGCCTCGCATAGCGGCGACATCAGCTGATTGCGCCAGCCGGCTTGCTTCGATTTGCTTCAGAGCAAAGAAATGTCATGCCTTGAAAGATCGCGTAATGCACTATGTCAAAACGTTACTGCTTTGTAGTCATCCTATGACTCATGGAAAATTGATAATTCTGATACGACTACTATAAAACTTTGCGTCGGCGACACGCACTGATCGTAAAACCACACTACGTTTGTCGTAGTGTGCTTTACACCGCTGAAACCTACATTTAGAACATAACAATCTGGGTGCGACGATGGCGTAGTGGTTAGAGCATCCGCCTCGCATGCAAGAGGTCCGTGGTTCAAATCCCGGCGCCGCGCAGTTCCCAACCGAAAAAGAAATCCGCGTGTTGATGGAACTGCATTAAGAGGCCTGGGGTGCGGCCTCACCGGTAACCACCGCCGGGAACGCACTCCCTCACCAGAAATGGATTGGCCACCCTGGTGCAGTATCTGACCTCTACCTACCACATGCATACGTCAAATAACTCACGGCCCTCAGTCTTCAGCAGCTGCGAAGCAACTGACCATGGCGGCGGTTAGATCTGCAACGCAGCAGAGGGTGCTAAGAATCTCTGGACAACAGGCCGCCAATGAAACCTGAGCTTGGCAACGTTTAACGCTAGAACATTATCTAGTGAGGGAAGTCTAGCTGTACAATTCGAGGAGCTAGAGGGTGTTGAATGGGATATAATAGGGCTCATGGAGGTTAGGAGGACAGATAAGGCCTATACTGTGCTACAGAATGGGCACGTCCTTTGCTATCGGGGCTTGGCAGACAGAAGAGAACTGGGAGTGGGGCTCCTAATTCACAGAAACATAGCTGGCAAAATAGAGGAATACTATAGCATTATGAAACGGTGGTAGGTATTCTAATTAAACTGAATAAAAGATACAAGATGAAGGTAGTCCAGGCTTACGCGCCTACATCCAGCTATGATGACGCTTCAGTTGATAGCTCCTATGAAGACGTGGAATCGGCAATGAGTAAGGTAAAAACACAGTATACTATAGTGATGGGCGACTTTAATGCAAAGGTAGAAAAGAAGCAGGCTCGAGACCAGGCAGTAGGAGGTTATGGCATCGGCACTAGAAACGCCAGAGGACAGCTACTAGTAGAATTAGCAGAATGCAATAATTTACGGATTTTGAATACCTTCTACCGAAAACAAGGAAACCGCAAGTGGAAATTGAGGAGCCCTAATGACGAAAATAAGAAAGAAATAGACTTTATAATGAGTGCACACTCAGACATCGTGCAGGATGTGGAAGTGGTTGGCAAGGTACGATGCAGTGACCATAGAATGGTACGGTCTCGAATTCGCCTACACTTGAAGAAGGAACGACAGAAACTGATACGCAAGAAGCCAATCAATGAGCTAGCACTGGGAGGGAAAGTACAGGAATTCAGAGTGTCGCTGCAGAACAGGTACTCGGCTCTTAGTGAGGAAACCAACCTTAGCGTAGATACAATGAATGATAATCTGACGAGTATCATTACGGAGTGTGCAGTGGAAGTTGGAAGCAGGGTAGTTAGACAGGACACTGGCAAGCTTTCCCAGGAAACGAAGAACCTAATTAGGAAGCGTCAAATCATGAAAGTGTCAAGTACAACAGACAAAATAGAACTGGCAAAGCTTTCGAAGTTGATTAATAGACGTAAAGTATGCGATGTAAGAAGGTATAACATGGAGAGAATTGAACACGCTCTGAAAAACGGAGGAAGCGTCAAAGCAGTGAAGAGGAAACTTGGGATAGGCAAAAGTCGGATGTATGCACTAAGGGACAAAGAAGGCAAAATAACTACCAATATGGATAGGATAGTTAAAATAGCGGAGGAGTTTTACAGAGATCTGTACAGTAGCCGAGACAACCACGGCCTTAATACTATAAGAAATTGCAGTGACCCAGATGACACCCCACCAGTAATGATAGAAGAAGTCAGAAAAGCTTTGGAGATCATGCAAAGAGGCAAAGCTGCTGGTTAGGATCAGGTAACATCAGATCTGCTGAAATATGGAGGACAAATTGTGTTAGAAAAACTAGCCACCCTGTTTACGAGGTGTCTCCTGACGGGAAAGGTACCAGAGTCTTGGAAGCACGCTAACATCATCTTAATACATAAAAAAGGAGATGAAAAGGACTTGAAGAATTACAGGCCGATCAGCTTGCTCTCTGTAGTACACAATCTATTTACAAAGGTAATTGCTAACAGAGTAAATAAAACATTAGAATTCAATCAACTAAAGGAACAAGCAGGATTTTGAACAGGCTACTCAACAATTGACCACATTAATACTATCAATCAGGTAATAGATGAATGCTCAGAGTATAACCAACCACTATACAAAGCCTTCATAAATTACGAGAAGGCATTTGATTCAGTAGAAATATCAGCCGTCATGCAGACACTGCGGAATCAGGGCGTAGATGAAGTATATACAAACATTCTGTAAGAAATCTACAGGGGATCAACTGCTACCATAGTGCTTCATAAAGAAAGCAACAGAATACCAATCAAGAAGGGCGTAAGGCAGGGGGACACAATCTCCCCAATGCTATTTACCGCGTGCTTACAGGAGGTTTTCAGAAGCCTAGAATGGGAACAGTTAGAGATAAGAGTTAATGGAGAATACCTTTTAACCTGTGCTTCTTCGATGGCATTGCATTGCTGAGTAACTCAGGGGACGAATTGCAACTCATGATTACGGAGTTAGACAAGGAGAGCAGAAAGGTGGGTCTTCAAATTAGTCTGCAGAAAACGAAAGTAATGTACAACAACCTCGGAAAGGAGCAGCGCTTCGAGATAGGTAATAGTGCACTTGAAGTTGTAAAAGACTATGTCTACTTAGGGCAGGTAATAACCGCAGAGCCTAACCCCGAGATTGAAGTAACTAGAAGAAAAAGAATGGAGTGGAGCACATTCGGCAAGCCCTCTCAAATTATGACAGGTAGATTGCTACTATCCCTCAAGAGGAAGGTATATAACAGCTGTATCTTGCCGGTACTTAGCTACGGAGCAGAAACCTGCAGACTTACAAAGAGAGTTCAGCTTAAATTGAGGACGACGCAGCGAGCAATGGAAAGAAAAATGGTAGGTGTACCCTTAAGAGACAAGAAGAGAGCAGAGTGGATTAGGGGACAAACGGGGGTTAAGGATATCATAGTTGAAATAAAGAAGAGGAAATAAACATGGGCCGGGCATGTTGCGCGTAGACAAGATAACCGCTGGTCATTAGGGGAACTAACTGGATTCCCAGAGAAGGGAAGCGGGTTAGGGGGAGACAGAAGGTTAGGTGGGCAGGTGAGATTAAGAAGTTTGCGGGTATAAATTGGCAGCGGGAAGCACAGGACCGGGTTACTGGCGGAACATGGGAGAGGCCTTTGTCCTGCAGTGAACGTAGTCAGGCTGATGATGATGACGTTTGTCGTAGAAGCAGTAGGAGGCTGTCGTCTGCTAGAACAAAAAACAAAACAAAGCAAAGACCTGCGAAAATATTCATAGTTTGTAACTTGTTTCTTGAAAAACCGTTTATCACTTTTAAACTTATTTTGCTAAATAGAATATACTTTTTTTAGTTTATTGCAGCAACAGATGTCCTTTTTTATTTTCCTCGCACAGATATTCAAGTCAAATCCATCCACAGCTAAACCCACATGTTGCTTTTCTTCTTTGTTTCCGTGGGCATGCCGTTTCGGTGCGTCTCTCATGTGTTCGCACTGCTACACACGAAAGCAAGAAATGTTAAATTTACGCAAGGAAGCGCCGTTCCTCGTTCGTGCGATGTGCAAAGATTGCGCGCTATTCCCGCGGTTTTTCGAGTGCGGATCAAGTGCGAGTCGTCCAAGGAATCAGCAGGTTGTGCGGGCACCTGAAGGACTCCCACGTGACGGCTGACGCCTGTGGTCGCTTCCCTCAGGACAGTGTGAAAGAAACTAAAGGTAAGGGGAACACTTTTTATGTAGACTAAGTATGCCACTCAGTGCAAGTGTGTGTTGCCGCACTCGAACGAGGTGTCGTGAAACGGCAGCCTTACGCGCCTTTGCGAGTGCGGTTACCGATTCGCTTTGACAACGCTAACGCCAGCGGAGCCATGGCGCATCGGCGCGGCCTTACTGGAGCTAATTCGCGACAACTGCGGCTACATGCATGTGTATGGTGATCGATTTTTCATAAGTGCAATGTAGTAAGGAGGGCGACCACGGCGCTTGCTATGTTGTTGATTAAACAAAGCCTGCTGTGCCATTTGATGCAAAGCAGCATTTTGTTCACGTTCGCGGGCGATACAATTTGTAACTTGGCTTGATTCACCTAGGCAACCGCCTAAGTGGGTTGATAAGCATACGTTCACAGTAGAGCGTTATTATGCCCCTAAACAGTGGCGTATGCGTGTTAAAAGATATATTGTGTGTGCCAAGTGTAGAGAGACAATCTGTATGCGTACCTGCAAGATGCCTTTGCTTGTAACTAATAATGTACCGGCCAGCACCTACATTGTACGCCTGTCTTTGAAGAAAACTTGCATGCACAATGTGAGATTTCGTATTCTGCCAGAGTTGCTTTTTATAAAATAATACACTGCCAGCATGTTCAATATATGTTTCGCTGCTGTGTGGCAGGGGTGCGGTTATCACGCTGTTGTGTAGCTGCTGATGCAAGCACTTATATTTTTGATGCATTATTATTTCTCATCTAACCCATCAGGTGTTTGGCTGTTTCAGCACAAACAAGGCAAAGAGAGAAGGAAGACAGGTAATGACAGGACCAGTGCCGACTTTTGTTTTCAGGGGAATACCCATGTTGGTGTACTTATTGTAACAGCCTTTTTCTGTTGCTTTTTTGCCCAATTTCTGCAACAACACAGTTGTCAGCAATATGAGAGAGAACACTGAAATTAGCTTTTAAAGGTTATGGTGACTGAATGCCTAGTATTTCACAGCATAAAGTAAGAACAAAAGACATCACTATGATCATTGTGGGACGAGTACAGTCTGTCATCTAAAAATGTATTGTGCAAAATGTTGCCTAAGTAACAAACCTCTCTATGTTTGCAGACAGTGTGACGTCATTTCGAGCACCTTGCCAGTCATTCCCTTTCTCGGTGCAAGGACTGGTTGGAAAAGAAGTTGTTGGTGACGTTCCTGATAGCCCACTGAGATATGTACGATTCTAAACATGTAGCCTAATATATATACGTAATCTTTTGTGCAGTTACATCGCCGCTTCTGACACCTACAACTTATTTGCATATTCAAATTGCTCCCTTAGAACCTAACACGCAAACTTGTAGTGTGCATTGTCACTTCATGAATATCAAGCGATAAAGGTACTGAGTATATGTGAAGCAAGAATCTCTGCTTATTACGTGAAGACAAATGAGGCCTTCGATAAAACGAGTTATACCTTTATTGGGCTTGCGTACTTATTGGGGCGATGCATACATGCAGCTTCAGCAAATGGTATCTTCCAGCCCGGTGACCATGCAGTTTTTTCTGCACACAGCGCACACACCGAGATGTACGCACTCGCAGATGATCGCGTCAAGTGCATAATTACCTTGATTAAAATGGCGAATTAAGTTTTTTCAACAACCGCTTGCTGCCACAGAGTGCTAACGTCTTCGCAATTAAGACACATTGTTATTCACACTGCACACACCACACACAATATTCTCAGTTGAACCGACATTCTCAATACCTTTCAATGCACACTACATGCCGCAATCAACAGTGCACATTTTTGAACACTATGCCGGTGTTCCTCGCACAGGCCACCACGTGTGTTCACTTCTTCAAGATTAACAGACAGCGTGGCAAATTTTTTACCACAGAGTTTGCCACAGAGCTAAATGTTTGCTGACACATACTACAGCTAATGTCAACATTGTAATGCGAGGTGTAAGCTTTGCAAAATTAAAACTTGCTCAAACACCGCATGACTGTATCGGGCTGAGCCACCAGCGGGAGTGTTTTTCCAGCCACACCTTTTACGTGTGCCAGTGACATCATGCTGTTACGTACCTCGGTAGGAGCCTATCGCTGCACACTTTATGCGAATGATGGTGCTGTAAGAGAAAGCAGGCATTGTTGATTTCGTAACTTGTTCATTTACAACTGGACCCTCATTTACACGAGTTGTCTGAATGATATTCAGGCAAACTTTTGTGCAATAAATTATACAATTGGCAGTCTGTGCTTGCCCCATACTGTTGTTATTAGTGTTTTTTTTTGTTACTTTGCACTGTTCATTACTGCTCACCTACAGAAGCTAGCCTAGCTTGCCGCTGTATTGGACAAGATGCAGCTGGCAAGTGCGATAGTGTTCATAACTTTAAATGCTCTATCAAAAATTATCGTTTTATATTCAGTTAGTTGTATTCATATCAGTACATTATAAGTAATCATTGATTAAACATGAATCCGTGTTCTTTCACATAATGCTCACAACTTTATATATCAAGTCAAATAGTGTTATTAAAAAACATGGGTTTTAGCTAAACTTCATGCTGTTTTCTTGAACAGCTGACAAAACGCTATCGCATGCTTACTTGCCATGAATTGGATTGTGTTTCAAATACATTGCAATTCTTCACCGGACTGCCAGTAACACTTCACATTGGGGGAACGTTTATTAACCATGGATTGAATAATTTTTAAGAACGGAAAGAAAGAAGCAGCAGGCAGGGTAGCTTACTTGATATTGGCATCCGTTTTGCTACCCAGCGTATTATCATGCAAACTTCCTATAGAGTGGCTATGCGTCTTGCATGTGTGTCTGTAAACCAAGAACTTTGGGTAGAACTATATTTGTCTTACAAATGGTTGCAGGACTGTGGAGGCTGTAGAGCTGCTTAGCCAATATTAATGGTGGAATCCCTGGACATGTGTTCAACCATGCTGCATCATCTGCTTGGTGTTTTCACGGCATCTTTACAAATGTGTTGGGTGAGTTAAGCAAGCAGGTTTCAACACAAGGAAAATATAACAGTCCAGCACCTCTTGTGCGTGCCTTACATTACAAGTATATCAAATATTTATCTTGCACCTTGTGGCCTGTTTTTTTTAAAGAGGCATTTCTTTTTGCTTTATATTGAAGCCTTGATGCTTCGACAGCAATATATTTGTGTTTGACTGCAAGCGTTCTTGAACAAATAACTGATCTCAGTAATGACAAAATAGCCTTCATACTTGGTCCTTAGCATAAGCTTGCACATATCTATAGCAGGTTCAATTCTTCTTTTTTCGCTGTCATGATAATGGGCAGGTAGCAAAGGCAAGTTTAGATTGGAGTGGTTGGTGACGTCTGTATAGGCTGTGTGTCATATTGCTTTGCAACCAGAGTTACTTGAGGCCATATATACAATGAAGCCATATGACGTGCATTCTACATGAGATTACCATATCACATTTCACTGCATCTTAATACGTGTCGAACAAATGCAGATATCTTTAACTTGCCACTATAAAGAGATCCTAAACCAACACAAGGTTGAAATTCAGTCGTGGTGTTGCAGCTGTGTATGACTCTACAATGGATGCATAGCCGTGATAATTTTTCGCAATAGTATGTCGCAATAGTAATGTTACACACATTGAAGTTGAAGTTGAAGTTGAAGTTGAAATTTATTTCACCACAACGATACACCGTGATTTACACAAACAAGGAAGAATTGTGGCATGGAAAGTAGGAAAAAAGCTGCGCTATAGCAGCTTGACTAGCCCCACCTCCCATTTGTACAAGGCAACAGAAACAATGGCACACCAAACTCCATACGGTGCTCACGTATGATTGAAAGAAAAAAGAAAAGAAAATAACATTCTAGTGGTTGTTTATGAAGTACAGAATAGATGCACACATGGGTGTTTACAAACAAACAATTATTGGGAAAAAGGCAACCAAAATAAGGATGATACAAAAGAGGTCCTCGCTCATTTCGTTTTTTTTTCGCTATGCTTTTTTCTTGTCTCTTCTTGCCATGTGCTTCTCCTCATTGTGCTAGGAGCAAGAGCAGTGGGCACGAAAACACGTATGTAAAAAAATGTTGTAAGGTGAGCACTGACGGACTGATCACCTCCAAAAGGCTCAAAGAGGAAAAGGTATTGTTTCTAGCTACGTTTTTGGCGCCCATAGCATTTTTTACTGCTGCAGTTGTCATTGTTGATCAGGACACCATTTTGAAGTCGTTGCACACGTTTGCTTGAAATATTAAAAAATAATTGGAGGTGGTTTGGCACCCTTTATAGCAGTTACATACAGAATTAGGTTTCAATGTGTAAGCAAAATCTGTTCACTATAAGTCAATGCTAATGAGATCTGAAATTCAGAAAATATTCTCGGAAAAGCTCAGAAAAAGGCTAAGTGTTTGCCCCTAAACGTGAAGCAGATACGCTTCTTCTAAAAGGTCAATAGACAATCTAGTAGTCTCGATATTACATACACTATAAAATATTCTGGTGTGGTGCTTTTCATGCATGTTATATAGAGAGGGGTATTTAATAGAACTGTTGTCACTTTTCCCTGCGTTGCTGAAATTGTTCACATAGTTATAATACATGAATAACTTTATGCCTTTTGATATTATGCAAAAGGTTTCCTTACCCAGACAGTATAACTTGATTCGAATAGAATCATAAATGCTCTAAATTTATTTTACTATACAGCAGGTTTATTTTTAAAATGCGCGACCATCGATACGCGACCATAGTTAGTGAGGTGCTTGATTAATGCTTCACTATCACCACTCTAACTACTCCTGCTACAGTGCATAGTGTGACAAAAATAATGGTACTTAACATTACTGCCAGCATACACTTTTATGTCTCAAAATGTGTTAGAAAGCCTGGTAAAAATGTGTGTACTTTTTTTTGCTCCAACTAAATATTCTGATCTACTCAAAGCAGCTTCCGCTCTCTTAAGTTCCTCAAAATATTTGGTGCTCAAAAGAAGTATCAATGCCATATCCTTCCTTTGTTGGCCTACTCACCACTCTAATATTGAGAATTACCCGACAACATTACCCAGGAAAGTATAGGGATGTTATAAAAAGTAATGTCAGTTCGATTGTCAAAAAAACGTGAACCCATTAGTAATTTGTCACCAAGTTACTTTTTCATTCACTTTTTTTCACAATTTTGTTAAAGTTGTTTTTTATAACCTCCCCTATAGTTTGTTTGGCATCATTGTCTGTTAGTTGTCATTATAATGTGTTCAGCAAAAACAAGAAACCCTAAATTTGTAGTGCTTTCCTTTACTCATGAATCTGAAACAGTGAATCTCGGTAATCTAAGCGGTGTATGACTTGTTCTTTTGATCAGTTGTGCGTGTGTTCGTGTACGTGCATTTAGGTGGGAGGGCGAACCATGGCCACCTCCTTTGACTAGCAGATTTTCTGATAACAATCAGATGCATAATGCTGCCAAAGAAGTATAGGGATATTGGAAGTAATAGTAATGTATTTGCCAAGAAATAAAAGTGGAAGAAAAGATAACTTGCCGTGGCGAGGGACTGAACCTACCACCTACGAATAAAGCGTGCGGTGCTCTACCAACTGTGCTACGTACCACAGCAGCTATTGCCCCTTCCGCTAGCCAAGGTATATATGTGTACCAAATCGTCGGAGAGACAGTCAGCAGAGACAGAGCATGTTGCTATCATGGCTAGTTTGAGACACATTTTCTTTTTTTATTGGCTTCACGTAGCATGTGATTTTATTACAAGCTGGCAGCCTGACTAACGTTCCTGTGCCTAATGCACATATATATCCCATAAGTGGACGGGTAGATAACTGTCATAGCCCCGCCGCGGTGGTCTAGTAGCTAAGGTACTCGGCTGCTGATCCGCATGGCGCGGGTTCGTATCCCGGCTGCGGCGGCTGCATTTCCGATGGAGGCGGAAATGTTGTAGGCCCGTGTGCTCAGATTTGGGTGCACGTTAAAGAACTCCAGGTGGTCCAAATTTCCGGAGCCCTCCACTACGGCGTCTCTCATAATCATATAGTGGTTTTGGGACGTTAAACCCCACATATCAATCATCAATCAGATAACTGTCATAGTTAGTAGTAGGGCATCAGATGCATTATTCAAAGGTTTCCAGATTCGGTTATTACACACGAGAAGTTACCTTTTCTTCCACGTTACTTTCTTCTCAATTACATTACAAATACTTCCATTAATATCCCTAGTACTTTTTCTGGCAGCATTGTCTGTTATCAATAATATCGTTTCTAGCAAAGAAAAACGAGCCCTTCTTTTCTTCATTCGTAGTGAGGAACTTGTTATGGCAGGCTTGGTGTCATGAGGTTGTATATGAGGGATAATTGGTCAGCTGTTAGCTCATCTAATAATAGCGCGTGCTGCATGCCGCCAGTAGGCAAAAAAAAGGTGTCCCTCGCTGGCCATAATAGTAACAGGCAGCGCTGACTGACTCCTCCATGATTAAATGCACATATATACCGTACAAAGTGGAAGGGGGATAGCCGCCATGGTAGCTCATTTGATAGAGCATCAGACACGATATTCGATGGTCGTAGGCTCGGTCCCTGTCCAGGGCAAGTTACCTTTTTTCTTCTACTTTTCTTTCTTCACAATCACAACACTTCTACTCTTCTTGCAGATTTTCCGGTGTTTGCTAAAAAATGTACATTATAATCTGAAGAGGCAAACAGAATGTGTCATTGTACGAGTTAGCTCTTGTTGTGATTACCAGTAAGATATGTTTTAAAGAATAAATCATTTTGCCACTTGCCTAAAGAATGGCTACAGGACATGGTGCTGGATGCACTTTGTTATTTTTGAATCGAGCCATCTTGTATTCTATTTTTATAAATTACATGGGCTACACAAGATGGTATCACATACTTTATTGCCACAAAAAATATGCAGCGAGCAATGTTATAAATGCGATATTGCATAAGGATAAGGCGAAAACTGCACCCTCAACGAGAATGTACAGGGAGCACAGGGTGCAGTATTCATTCCTTCTGTCCGTCCTTTTCAAGTCAGAGCTGTTTTCACCTCGTTCTGACCAACTAACTAAATTGAGATGTGTTGTTATAGCGCAAAAGGATGCTCCACGAGAAACTAGGTTTGTCTAAAACTCTGTGTGTGTCTTTCAACCTATATGGTGCCCTGTTCAAGAGTTCATGCAGACCAGATCGTGTAAAACAGGACACCCATTTAGCATAATAACATGGCTTAAAGCATAAAGCAGTTAATGGGACCGAATATCAATTTTTATAGTAGCTTTTTTTATTCCAATAGAAAGCTTAATGGTCTGAGTGTATAACCATGCAGTGAAAGAAGAAAATTCTCGAGACTTGTTTCTTTTTGTTTGACATGGCTTTCAAGAGTACTTTTAATGGTAACAAAGAAAGTGCTGCAAACATTTTAAGAATTTTTGGGTCTCTGACTGCTATGAAGTGTCACAAAACACAAGCTGCAAACAATGGGCGGTCAGCATAAGAGCTTTACATGTTTGTGCATTGCAGTTTGCTGCGAAAGCATGCATTTCACGTACGTGTGAAATGCACATATTTCGCACTGTTCGCCCCAATGGCAGTGCTGCTTTGTGAGGGTTGACTCCTCTGCGTAGGCAGCACAGAATAATGTTGGCTTAGGTAGTAAGGATATATGCTGTAACTTTGACCAATAATTTTTTTGCATGTTAAAGCATCAAACTATTATCAGTAAACATACAGGCTGCATGACATACTGATCTTTAGGCTTTTTGAGTGCAAGTTTTAAAGAAAATGCCACTCAAGTTTTAAGAAAAGTGCAGTTCAATTCACGGATTTTGATTTCCATCTCCAATCACACATTCTGGCGACACTACAGTCTCTAATGAAGAAATCCTAATCAAAATTTTTAGCTCAATTGGTTGGTAATTATGTTGAATTTTGTGCATTGCTCATGAGTAGAATGATAGATTCGTGCCCTACCCTTCAGTACTGCCTGAAATCGATCAGGCAATCTTTGCATATTTTTAGTATCGTTGCACGATCATTGTCAGCTTAAGCTATGCCATGAAAGCGGCCCACAGCGTCCAGCTAATGTTGTTTCCGTGTGAAACTGTAGTTGTGGTTGTGCTTATAGACCTTTCTTTATATACACTACAAAACAAACTTGTTACTTTAGAGTCAAGTCGATCTTCGGATTGATTGTAAATGTTTGCATATGCGAGGCCTTAAGTTTTACAAGAAATTCCTCAGTATGCCACGAGGAAATGTGTGTTCTGCAAAAATTTGTATATAAATATATACAGCTCCTAAAGCCTCCTCTACAACTTTATGCAGGTTGACCTTGAGCAGAAAACGAGGAGCGGCAGCAGCCCCCAGAAAAGAGCAAGCACCCTCCAAGCTCCCCAAGCTCTCTTCGACAAGAACAGCAAAGTCACTGTGAGGCATTAAAAACAATTGCAAGGAGTGCCTTATCAGTACACTATGCTGCTCCTTCATCGCGGAAGACGAAGTTGACTACTCCAGAGAAATTTCACGCAGTGTATTGTGAGTGCTTCAGTGGTTTTGGTCTTGTTCAGCCAGCAGTCAAGAAATCATGTGTCAGATTCAGTCGTGATGGCTAGAGGGAGTCGGGCAGGCATGTTTGGACATTTGTCTAGCCAAGTAGTGCCAATTTTCGCACGGGTCCTTTTGGAGTTACTGCCACAAATGACAGAAACTTTGTCACCTCTGTAAATGTACAAATGTGTCGGGGAAGATTAGCTGAATTAGTTTTTTCTATAACTTATAGCTGCCTACATTCTTCATTGTACAGGAGTTTTGTTCCTCACTTATGGGTGTAAAGCCCTCCACAGAAAAAAATGCTACACGTCTATTTACAGAAGGCCGCAAGGCCCTACTTGTAGGTCTTTTTGGCTTGTAATAATAAGCCCCTCGTTTGGGTGAACATGAACAATTTAAACATGTACAGTGAAAAATTTGGGTGGCTGGTCGTTTTGTCATAATGTTTCTCGCAATACTCTTAAGCATGTTGTGCATTACGTTGTCAATCTGGTTCATGTGCATAGAAGACATTACACAGTTTCAGACTACTTCAAGCACCGTATTGTAGTATAAAAAGCCTGAAAGCAACCTATCAATAATTTTTTAACACAGTTGCTTAATCTGATGCATGATACATCACTAAACTTTCGTGCGTATGCATCAATGTAAGCTCGTCTTAGTGTTATCCAAAATGAAGATGCGAGTCGACAGATGGAAGCATCTAGTGGGGTAATCAGAGTGAACAGTGGAAGTGCCTCAGACAGGCTGGACGATGTTGCGATAGGAGGACCTATTTTTTATAAGTCGTTTTGTCATCCTTGGCCTGTTAGTTTAAATGGAGTTAGTAATCACTCGTCTTTCGGTGTCGGCGTGTGTGCCTGTTGAAAATGTTTGTCTGAAAAAAAACCTATAACGCAGAAGATTGCAGCCCTCGCTTCCTTCCAAGTGAGATTGCGATGATACAAAGTGTTTTCCTGACGGAGGTTGAGAGTAAGGGAAGCAAAAAAAAAGGTAGAAGAAAGAAAAAAGAAGAAAAAGGGGGATGCAAAGTAAAAGTAGTGTGCTACACTGCTCCTACTTTGCAATCCCCTTTTCTTCTTTTTTTTCCTTCTTTTCTTTTTTCACCTTTTTTACGTTTGCATTGACCCAACTAGTGCATGAATCAATGACACATGACTTTGATTGATATGCGGGGTTTAACGTCCCAAAACCACTATATGATTATGAAAGACGCCGTAGTGGAGGGCTCCGGAAATTTAGACCACCTGGGGTTCTCTAACGTGCACCCAAATCTGAGCACACGGGCCTACAACATTTCCGCCTCCATCGAAAATGCAGCCGCCGCAGCCGGGATTCGAACCCACGCCCTGCGGGTCAGCAGCCGAGCACCTTAGCCACTAGACCACCGCGGCGGGGCGACACATGACTTTGCTATAGCAAAGATGCCTATGTGGTGTTGGATGGAACAGTGCATTGTACTTCATTCAGTTTAATTACAGGCTGATCAGTCTTGCAATAAGTTCTTCCTGTCTATCACCACACATGATCAAATGAAAAGTTTGCACTTGGCTCTTAGTATACTGGTATATAGTTTGTGTCGTGGACTACACAAAATGAATGTTATTTTGCTGTTGTTTATATAATGAATTTATCCAACATAAAAATCTCTTGCCTTGTAAACTTTTTCAGACCTGCCTTTTTTTTCTTTCCTATGCAGGCATTGTATAAAAAGATGGCAGTAACAGACAGGTGATAGCTTGAGCTTCGGAAGATTAAATACTGGCAGTGAGGCAATCCGACATCGAACATTCCAGCCATTTTGCCAACCATCCTAAATGTGTCGTGAAAAAAAATATATTGTGCTCGCTTACTGTATTGAAAACAGTAAAAGGCTAAAATATATCGCAGAGAAAAAATGTTAGGCCACCATAGTGCCTTCTGGACTTCCCAGGATGTCATCTGGGTGTTGTTTGTAAAAAAAAAGTATTTCAAAGATACGGCCTCTTCTACACCAAATTTGGTCTAGGTATTATGTGAAGGTGATTGTGTGTAGTGCATCAAGCTCAGTAATATTAGTGACATTTTCTTTGCCACATCAAAATCAAGAAAGCAGTTCTCTTTATATGGCAAGTTATGTGATAACACTTTTTGTTTTAAAGAAGAAAATAATTTTTGAAGTTTCCTAAAGATGGCTGATTTCGCATTTGATATACGACAGCTTCCGTCCCCGTGTTCCCCATGGCCCTCAATAGGAGACTTCAAAAATCATTTTCTTCATTGAAACAAAATTGTAATAATAACACTTGTCATATAACAAGAACTGTTTATTTGCTTTCAACATGCACATAAAAGTAGTTTTCAATTATACAAACACACAGTGCAAATTGCATCTCAGTGTGGACAAAAAAGATTATATAGTGATATTTGTACTCTGGACCTAACTTTAGTTTTTTTCGTGAAATATACCTTCTGTGGAATGAGTATTTATGGCTCAAATATTCATACAAAGTGAGTATTGCCATACAGCAAATGCAAACGATAAAGAGTTTGGCTGAATTTTTCAAAGCCTGCGTTGCGGGAAAATTGCACTAATGTTACTCGGCTTCACATACTTTAAAGAATCACTTTTACCTATTATGTAAATCAAATTTGATATGGCAAGAAAAAGCGGTACTTTTAAATTTTTTCACAAACAACACCCCCACAATATTCTGCGAAATTCTGAAGGCAGCCACGTGACCACTACTTTTTTCTCTTCAAAATATTTCAACAAATAACTGTTTTCAAAAGAGTAAAATACCACCACTTTTCAAAATATATATCTGTCTTGCTCGCCAGGCAGTATGATTTGGATGTTTGGTGTAGAATGGCCCAGTGGGAAAAACAACAAATGTCTGAGCATCCTTTGATGCTCGGGCAATTTCGAAAGCATTTTTTTTCGTTAGCCGCAATGAAATGAAGCCTTTGTCTTCATGCCTAGGCCCAAAACAAAACACAAGTAACCAAAGTAGTCCTAAGAGTCATGCAGGTTCGCTGTTCCAAGGCTTCTGAAGCATAATTTAGTGCAAGCTTCACCATTTTTTTTAAAATTCAGATTCAGCCAACAGGTTTTGGAGGTACAGTGCATTTTCAGCTGAATTGTTTCACACCAGTTACTTAGATAAAAAGCGGCAAGTGGAGGTAAAAATACCATTTTAAAGGCATTGTAGGTAATAACAAAAAGATCTGCTTTCTTTTTCTGTGTCGTGCTTTGCCTTACCGCTGTGTTTTGTGTGATATAGTTCATTGTCTAGTGAACATAGGCCTTAAAGACTAACATTAGCCTTGTTGAGCTCGATTTCTTGGTTATATTCCTAATAACCATATTAAAAATTATGACTTCAAACTTGATTGTTCTTTTGAAGATTTTTGCTTGCATAATGACATTTCAGTCTTAGTCAATATTGTTGTAAGAAAACGTTATGTCATAATAGGGTCACTTTTTATAAAGTCGTTCAGTTCTACCTCTTCTTTCACATTCCTAACAGAGAAGTTATTTTCAATATCGGTATTTAAAATGGAATGAGCATGCTGTATGTAGTAAGGTGTAAGCACTTAAAGATAGCGCATGCACCCAACTTTTCTGTTGGCAGTTTATTTCTGTTATTCTTGAATGATATGTGGGGTTTCTCGTCCCAAAACCACTATATGATTATGAGAGACGCCGTAGTGGAGGGCTCTGGAAATGTTGACCACTTGCGGTTCTTTAACGTGCACCCAATCTGAGCCCACGTGCCTACAGCATTTCTGCCTCCATCGGAAATGCAGCCGCTGCAGCCGAGATTTGATACCCTGACCTCTTGGTCAGCTGCCGAATTTTCGTTACTCTTGCTCCCCTTTTTCTGTGCATTTCGGTTATAGTAGCCGGGCTTGCACAGATTTTTAATGGCACTTGCCCGATCCTGCTTGCTTTCATTGTGATTTTAACCTTCATAAGTTGCATAGGTTTACGTTTCAAAATTGTTCAAGATGCCACCTTTGTGCACAAACTGTATAGTTTAAAGGCAGCAAATGTACATGTACGCACTATTAAATGTACATTGAGAGCTTTCACTGGCAGTTCCTAAAGTTCTAGTGTGCAGAAAGAATTTAAATCATAACTTTGTAAGGACATATCGATATATTATTGTACCATTGATAATCTTGACAACAACCTAGTTATTTTCACTGTGATAAACATGCTGTTTTCTTTCATGTGGCAGAACTAATTTATACACTTCTCTCTTTTATTATTCACATATGCATAAGATGAAGGATTGTGTGCCTTACATTTTCAGTTTCATTCTGTGTGTTATATTTCTTGTGCATGTGAACTAAGGTGCTAACATGTGTCTCTGACATTATATGTGCCAATAATTTATATTTACAGGTGTCTACGAAGGACACATAAGTTCTATGGCAGTGACCTCCCAAATCTACAATGGTGCCGGAGCCTCAAGTAACATTTCGCTGATCTCCACAAGGCGTTCATGAGATAAACACAGCGCCACACTTTCTCAGTGCTATGATTATTATTATGTTTACAGATTTCGTTCCTGAATTGCTGTTACATTCTGTTTTGTGCCACCTTCCTGTGGCTTAGGTGGAGATCGTAAAATTACGGTGCAGTCACCTCAATGCGTACCATCAACACTGTAATGTCGCTATTCACAGCTAGAGCATACAGACAATAAAAAATATATTGATTGTAGCAGGGCTGATGCGTATAATAATGCTTCTCTATTGCAAGTTCTTTAGGTCTTGCATAGAACACTGCATTATTGTGTTGCAATGTAACCACCATTTATGATTGCTAGCATGTTATTTAGTAGCTTTGTAACGTACTTTATTTAAAAGGTAATTTTGTTTCTGCATCACGACAATTGGAAAAAGGCTGATGATTCAATCCCTCATCATGCATCTTTAAGAAATTATGTGATTTCTACACAGTATTGCATGTACTAAAGATGTGGACGTCTATATAATTTACACAATATATTGCTTTGCACTAGATTTGGACAGTCATTTAATTCCGTATAATTAATACGCTGTCCTTATCTGCGGAGCTTTCCGCATCATGCGGCTTTCCTTATCTGCGGACCTTTCCGCATCCTGGGCTTTCCTTATCTGCGGAACTTTCCGTATCATATGACTTTCCGAAGTCCAATAATGGCGTTATGCGTAGCCGCACATACGGAAATTTTCAGTATGGTAAAAAAGAAAACTGGGTGAAAAATAACCAGCTGGGAGCAGGAATCGAACCTACGACCTTCTGATAACGCAGTCGATGCTCTAACCACTGAGTCATCACAAAAGCCTTTCACAACCCACTTTTTTTGGGTTTACAGGTGAATTTAAACGTGGGACTATATAGATATATCTATATATAATCTATTATATTATATATTATATATATATATTATATATATAATATATCTTGAGATCTAGCAGACAGTACTGTAGATATCATTATTATGTGTCAAAACACGGAAAAACGAGCCCCTTAGGTATAACACTTCTTTCCTACCTATATATATATATATATATATATATATTATATATATATATATGCAAAACGCGCGTATATACAGTAGTGTGTATGTACATATGGGCTGATGTATGTTATGAAGATATGAGTGTACTATATGAATATATCATTAGGTAAGTATGTGTCTTTTTGGATAAGTTAATGAAAAGAGCCTCAATGTCTGATTCTGTGTGTTTTATGCAGCCCTATTTTTTGTATTTATATGTCACCTAATTTTGCTTTTATCCTATTTCTGTGTTCTCCTTTTATGCTGCTTCTTGTATTGTTATAATTATTATTCAATGTAGCACTGTTTGCTGAACTCTTATCATTTCGCGTAGCGTAGCCGCGTCAGGCCGAATGGCCTTTAGCTTCGCTTCGTTTTTTTGTATCTCACCAGAAACTAAAATCAGTTCATTCGTTCATATATATATATATATATATATATATATATAATATATTGCAGATAAACAAACAAGTGTTGACGGAAGAATTAGACAATTCCTTTCTTAGTGCTATCGTTCTTGACACACCACGTTGTTAAGGAACATTCACGTTCCGCTTCCATCGAAGCCATACTTGATTCTTGATTTTTTATTCTGTCACAGTCTCATATCATGAATAGCACGCGATCATGCGATTGTTCTTTCTTTTACTCATGCAGGTGAGTGTGCAGAAAGTGTGGGCATGTTTCATTTTACAGAATCGCTACATCTGTGTGTGCATAAAACTTGTTTCTCCGTAGTCCACGAGGAATCTCCAGCCGGAGTTCAGTCAGTCCGTGATGGTGATCCGGATAATGTCCTGCTGCGTCCTCTTGTTGCTTACCGGACTCACCCTCATCGTCTTCCTCACCTCCAGGTTTGGCTTCCCTCCTTCTCTCTTTCGTATACGCAGTCTCGCTGAAACAGTAAAATAGTAATAACTTTGTTAAAATGAGTCTATTACTTCTAAGCATTGCTAAAATCATGCAAGCAATAAAGGCGCGAATGTGGCTCACTACAAAATGAAGCTTAAAGCGTTTTTATCAGTTCTCTGTTTTCTTTCACAATAGAAAGCGTGCCTTATGAAGTGTTTCAGTGGTGGTTTCTCTGCAAGGTGACCGAACGAAAATCATTGCAGATCAACGGAGTGAATGATAACGACTGGGGCGAAGCGTCCGTGCGTCCTTCCGTGCTTCTGTCCGTCCGTGTGTATTCATTCATTCGTCCGTTCGTGCGTCTGTCTGTCTGTGCTTTCGTCCATCCATCCATCCGTTCATATGTGTGTCGGTCTGTCTCTCTCTGTTCGTCCATCTCTCTATCTGTCTGTGCGTGCATCGATCCGTCTATCCGTAAGTCTGTCCATTCGTCCATGCACGCATGTGACTGCGGTTGAGAATACAGACGGTATGCGGGTAACACCCACGAGACGCGAGCCAATAAAAACGATCGCAAGCGTCTTCAATGTACCGCCATTCTGCTCCATCTGCGTCCATGCCCCAAGAACGATCCGCCACGTACGGCGACTATCCTATCGACTGAGGGAGGCACTCCTTCCTTGTGCACCCAGGAACAACCGCGCAGCATCCACTCGAAGAGCACGGTACCGTGCTATCTAAAGTATCCTAGATGTCACTGTAAATAACAAAGATGGCTGAGCCTAATAGGGTTAACGCTGCGCGTTTGCTTGGCACTGTGTGGAAGTTTCTTGATTGTGGTGTCCAATCACGTTGCTTTGTCGAAGTTGAAAGAGTGCTGGGTGCGGACCACCTCATTCGTATTAGAATAAAAGTGTTCACTGGCAAAACAGCGTAAATATTTGTGCTGTGCACGAAAACGTCGAGCTTCTCCACCGAACTACATCAGATTTCTTTCGAGTTGAAGAACCTGCATGGTTAAATTACTTAAGTCGCGAAATGAGAATGAAAAGTTTTGAAACGAAAACCACAGACATCAACGCCCGCGAACGATTTAAGCGCGACTATGTGAGGAGGGGACAAACAAACAAAATTAAAATCTCAACATAACTTTTTCTTCAAATTTTTGTTATTTTGTATATGTCAAAGTTAACACTAAACTTACTTTACGGTGTATGTCACACCTGTCTAAACGGTGTATTGTCCT
Source organism: Rhipicephalus annulatus (assembly GCA_013436015.1). Taxonomy (NCBI): domain Eukaryota; kingdom Metazoa; phylum Arthropoda; class Arachnida; order Ixodida; family Ixodidae; genus Rhipicephalus; species Rhipicephalus annulatus. The sequence goes on from WOVY01016173.1 coordinate 106,472, forward strand.
AAATTTTCATCGAGTTCCATAAAGGAGAAGAGGCGCATTCAGGCAATTTGCTATAAGACATTGTGTAGTTCGGCGTGCTGTTTGGTTCGGGGCGTTCGTCACAAAACGAGCGCTCAAAAAAGGGTGCGCCGCCGAATTCTCGCGACGAAGCGCCGAGAGGTCAACGATAAAAAAGAAAACAAGAATCCAAAGACTCCCTGGGCGCGCGTCTCTCTCCCCTCGGAAGCGTAGGTTCGCCGACGAACCTCCTCGCATCGGCAGCCGAGCAAGCCCTAGAATGTTCTCGATGGAAAGGGGCTGGTAATGCAGGGTTGCGTCATTCGTTGCGGACGGCCCTCGTACCGGCTCGCCCTCTTTCCAGCCTTCGCTGCGTATCGCGCCGACAAAACGATGAGAACTTTCTGGAGTCTCGTGCGGAAGGTATTTAATCGAGCAGCCGAGATGGGAGATTACGAGAAGAAGGAAGTTAACGCTGGAGTGCGTAGGTTATTCCGCCGCGTCTGTCGGTGGAGGTTTTGTCCGTAGTTAAAAAGCAGGAGAAGAAGAAAGTATGCGCCAGAGTGCGTAGGGTTTACCACCTTGTGGGCGAAGCTTTTTGTCTTCCGTGACAAAGGAGGAGAAGAAGAGGATTTCCACCTGAGGCGTGAAGACTCGAGCTACAGGCAAGAGTGTGTGTCTACCGCTATCGAGGGAAGACGCGTGGCAAGCTGCATTTGGGAAGCCGACGTGCTTCCGGCGAAGAAGTTTGAAGCTTGGAGAGCGGCCAAGTGAAGACGCGAGGTTTCCTGGAAGAGAAACTTCGGGGGCAGCAGAACGACAACAACGCTGGACTTTGAGTGAGTGATTCTCGGAAGAGTATCATCCAGACTTTTGTTCCAAGAACTTTGGACTGAATAAGTTTTCTAAGTCTTTAGTCTTTAAGTGTCTTGGTTGTTCGATGCATGCGACTGCATTGTATTGTAGTGCGTATTGTTGTCTGTATTCGTTGTTTCGAGCGTGGCTCATTGTGCTGGGTAGTACATTGTTTGATTGGTGACATATTGTATTGAACTATTGTGGAGTGTGCTTACTTGTGTATCGTTTTGATCTGCCCTAATTGAGAATGTAATTTTGTTTTGTTTATCAACTCTCGGCTCTGAATTATTCTTTGAGCCACAGCCGGCGTCCGCTGGCGCGCCAATCAGGACCACTTCTAAATTGTCCACGCTTTCGTGGTGCGGTTCGGCGGGCCGATATTTGAGCCCTTGGAATTAGCCCCGGCGATCACCTCCCGAATTAACGGGACCAGTTACAGCGTTGTTAAGTCAACGAGGCACCACTCATAAATTTTTGTCGTAGTACGTGCGTGCCCTCGATCAGTAGTTTACTGATTGTGTATGTGCTGTTTACTGGCGTAACAATCCTCCAGCGGCGGCACTATTGCTTAGGCTGCGATGTCTGTCGTTGCCTGTAGTTCGAGAACAACCACTGTGAATAACGCATTGCGAAACGCACTTAAACACTCATTAAACTACTCGATGACCGTTACCGTAAAGGCGGCACAACGTGCGGTATGTGAAATAAACAATGTGGCAAACCCAAACCAAACGTTCGCCTAATTAAGAAGCACGAACCTGAAACCAATAATTATGAAAAGTTTCAGTGCCACGTTCGGTTGAGCCCACTGCTAAACACCGGGACCACAGGCTTGAACGTTCGCTGGTTAATCATTTTTATGGAGTGCTTAGGCGGTGATTTTTCCCCATGACTCCCAAATAAATGCGGGAGGGCTCGTGGTCGCCAATGCCGGGACCCCAAGCGAGTAACCGCCACCGCCTAAGGACAGCCACCAGCCAGAAGGGGTCCAACCGCGTACGCATCCTCAGAGGCTTTCTTCCCTCGATGATAGTTTTTAAATACATTGAAAACAAGATACCACTGTTTAGTCATTGCGGGTGAACCAGCCGAGGAGTGACAAGTATTTTACGACCAGTCACCACAACCCCTGACCCACTACCAGGGGGAATGGACGTAAGCTTTTGTACGACTTTGTTATCACGCGTTTTAAGTGAATATACACTCCGGCATGGACATTCAAAACATGGATCTTTTGCACGTTAGGCTGACGCGCTCAACAGGGGTTCTGTCGCACTTTCTTAGCACCGTTGAAAACTACATCACGGTCAATCAGTTCTCGCAGCTGGGCTTTTCTTGAAGGGGCCTATAAGCACTTCTTCAAAGAGCCATGGAACGGATTGACGAAAAAAGTTTATTTTCTCACAAGTTCACCACCGCGAAAATTTCAATAATTCGGTTAGTACGAGCAGAGAGTTACAAAATTTTTGGCACGCACGCTGCAAACAAATTTGCTCTTTTCTCGTATTGGTGAAAGCGCCGCAAGCTAAGCAGGAAGGGATATCACGGGCAAATGAAATATGTCACGCACGCCTCGTGACCTTGACAAATTTTGTTTTAAAAAGATGCCTGTTTCAGTGCAGAAACGCGTGCAGGCGTGGACAAGCCACGGCCTCTCACGGCGATGCCAGTAATGACCGAGCAAGCAACGTTAAAATTAGCCAACGGCTGATTGAAGGCCTTCTACGGTAACTTTAGAGCTGCCTCCGTGGTTTGTCGAGAGAAGGGAAAGCAATTTTAAGCTGTCTTTGAGAATCTATAGTGAATACTAGGCCGCGCGCTGTGCTCTAATCTTTAGCTCGCATGTTCTCTGCAGCCTCTTCTACCAATTGGCCATTTTACTTGACAATGCTCAAAAAGAGATTTAGGGACCCTTCAACTGTTCGAAACTCCGTATCTCTATACACGCACAAAATAAAT
>WOVY01016174.1:0-320000 GCA_013436015.1 Rhipicephalus annulatus
AACCGGTAGCGGCGAACGGAGCGTCGGCCGGTCGATCCACTGACAAGCGGTGATGCGCGTCGGCATTTATACACGTGCCGTCGAATATTCTATTATCGCGAGCGTTTACGTAGGTTCCAGAATAATCTGTAATGTTCGCGAAGTGGCGGAATCTTAACGAAACAATCTACTACTGTCCCGAAGCTTCTTAACACCGCAGGCGCGGTTTGCGCCGAGAATTACGGGCAGTGTAACAGGGCGATAACAAACTTCAGGAAGGAACGTGGCAATATATAACGCAGTCGAATAGTACCGCCATGTTTTGCTGATCTGGACACGTGTATAGAAAAAAATTTTTTCTTCAAATGTGTTTATTTGCACCACTTTTTGAACATGTAGAGTGGCCAATCTGGGGTGATACTTGTGAACTAACCACGTAAGGCGATAAGCACTCATAATAAAGTTCCGAAACTGGTCAAGACCCATCGCAAAAGAAAGCAAGACACACAAACGCCGACAAACGGATGTGAAAGACAACGCAGACGCCGCTTAAAGGTCGCACAGTTGCGGGAGAGAAGGAAGGCTCAAAACTTTGCTACACACAATACGACTTAATGTGAATACAGTAAGTATACAGTATATACAGCCTTATATGGTTCATGAATTTAAAAATCCGGAGGCGCGAATGCGACTGGTATGAAGTCAGTGGGACGATGCCGACGGTGTGCTGCAACACCAGGCGAGGTGCTGAAAACTTTTAGGGGGGAGGGTAGAATAACTTTAACGTCAAGACCAAAGAATTCACTCATTTGCTGACTCAAATTATTACAACCAATGGGTTTAACGAACGACATTATGTTCTTTATCACTTACAGTATCGAGAAGGAAAGAACACGCCTTCACAGTGATAAATATATAGTAAACATAATTTTGTATTAGTAATATAATATTTATATTAGTAATATAATTACGCATTTCAATCGAACATGACGTCAGGGCAATTTATTCGCATGACCAACATCAAAAAATTGACATTTACGTTTTCAAAATGTTCAACTCTTGGCGTAAAGCATACCGACTCCCTTCATAACCGAAATGCATTACACCGTCATCTATAGTGTTAAAGTCGCATACACAATTGACGCACTCGATGGAAAAGTTTGCACGACTTGTCCTTGATGCTTTTACCGGATGATCTTTCAGCGCTGCCGTTCGACACCCAGTACACCACGCTGAAGCATCTGCTGTGCAACAGCGACATTGTTATCGTCAGCTGCCCGCTCAACTTGGAGTCGTACCAGATGTTCAATGAGAAAACCTTTCACCTGATGAGCATTCGGCGATCTTCGTCAGCATCAGCCAGGTGAGCGGAGCTTTCCATCTAGACGCTCCCGCACCAGCGACAGAACACGCGTTTCTCGAATAATCGACCGCAGTTGCAGCAGATTTGAAATGCAGCGTACTGTCGTGAGGTTTTTTGGAGCGAAACTCCTACAGCTCAAAAAAAATAAAACGTCCACTGCCCCCCCCCCCCAAAAAAAAAAGAATCGCAGCATCGTTCGCTTAGTCAGCCCGGATGGATGGATGGATGCTATGAGCGTCCCCTTTATAACGGGTGGTGACAAGTATGCCACCAGGCTCGTCAAAAAAAAAAACCTTTTTTTTCTTTTTTGATGTTGGCCTAATGCCTCTACTTCGATAAATTCTATCTTAATGGAAAAAAAAGGTAAATTTTCAGCTTAAGTTCTCTGCCATTTACGGCACACTGTCCATATTTTATTTTTCCAATATTTATTTTTGTCCTTTCTCTATAATTTTCTTGCCACCAATACTCTAACCGTCTCTTACTTATTTCAATCGCGGGTGTGTTCAGCTTTCCATTGTTGTCCCTAAAACCCAAGGCTTCCTGTAGGCTCGTGCCCAAACGTACACCTGGGTGGATATCTCCACATTCAATCAGAACATGCTCCGCCGTTTCCTTATCTTTCCCGCAGCATGTGCATGTTCTTCTTCTTTACTGAATCTTGCTTTATAACTACGCGTTCTAAGGCAACCCGATCTCGCTTCAAACAGTAAAGCGCTTCCCCTTGAATTATCGTAAAATGCCTCCCTCCTTATTTCATTTTTGCCCTTTCGGTAGTTACTCAAAGCCGGTTTTTTCTCCATAGCTGCCATCCAGTAAATCCTCTCCGCCTCCCTGACTTTCCCTTAACGCTCTTTGTTGACATATGGCTTACAATACCAGCCGTATATTTACTAGTGAGTCTTCTAGTTCTTTTTCTCCACTGTGTGTCCACGCTCTTCCTATACAAATAACGGAACACCTTCTCTGCCCATCTACTCTCCTTCATATTTCTTAGCCTTTCTTCGAACCTTATTTTGCTCTGCGCTTCCCTCGCCCACTGAGGGAAACCCACGCCCTCTGTCGGAGACTGCGCGCACGGCCGTCGCGCTGAGCCTCCTGCCCAGCATGGTGCGAACCAAGTACGAACCCCGAAAAGCCCGAGATTCTACCAGGGGTACCACAGCCAGATTAGCGCGTTAGTTTCTGGCGATGGACTTTGGACACTCTTGGAAAATCTGTGACAGGCTGCGGTTCGACCCTATTTTGTCTACGCCAAGAAAAGACCTAGCTAGACCTAGCCATGAATGCCACGCTAAGCTTCTATGATCGATCAACTTCGCTGTTTCTTAGCCACACACGGCTAGCACAAACTTATTTTTTTTAGTGCGCGTATATCGCAAAAAACTGGAAAACTCCTATGTTTTTTTTTTCATTTAAAAAACATTTCCCTGTTAATAGTGCAACGCAGTACTGCATGGTTCTCAAGCTTTGATTAAGATCCGTGTATTCCCATTCACGATGAGTATAGGATAGTACGGCGCTGTGCACATACGACATCCTGCATTACTCGTAAATTTTTGTTATCGGGTTCTAGAACAACTGATTCACGACGTGTGGAGCACATGCTGAGTATGGGATACCCACTTGCAAAATAGTGAACGCGCACTCATGAACAGAGGCTATCTTTAGGGCACATGCGAATGGATGCCTAACTGACACATCTGCCCATGCAACCGACACCGTGATGATCGTTGGGAACGAGAAATCATGCGAGAGGATTAAGCATTGTTTGCCCTGCAGGTGCTTTGAAAGAAGAAATAGCATTACCAGCTATATCTTTCAACGTTCTGTTGCACAGGCTCACTAGCGCGATTATTGCTTTACTGTATTTATTGATTACGTCGCAGTATGGTACGGTATATTACAGTAACACTTATATGCGTGATTAGAGCTTGTAAGCAATTAGAGTCGCTGTATATGCTACCTTTAGGAAAATTAAAGGTAGCGTAACTCTAGAAGCATTACTCGCGAAGCGACACCTGTGAAGCAGTCTCTGGAAGCACGCGTTGAATGAATCAGCATTCGCTTTTCCGCGAAAAATGAGCTTATCAAGTCATGCAAAAAAAACAGAAAGAAGCGATAGTCTTGACCGGTAGCTTTTCGCCTGAAACTCCGTACAGGCGAGAAGTGGTGGACGAAGAAGCACTCTGCAATGCTCTGAAGAACGGCGGGATCGGCTTCGCGGCGCTCGACGCGGCTGGCGACACGCCTATGGACAAGGACAACCCGCTTCTCAAGCTCCCCAACTGCGGTGAGGCGCGCACGTGTTAAGCCGTGCTGAGCTCGGAACATGCTATAGCCTGCAGTCTACGAGTCATTCCCCCGTATTCTAGAACGCCCCTTCACTCAACGATCCACCTTCACTTGAAAAAGCCGATGGGAGCGCCATCTCTAGGCAGGAAAAGTCACTGCATATCAGTGATAATTTGCTGCTTTTCTGGAGTAGCATAGCGTCGTTTTCAGCCGAGCAGCGGCGCAGTGTGCAACTCTGTTAAGTGAAGGGTGAAAGTCGAGTCGAGGAGCGTTCTGAAATACGGGGGATAAAGTGACGCGCGAAGGCCTCAAACTGTTGTGCGAAGCAATACTGCAGCTTTTCAATTAGTGCAGTGTTGCTTTGTTTTTTTCATTGAGGGATTTTCACTAATTATTTAGCTGCTCCTTGGCGCAATATTCCAAGTCCAACTGTGCAGGCGTCTGTTTATGTAGGAGGGTTCAGCCGGACAGTGATACAGCAAAACCATCAAAGAGCGTGCAGTATATATATAGTTTAACATTAGGAGTAGTTGATTGTCAAGATAATAAATAAATAAATAGTTAAATAAATAAATGAATAAATAAATAAATAAATAAATAAATGAACAAATAAATAAATAAATAAATAAGGAGATTCTGATGTCCGCAAAAATAATCTTTGCCTACATTTGAATGGCGTTCTACGTTTAAGGGGAGGTGTAGAGGAGTAGACGGAAAGAGAGAATAGCAAAGAAAACAGTGCTCACGTGTGTCGTGATTTTTTCGTCCCATGTCTTGGAAGTTTGCGCTAAAGAAGCAGCAATGAATAACCAAGTAGTCCGAACATGCGCATTGCTATGTGAACACTGAGCAAAGCAGGGAACTATTTACTTGTATTCTGCAAAAACTAGATACTGCAGTCTTTCCGTACTGTGGAGTGACTTACGAAGGAGTTTCTCACCTGGCTCCGCACACTGGCATATCGCTAGCTTACGCACACAGCTATTGAGAGTCAGTCACTTCACGAGGCCAGGCCTCTCTAGAAGAGCATGCGCGTATTCGCAGTCTAAGAATTGCGCCTCATTTCCTGAAAAACGAAATCGAGAAACCGCTTTTCCCAACACACGCAGAGCTCGCATGGTATATGCGAAGCACCTCTCGCCAACCATTATGAAATAAATTTTGGGGTTTTTATTCTTTTCGACTGGAAATAATCTCAAATGGGCAAACTTGTAATAGATACATTCGCACAACGTAAACTTCGTCGTCAGTAAACATGAAACTACTAGGTGAACCTGAAACTTTTAAAACAAAGCTCCTGGCATGATAGCGACGATGAGGAAACCAAAAATGAGAAGCAAAAGCCCGTGGAGACCTATGATGCCCAGGAAGAGTAATTGACATCGATTGATGCAGAGCAGTAGTTTAACTATATCGCATTCTGTTTAGTTGGGAAGTAAGTTACGTAACGTAAGCCAGGCAGGCATGATGTGCAAGTGATAGGCTAAACAGAATGTAACAAAGAGACGAAAGCAACCTCACACGCCCTTTTGTCTCTTCAATGCTTAAGCTGAAACAGCAGTCCATGTACTTTAAGTACAAATATTTTAAAGGCAGAAACAGGTGCGAGTACCCGGTTGTGCTATGGAGAGCCATTTCACGTCATTGGTCCCAACCATGACGCTCTAACAATATCTATTTCACTCACACAACAAAGAAAAAATTACGCCCATATAAGCGTTACTTGTACAATAGTGTGGCAAAATGTTTTGATCGCAGGAAAACGTATGACAAAAAATGGCCTTTTCAAATATATCCACCGAAAAGCGGATATAATCGAAAAGCGCAACAAGTTTGGCCACTGAACTTCTAATCAAATCAACTTGTGTCTCACAAAGGGGGGTAAAAATCTAAATTTGAGGCACATCGTTACAAAATCTTGCTACACGCTGCGACTTTATCTTGCAGCATGTTTGCGGCGAATACGAAGTCATTGAATTTGCTTCAAATATCATGTTGGTCGGTAATTCACCTAATTCAGTGCGCTCTCGGCGGACAGATGCAAGAGGCACCGCGGGGTTGTCTGTGCTTAGAAATGAAAGAGCGAGCAGCCTGTCACACGAGGCTGCCGCCTTTTCTCTCGCTCTATCTTAGTTGCCTGTATTTGTCTCACAACTCGCAGTGAGTGCTTAAGCCTGGCTCCTTCCGCTTTCCTCTTTCCCAGTCGTGACGCCTCACTTAGCCGCGCATGCGAGGGACGCCGTTATCAAGTCTGCCGTCATGTGCGCCGAGAACATCCTAGCAGTGCTTGAGGAGAAATACTACGCCGCTGCCAACCTCCTCTGCTGACTGCCCGGGACAGCTCGGTGCCTTCAAGGGTGTCGCCTCAGCGGCTTTGAGCGCGGTTACTATCGAGAGCCAGAAAAAAAAAAAAAGCCGGGAACATTTTCGGGAGACGTTTTTCACTGCAGACCACTGGCACAAAACGACATCCCCATTACTTATGAAAGTTCGAGTCTTGTACGAATGGCTGTGCGAAAATACCACGAACGGTGTTAGTAGTAGCTTACAATGGCCAAGAACTCTACGCATGGAAGTCCAGAGAATATAAAAACACGAATAAATGCAAAAGAAACACGTTATGCTAGTACATAAAGTGAAAAAAAAAACTTTTGTTCTAGTGTAAGCACAGACAACCACGTAATTACTGTTAAATTATCCACATAAACAGCAGCCATCATGTGTGGACTGCACCGAGGCATGTATTCGTTTTGTTAGCGACCTTTTCGGCTAAATATTGAAATCAGCAGCACAGCACAATTTATAAACGGTGCCTAAATACATTACAGCAGAGCTGTTATGGTCGAGGTTAGCCGGGTATCGCAGATTGTCATGCAGAATGCTGGGGTTCGATTTCTGCTGGGACCCTGACATTTATTCTTTGCATTCGTCCGGTCAACGCTTCCGATGTGAGCTTTTTCTTAACGCTCATGCGTTAAAATTACCCATGTATGTTTCATAGCGAGCTTCTCGTTCTGGCACACTTGGTGCCTCCAGGTATAGTATACGAGATATTATTGGGCATATGCCAGCTCGTAATAAGATCACGTGCTACGTGACGCCAGACAGGCATAAAAAGTGTGGCACACTCGCGTCATGGCTACTGGCAGCGCTGACTGACGCTTCGAGGTTAAATGCACATATATACCCTTCAATTTGGATGTGGGGATAGCGGCCGTGATAGCTGTGCTGACTTCGAAGTATCATATCAACATTCCTCATTTGTGCTTCGTATATCATTTATTTCCACTGTACGTGGGATCTGCCGATGTTGGTAGAGCATAGGACGCGTTGTTAGAAGGTCTCAGGTTCGGTCTCTGCTTACGGCAAGTTATATTTTCGCCCACTTTTCTTCACATTTACATTACAATTACTTCTAACAACATCCCCTACATCTTCCTTGGCAAGATTGTCTGTTAGATCTCATTGATACTTCACTGCTTCTGGGTAGATATAATCAGCTGTGGCACATACTCACCCGCGGGTATGTGCTACTGTCTAGCGGAAAGTGCTTGATGACGTGTGCGACGGGATTGTGACATTATTCATGTCGTGACCAGCGAGTCGTATTCGTCAAACCATCTTACCTTTTTATGCTAATTTTGGTTTGCCCCACGTTAAGGGGGTGATCACGAGAGCAACCATGCAGATGTAGGCGCATAGACAGATAGATAGCTTCAAGTGTCTGCAGTACGTAAAGAAATGTTTCGTACTAAAAAAAAAACAAAATTAGCAGATACCACGTACAGTGGGAATCAATGATATACGAAGCACGAATGAGGAATGTTGATATGACTCTTTAAAATCAGCACAACGTTACGGAGCGGACGTAAATTATGCTGTACATGACTTCTATGAGATGATCATCATGTTTGGACGTATCATTAACTTTCACCGTCTATTCAGTCCCACGATACCAAGTTTGGTACATGTGGAGCTAGTGGAATGGCCACGAGCGGGCTATCAGCGTATACCATGTAGTCATGCATTACATGACACGCATGTCATGATTATCATGTTTGCAGCAGTGATATAACTTCGTCATCCATTCAAGTCCCGTAATAACAAATTTGGTATGTGTGAAGCTAGCGGAATGACCGTGAAAGCAATATATGAGCGTAGCATGTAGTCATGTTTTACATGACACGCATGTCATGATTATCATATTTGCACATGTTATATACCTTCGTTTTCCGTTCACGTCACGTAATGCCAAATTTGGAATATGTGAAGCTAGTGAAACGGCCGCGAGCGCATCATGAGCGTGGCATGTAGTCATGTTCTTACATTACACGCATCTCATGATTATCATGTTTGCGGCAGTGATATAACTTCGTCATTCATTCACGTCCCGTAATAACAAATTTGGTATGTGTGAAGCTAATGAATTAAACGACCGTGAAAGTAATACATGAGCGTAGCATGTAGTCATGTTTTACATGAGACGCATGTCATGATTACCATGTTTGCACGAGTCATTTACCTTCGTCGTCCGTTTGCGTCACGTAATGCCAAAAATGTGAAGCTAGTGAAACGGCCACGAGCACATCATGAACGTGGCATGTAGTCATGTTCTTACATGACACACATGGCCAGCCGCAGTGGTGTAGTGGCTAAGGTACTCGGCTGCTGACCCGTAGGTAGCGGGATCGAATCCCGGCTGCGGCGGCTGCATTTTTGACGGAGGCGAAAATGCTGTAGGCCCGTGTACCCAGATATGGACGCACGTTAAAGAACCCTATAGGTGGTCAAAACTTCCGGAGCCCTCCACTACGGCGTCTCTGATAATCATACGGTGGTTTTGGGATGTTAAACCCCCATATCAATTACATCACACGCATCTCACGATTATCATGTTTGCATCAGTCACATACCTTCGTGATCGACTGATGTCACGTAACACTAAATTTGGTATGTGTGAAGCTAGCGAAACGACCGGGAGCGCTCCGTGAGCGTGGCGTGTAGTCATGATTTACAGGACATGCATGTCGTGATTTCCACGTTAAAGTCTGTCACTTATATTCGTCATGTAGTCATATCATACCAGTTTTGTACTATGTCATGTGAACTAAACCACACAAGAGCAGCAACACCATGAAATATAAATCATGACATACATGTCATGATTTTCATGTTATGACTAGTCACTTATGCTCACCATATCAATTTTGGTACTGATACACCTAACAAAACGGTTGATTGATTGATATCTGGGGTTCAACGTCCCAAAACCACCATATGATTATGAGAGACGCCGTAGTAGAAGGCTCCGGAAATTTCGACCAACTGGGGTTCTTTAACGTGAACCCAAATCTGAGCACACGGGCCTACACTATTTCTGCCTCCACCATAAATGCAGCCGCCGCAGCCGGGATTCGATCCCACGACCTACGGCCTAACAAAATGGCCAGGAGGGCTAAAAGTAGTAGGCGGCTGGATAGTTAGCTAGATAGATACACTCAAAGTCGCAGAAATGCGACAAGAAATGCTTCGCATTTAAAAATCTTGGAGGGTGCTTGAGCTTCGCCTTAAAGAGTAGAGCGTAATCGGGCCCCGTGTGCACCGCCTTCAACCATGCTGCAAAGAAAGGAACGCTTGTCCGCACAACATCACCGTTTAAAACTATCCTGGAATGCCTGCTGGAAGTAAAATGGCGAAGTGCCCGCAACGCCGCGATTCTTCCTTTTCTGTGCGCCTCGGTGGATCAGTGGCTGGGGTGCTCGGCTGCTGACGCGAAGTTCGTGAGTTCGATTTCAGCCGTGACGGTCGCATTTAGATGGAGTAGAAATGGTAAAGGTCTAAAGGTCTGTGTGCTGGGCGGTGTCACTGTACTTTAAAGAGCACCAGATGGGCGAAATTTCCGGAGCCTTCCACTACGGCATCTCTCGTAATCATATCGTGGTTATGGGCCATCATCACTCAACTTGAAATTAAAAAAAAAAATCTTTTATTGTTTTCTTGTCTAAGAAACAAAATTAAGTATGTTGGGGCTAAAGGAATATAGCCTGACAGAGGACCCAACACCCTTGTACACAGTTCGTACAGCCCAGATTTTTGCACAGTAATCAACCTTGATCAAAAAAGAAAAAAACACAAAAAACAACGTTCTTGGCATCCAGACCATCATGAACGAAAGCAGCAATGGAGAAAATAGATCGCGTAAAAATTTTCATGTTACATTAAATCGGCGTTTGACTATACACAGCAGGTACCAAACATAATTATTAATCACTCACAAAAAATTATTCCAGAAGATTATAGACATGGGATGCATAACATTTTTGTAGTTAATACACAATTAGTAGAAATTTCCATCGCTCACCTATTATCATTGCTTAAATCAGTATTTTTTATGATCCATCAAACCGTATGTTCTCCTGGATTTGCACTTTTTAAGCTTGCACCTTGAAGAATTTATCCATACAATTAAAAATAAGCATATGTTCTAATTTGTTTAATATTTAGACTGTTTGATAGGTAAATGTTAGTTTACCATAATTTGCTCTTGTTCGTCGTGGATGGCGTAAGCTTCGGCGAATGGGATGAGTGTGTTGTCCCAGCTCTTTCGTTGTGCTTATACAATTTTTCCTATATATAATTTGCAATGTTTTTCATGTCGAAGGCTTGATAAGCTTGAAGCATATTATACTTTCAAATAGAGGTGCTGCTCGCAAGTTTGCGTAATTTTCTTGGTGCTTAAGGTACAGGCGGAGAACTCTTTTTTGTAGAAGTACAAATTCTTTATAGTTAAATTTGGTAGCTGTTCCCCACACCGGAGCTCTATAGCAAAGCTCAGAATTGTATAGTTGTTTTTTTCAACCATAAAGAAATCATTTTAGAAATTATGTGCATAATACCAATACTTGTTGATAAGTCTATGCACAGTTAATTGGCTAATATGTGCATTCCAGCTTTACTCTTCATTAAACGTCACGCCAAGAAAGTTCTGGTTTGTTACTTGCTGGAGTTTTATTTCTGCATAAGTAATGGTTATTTCCTTAACGATGGGTGCATTGCATCACCTAAATATAATGTATTTTGTTTTTTCAGCATTTAAGCACAATTTATTTTGGTTCATCCAACAATCTAATGATAAAAAGTAATGATTCGCACTGCGTTCTAATTCATTGAGGTAGCGTGATTTAAAAAAATAGATTGGTGTCATCGGCGTACATTATAAGTTCTGGTGAATTAAGTATATTAACTATATCGTTTATGAAAACTATGAATAATAATAACAGACCTAGCTTGGAGCCTTGAGGGACGCCTTGTTCAAGCGTTAGGTAACTAGATGAAACATCCTGCATACATACGAACTGTTTACGGTTACTTAAGTAGCTTGCAAGAAATCTATTCGCAACACCCCTTATTCCGTACTTCTCTAGCATCCACAAGGAAATTTTGTGATAAATAGAATCAGAAGCTGTCTTTAGACCTAAAAGTAAACCAAGCGTAGTTTTTGTCTTCAATATTTTTATTATTTATCCTTAATATATAAAAGTGCTTGCTTGGTGGATTTATTTTTTGGCAGCCCTACTAACTGTAATAGCATTGTGTGCACTAAAAATGTAACTAATCTGTCATAAATTAATGTTAGAAAATTTTTAAAATACAGTTAGGATAGATATTGGTTTGTAGTTACTAGACTGACTATTACCTTGTCCTTTATGTATCGATGTAAGTCAGGTTATTTTCAATTCATGTGGGAAAATTCCATCAGATAATGTTAAATTTAGTAGATATGCTAGCACTTCGCTAATCTCATGCACAACATGTATTACTACATTCAAAGTGATTCCGTCTTTCGTTTTAGCTTTTTTATTCATGATCATCCTCAGCCTGTCTACGACCACTGCAGGGCAAAGGCTTTTTCCATGATACCCGCATTGATTCTTTTTTTAGCAAAACGGTGAAGTACCGGATACGCGTCCGTATGTGTCACGCGAACCTGCACAGCTGCATACTTTGTTGTAATAGGTGGGCAGCCTCAAATTACCCACTCATTGCCCAATTCACTGGTTTTGATTCATGGTATGATTCTACGATTTCGCCGCACAACATTACATGCACTAAGAAGACTTCTATCACTACATTCTATTCTTGTCACTTTTTTTTATTTGTGAGGCAGTTTCAAGCACCGGTGTGACTCTGTGGTAGAAGACCTGCTTGTCACGCAAAAGGCCTGGGTTCGGTTCTCAATGGGACCAACTATTTCTTATTATAGATTTGTGTGCACCTATATATTTCAAATTTTTGCTCACCGGCAACGCCAATTTTTCGCTCACAATCAACGACGCTGACACCGGAATTTCTGCAAAGCAAGCTCTTTAACACTAATGTCAATAGCAAGTAAATATTTTTATGGCACATGACCTAAAAAAATGACGTTAATCTAGCTATATCGCTAATTTGAAAGGCTATAGCACTCGGCACAAAATTTTGCACACCTTGTGTTGAACATGCCCTTACAAAATAGTGAGTAGACAGACCTTTGGGAAGCGATATACAGCGGCTGAAGATGATGTTTCAGTATTAAGGCAAGAGCCTTAGCTGCTTCATCAATTGTGAAAATCGACAGTTTGCGTTGGCGTCAACACGAGTGATGTGAAAAATCATCACCACGTGATGATGCTATCCCACAACAACGTCGCTTGGTCAAAGTTGGTCGATAACGGAGGCCGTGCGAAACCGACTGAGGTGTCGAAAGCTTGCAGTGCCTCAGATCCTGGAGGTGGTGCAAAACAACTTTAGTTGCAGAAGGCTTTGTGTAGGGGAGGGGAGGATCAGCACATCAACTAACAAGAACAAGAACATAGATTTCGTCTTTAAGTCCTCTTAGGCGAATTCATAAGAAAAGAATGGATGCATGATGGAACTTTATTGACACTCCTGAGAGATGCGACTAGAGCGCAGTGGGCTAGTCTCACGTTGGGAGGAATAGGCTAAGCCTGACTGCCGCATAATGAGCTCTCTGGACGGCCCAAAGCTGATCTCTCTTGTTGGGGCTTCTGATGGCCACTAGGACGCGTGTGCTTGATTACTGCCCAGTAGCTAGGGGCATCACCAGGGCATATGCTCCAATAGCTACTGTGACCCCGCGAGTTTTTTTTTTTTTCTTCTCTGCCAATTTATATGATTGGGTTTTGCACTGGCCCCATGATTGGCTCAACTCTGACCAAGCGACAATATCATGTGTTATCGTGGGACGTCACGGTGGCCTCACGAATTTCGTCAATCTGTGCCGTCATGATGACGTCATCATGGCATCGTGTTTTTTCGCATCATTTGCGTTGACGCCACTGACTCGGACAATCAATGCTGTGTTTGATAATGATTTTCAGGTTTTCACCTTAAAACAGGGAGATACTGCGCTCTTTCCTGTCTCCCTTCTCATTTTCCTTCAGCTTCTGGAACAGTTAAGTAGAGTTTTCAAGTATGAACCAACTAGCCTATAAAAAAGCATTGCTTCGAGAAGAAGATGAAACTATGGTAAAAACATCGTCATCATTATCACCATCAGATGTGCCTTACGGTTCCATTACTTTATTCCTTTTTAAATCACCTAACATTCTTCAAATAACCTTTTAAATTTTCAGCTACGCATTCTTAGCCAATCCGCCAGAGTGGCGACATGTCGTAGGGTTGAGGGAAAAATAAACACGCAAGCAAACAAATAAGCTACATCACAACGCAGGATTCCGACTCCGTTAGTGGAGCAGAAATAGCCTTGCCTACATGTCCAGTTTCAGCATGAAAGACATCTCTCTCAGAACACTGCATGCTTTGCCCGTCTCTAGGTTTCACGTTATTGGAGTTGAAACCCCGTTCTCTACATGCTTCACTCCTCACCAGTGTTGTTTTTTTTTCTTCTGCATTCATCAGACTGTGAGAATGGCACTCGGGAATCAAACCAGTGACCCTGTTCTCAATTGAAAAACTGTAAACAAACATAGCAATCGAACCGCCACAGGGGCCCACGGAATGAAAAATCAGAGTTTATTCATGTCCATGCTGAGAACTCTCACAACCAGAGACATTAGATACGACAGAAATGATAGCAGTAAGCAGCACGCCCCCCCCCCCCCCCCCAAAACTTCACACCTTCGCAGCACCAATCGGTGACTGCATTTTGAAGGCCAAAACCTTCGAGAAGAAAATCATTTGTAGAAAAAAATGGCCTCTCAAGCGAGCATCGAGCCCCGCGAGCTGCGCGTTCACTTCGTCACGGTGGCGTTCTCGAGACTATATATAATAAAACGCAAATATCATGTGATCACACCAACTACGCATTCATTTAGTTATTTACGTGTTTCCATGGCTAAAATAAAAAATGAACATTTGCGTGGTATAAAATGCACGATAAAATAGCCATACCAGATGGCTTACGGCATCAAGACGTCTTGGCAAATGCATAAAGACTCTTGCTCTGCTCTAGATGTGCATGTATATTCCTGTCATGAACCTTGAATGAATAAACTTTCAAACTTCAATTGCAACAATGTCGAATTGATCTTGTCTAGTTCATTCTCAATGCACAATGAGGTTGACAGTTTGACTCAACTAATAAATGTAGAGGTATAACAAAAGAAAGCGTGTGAGCGAGAAAATTATGCGCTGAAACAACAGACAGACCTTGTACGGAACGTGGTTAATGTTACCAAACAAAGCATTTGTGGCAAAACAGCTTCACTGGGGTATTGTCATAGCATGTGTGGTATTCTTTGAGTTATCATTACTTTTACGTTCTTATATCATACCAACATGGTTGGTTTCAAACATAATAGAGTAAGAGCAGTTAGCAGCTTTATTGAATAATCTACATTAAAATGACAAGTTACAGCTACCTAGAAGGGACGTCCTGTCTGAATGATTTTTCGGAGCATGTTATCCGCAAAAATTGTGGTGGCTGTGTCGTTAGTCTCCGTACAAAGCCTTTCCATCGATAGCCCCGTGCCTCTGACTCATAGGAGGTTTGTTAGACAAGTATCCGACCTTTAGTGAAAAAAAAAAAAACTGGCATAATTGGAGAGTCGAAAACCTAATCTCCATCAAAGTAGTCCCATTGGGACTCCACACACTTCTACCAGCGGTGCTGCCATTATTGGAAGCATTCTGAGAAGTCTTCTTTCAGAATGGATATTAGCTCAGCTGTCGTATCAGCCATAATGCCCTCCCTTGTCTGTAATTGCTCTCCTTTCAATGTCCTTTTGAGTTTGGGAAACAGCCAAAAGTCGCAAGGGGCAATATCAGGAGAATAAGAAGCCTGTTGAACTACAAGAGTCTTACTTTTCATCAAAAAAGTCTGAACCAAGTGTGAAGAATGTGCAGAAGCATTGTCGTGATGGATGCGAAAGTTTTCTGTTGACCATAACTCAAGTCTTTTGCGCCGTGCAGGATCATGTACCCGTGATGCTCACAATAAAACAGCTTATTGCCTTATGAATTGACTGCCACAAAAATTTGTATATTCTGTCAAGTACCAGCAGAGGTACAGGAATTCGCTGTACATTTAAAGCGCTTTCTCTCTCCTTTCATGCAAGCGAGTGCGCTGAAAGCTACGCAAGAAAGGAAGGTGGGCTGACAAGGCGGCACTAGGTGCGTCTTTTCGTTAGCACAAGTAACAACCTTGAGCACTTTTTTTTTTTTTCAAAAGAGCTGCTTACTTTTTGTGTAATCGTGAGTGCGCACAGGAACGTGGCAGCATGCTCAAATCAGCCAATGGCTATGGACTTGTGTATATAGATCAACAATGTGGGCATACGACATCCTTTGTAGAGAGAAGAGTGAGCGATTTCTATAGATTACTTTAAAGATTAATTGTGAATTCCAGGCCACATGCTGCTATTTTTGCCTTACGTGTTCTCAGGAGCCTCGATTACCGATCGGAAGTGTTCTTTGACCAAGTGTTGCAGGGCTCCTTTAACATTATGGGCATAGACATGTGCATGAATGGCCATCAAAGGGGGCGAAGGTTCATCCTAGTGCCACCCCCCCGCCACTGAGTCAATGTGTGGGGCATATTTTGCAGTCTTAGGTGACTAGAAGAGGCAGCCGCCCCCCTCTGCCTCTCCCCAATGCTCAGGCCTACGATTATGGGCAGGTGTAAAGCCCTCGAAATGAAATAACCACTTAACCACACAAAAACAAACACACACACGTGCACAGACAGAGAGAGGCAAACAAAAGACCTCAAGGTAAGGAACTGTCATAAATGAGAAATATATTTCGAAAGACCCGTGCAGCCTTTTAAAAAATTAATTCAGCCTTCACCAAATGGGTGCTGGGGGGTTAACCCTTGTAACAAGGCTGTACTGCAATGACTGAATTTCCAGGCTGCACCAGGAAAGTTTTCAGTAAGCAAATATTTCATATAATTATGTTTTTATTACCTGATAATGTCCTCTACCTAGGTAAACTGCACAAGCTTAAATATCACAGGGTTAAATATAAGTTTAATGTAATACTTTTGAGTAACAGAGCTTAAATTATGCTCTAGAATGACAAAATACTGTTTAGGTCAACTGATAGTTTATTGCTCTAGAGTAAGCAAGGAAGGTGTTCCTCATCAACATCGCAACAGTTACTGGACCAACACCTCCAGGGACTGGGGTAATGTGGCTTGCTTTCCTTGACACACCTGCAATGCAGCAAGACAATAAACAAAAACAAAAAGCAAGTGTGAGGAGGGAGTTAAAATGATTTATTCAACTTCAGTTATACGGAGAAGATAGTGAACAGTAAACTTTTGCTTCTACAAAAGATATGTAAATTTTGCACTACATCGAATAGAATAACTTTTTTTTGAGGTACTTTGTGCCATGAACAGGTAAATTATTTGCTACTGACACAGCATGTCTTAGCTATGGCTGAACAGCCATGCTAATGTAAAAATCAGCTTACTTAGTACATAACTCTAGAAGAGTGCAATTTTTCGGAGAACACATCAGCATGTAACTAGAGTTTTTTAAAGGTAGAATAATAATTTATACTCAGCATGGTTGGTTCGGTAGATATTAAGCATTTTGGTACTCATAACAAATAAACAGACAAAACAAACAAATAATTAAATAAATAAACAAATCTAACAAAATCTGGGTCGTAGTTTCACAGCTGTTTTGGTAAAGGTACTAAATGCAAAAATAGACAGGAAAGTTTTGAAAGACTGAAATTGTGATGTGGGAGAAGTGGCAGGTGGACAGTGTTGCAGATTCTTTTCATCATGAAGCAGATTTTATTTCCTGAGACAGCCATATTTACTCTCCACTGCACCCCATCAAACATGTTTTATTCAATCTCTGAACTGAAACCTGTCTCAATTTTTGGGCACCTGCCTACCCTTTCTTTCTGTCACTGAATACTGTGAAAAAGCCATTTTACGTGGTTTCGGCTGACTGTAACAGGGCATAGTAAGACATAACCAAAAAGGGCGCCTGAGACTGAGAGTGAAGAAGTGGACTTTGTTGGTGAGCTGTGTTATGGCTGCGGACTGCCTACTGTTATTCCCATGTAACATTTTGGTGGAGGTGCTGGGTACTCTTTTGACAATGGAGCTACGCAGTGGACGCCTCCTTAAGTCTGCTACCATGGCTCCGGGTGAGGATACGCCTTCGCCACCTACCTCAGCAATGACAGCAACCCGGTACATCACCCTAACGCAACCTCATGATCCCGGTACCTTTACTGAAGAGAACAACGCGAATGTGGACAAGTGGCTCAGTATTTATGAGCGCGTCAGTAAGCAATATGGCTGGGACCCAACCGTTATGCTTGCGAATGTCATTTTCTATCTTGACAAGACCCCTCGCACCTGGTTTGAGACCCACGACCACGAAATCACAAGCTGAGAAATGTTTGAAAAACAGCTCTGCGACCTTTTTGGCAGCCCGTTTGGTCAACAGCTTAATGCCCGAAAGCAATTGGCCGTACGTTCACAGGTGTCAACCGAGCCCTACTTGACTTATATTCAAGACTTCTTAGCGTTGTGTCAAAGGGCCGATCCCAACATGACTGAGGCTGACAAGATATCGCACATTTTAAAAGGAATCGCCAATGATGCGTTCAGCCTGCTTGTATTTATGAACGTAACGACCATCGACGCGGTGATCAAAGAGTGCCGCCGTCTAAAGCAGGCGAAGAGTCGGCACATTTTACACCTGTTCCAGCGCCTAGCCAACACCGCTTCAACATCGTCTTGCGAAGCCACTCCTTGTCAGCCGTCTACAACCGAAGACGTGACACGCATCGTCCGACCTGAACCCGAGGCCGCTTACCCGGCTGCCAACAAACCGACGTTGCCAGACGCCTCAACGTCAGCCGTCTCCTTGATCCAGGCTGTTGTCCTCGAGGAATTCGCTAACCTGGGTATCCTGTCCACTGTACCCACCGTGGATAATACTGATCCCTCGATAGCTTCTGTGGACATGAGACGTCACCGTCCGTACTCTCTTCGAACCAGGAACCTGTATGAATGGCGAACAGCTGATGATAAGCCAATCTGCATCCCCTGTGGTCCCGCGCTCGTTACTGCCACAGCCAGTGGCCATCTATGCCTTCTTGCTCGTACCGCACTTACAGTAACTCATTCCATCCACCGAACCACCGTTATCTAACCCGAACTGAGTCTACAGCATTTACTGCCCCTGAAAACTACAGCCACCCTGTCCCATCATCACTGCCGCCTCAAAGCCGCCCTTCTAGTTGAATGACGCGTCGCCGCTCTCCCTCGCCGTCGTTTAATCGCCGCATGTCCGCGCAAACTAAGCTGTGCAGCTTCTGGAGATGAAGCTGCCCTGTCGACCTTACCCGAAAATCCTCTGTTGCCCTTACGTTTGAACCGGAACACCCTTGAAGTATATGTTGATGGCACACCTTTTGAAGCTTTGATTAATACAGGCGCTCACGTCTCTATTATGAGTTCGCATTTTTGTCATCGCATGAAGAAGGTCCTCATGCCCCCCTTGACCAGTGTCGTCCAAATTGCAGATGGCGCAACAGTCCCTGTCGCCGGTATGTGCACAGCTCAACTTATCGTTGCCGGTTATCAAGTGGTCATCCTTTTTACCGTCCTTGCAACATGTCCCCACGACCTCATACTAGGCCTTGATTTTCTTGCCGCCAATTCTGCTCTCATTGATTGCTCTGCTGGAGTGCTCCACCTTGAACTACCACAAATCAGTGACGCCCCGTACCAACCTACATGCCGATTACAATGCAGCGACTTTGTTCACCTGCCCTCCAAAACTGTGATGTACATCGATTTCCTGTGCTCACCAGATGTGCCCGACGGTGACTATTACGCTACGCCTCTCACCGACGTACTCCTTGCGCATAATGTTGCAGTTCCCTACACGGTGCTCTGCATCACGGATAACAGAGCTTGTCTACCACTTGTAAATTTCAGCTACATAAATCAAGTGCTTCCACAAGGCATTTCTGTGGCTCACCTGTGTCTGTTGCTCGATTCACAAATCGAAGTGCTCGCCTTAGACACCCTTGTTTCAAAGCAGCGCACACCGCTCGCAGCACATTCGGGCAGCTGTCAAATTGTAGACACAATCGCCACTGATCTTCCACTTCTGTAAGTTGAAGCCCTACAGCATCTTCTCGAGGCCTACCAGGATATCTTCGATTTTGGCAACCGACCTCTAGGGCAGACGTCCTTTGTCCAGCAACGCATACACACAGGTAATGCCAACCCTGTTCACCGCCATCCCTACAGAGTGTCTGCTTTTGAGCAGAGGATCATTCAGAAGAAGGTAAACAAGATGCTAGCGAAGGACATTATTGAACCATCCTCCAGTCCCTGAGCCTCCTCGGTGGTATTAGTTGAAAAGAAGGACAGATCCTGGCAATTTTGTGTGGACTATCCCCACCTTAACAACGTCACCAAGAAAGATGCATACCATCTGCCACGAATTGATGACACTCTTGATTGCCCCCACGGTGCCGCATACTTTTCTTCTATCGATCTTCGTTCTGGTTGTTGGAATCTTGCCGTGGACCCCATGGACCGAGAGAAGACAGCTTTTGTAACACCTGATAGACTTTCCCAATTCAAGGTCATGCCTTTCGGCTTATATATAGCCCCGGCCACCTTCGAATGAATGATGAACTCCCTGCTCTATGGATTCAAGAGGTCTACGTGTCTTGGTTATCTGGATGACGTGGTTGTGTTTGCTCCCACTTTTGAAGCGCACCTTGAGAGACTGTCCAAAATTCTTGCTGTATTCCGTTTCGCGAGCCTTGAACTGAATTCATAGAAGTGCCGGTTTGGTCGCCGTCGCATTATAATACTTGGGCATATTGTTGACGCTTATGGCGTACAGCCCGACCCAGAAAAAGTTCGAGCTGTGAAGTACTTTCCTGTGCCAAAAACCGCCAAAGATGTCCGCAGCTTTGTAGGGCTCTGCTTCTACTTTCGGCGGTTCATAAAGAACTTCGCGGAAATTGCTCGGCCCCTAACAGATTTACTCAAACCAGATGAGACGTTTACCTGGGGTGCCTCGCAAGCAGCAGCATTCTCCGACCTCATTACTTTGCTCACTTCCTCACCAGTTCTGGCTCACTTTGACCCTACGGCATGGACCAAAGTCTGCACCGATGCCAGTGGTTACGGAATAGGCGCTGCGTTGGCTCAGCGACAACCTGGGCAGCATCGCGTGATAACTTATGCCAATGGGCTGCTTTCCCCCTCGGAGCGGAATTATTCCATCGCAGAGCGCAAATTCCTAGCGCTAGTCGCGAAATTTTGCCCTTACTTATACGGCCGACCATTTGTAGTTCTCACCGACCACCACGCTCTTTGCTGGCTCACCTTCCTCAAAGATCCCACAGGTCGTCTCACCCGCTGGGCACTCCGCCTCCTAGAGTATTCTTACACAGTAGTGTATAAATAAGGAAAACTGCACAAAGGTGTGAATTGTCTGTCACCCTACCTTGTGGCTGACTGCAACCCTACAAGCACTGATTCTGTGGGTTGCGTCCTTTCTATCTCCCAGCTGCTTCATCTCGGTGACAAGCAGCCTCGGGATCTGGATATCAGCCGCCTATTACAACAGCTCGAATCTTCATCACACGACGCTTCTGTTCGCATGTTTACCTTAAAGGACCACACTTTATATCGGCATAATTTATCACCCAATGGTCACGACCTACTTCTGGTCATAAAAAAGCACCTGCACTCCACAGTTCTCCACGAGCTGCATGAAGCGCCAACGGCGGGTCACCTTGGTGTCTCCTGCACATATGACCGTGTGCGCCGCCGCTTCTACTGGCCTGGCCTTTCACCCTCTGCATGTCGTTGTGTCAACGCTTGTGAAATTTGCCAGTACTGCAAGAAGCCGTCGGGACTCCCTGCCGGGTATATTCAGCCCATCGACATCCCATCAGAGCCCTTCTTTCATGTTGGTTTGGACCTTCTCAGTCCCTTCCCAACATTGGCCTCCGGAAACAAGTGGGTCGCGGCTGCTACAGATTACGTGACCCACTATGCAGTTACACGAGCCATGTCAACAAGCTGCGCTACAGACGTTGCTGATTTTCTACTACGCAATCTCATTTTAGTGCATGGAGCCCTTCGTCAACTGCTGACAGATTGAGGTCGTACGTTCCTTTCGAAAGTGGTTGACGATATCTTGAGTTCCTGCTCTACCCAACATAAGCTCTCGAGATCGTACCAACTCCAGACAAACGGGCTTACAGAATGTTGAAACCACACCCTGACGGACATGCTATCGAAATACGTTTTGGTCGACCATCGTGATTGTAACATTGCACTACCCTACGTGACATTCGCGTACAATTCCTCCCGGCACGACACTGCTGGGTGCTCGCCATTTTACCTTCTGTTTGGATATGAACCAACATTGCCGTTGGATACCTTCCTGCTAGCCGCTGCGCAGTCTACTTCTGAATATGCACACGACGCATTTGCCCGAGCTGACCATGCTCTTCAGCTTGCCCGCAGCAGATTAACGGCGTCCCAAGACTCGTAAAAGCATCGTTACGACGAGCAGCATCACGATGAACACTTTCCAACAGGTTCCCTTGTTCTTCTTTGGTCCCCAACGCGACATGCAGACCTTTCAAAGAAGCTTCTCTCTTGTTTCACGAGCCCATACCACGTGTTTAGACGAGTGACCGACAGTACATATAAAATTGTTCCTGATGATCCATCAACCTCTTCTGCTCTGCTGTCCCTGGACATCGTCCACGTATCAAGGCTCAAGCATTACCACACTCCTCTTGCTGTGGCCCCATAAGCTCTCCGGGTCGGCGCTTTTGCCGCCGGGGTTGTATGTTGTGGTTTCGGCTGACTGTAACAGGGCATAGTGGGATATAACCAAAAAGGGCGCCTAAGACTGAGAGTGAAGAAGTGGAAGTTGTTGGTGAGCTGTGTTGTGGCTGCGGACTGTTTAGCGTTATTCCCACGTAACAATATTTTCCTGGTCCCTTCAGCTTTTGTTTATTGAGAGTCTACTGAATTAGTATGTTACATCCCTAAATAAAAGGTTGTATACATTTTTAGATCTGTTTATGTAGCACCACAAGATGGCAAGCTGTTCCAGTTGACTGTGCTACATGCAATGAGAGAACGCCAATAATGTGATGAGATGCACGGGTAATGTTTCATTTCAAAAAGATGATCATGTAGAAATAATGCTGGTGCTTGCTGGAAAAAAGTCAGTGTGTAAGGCTAGATAGTGATACCATTAATGAATCAGGCAGTGAGGAGCAACAGATCAGGCAGAAGGGCTCCCACATCCACAAAGCATAAAACCGACTTAAAAGGTTGATGGAAGCAATTGTTCTCGGAAGTAAGCTTTTTAAATTATTAGTATTACACACTTGTAGAAAAAATGCAACACTAGCAAGTGAGAGTTTTTGAGCTACAATTGCACTCAGCATTTCAAATCAGTCAATAGCACAGAAAAAAATGGATGAGAAAGGATACACACAGAGCTCTCCTTTTTTTTCTCATCCTCCTTTTTTTTCAGCCCTGTTACCTGTTTTGCAATAAATTGCAAGCATGCACTTAAAAGGGCTCAGCATTTTCATACGTACATACATCCCATATACCGCCAATACTACCTTAACTTTACATAACACTGTTAACCTTATTCATATTTCCTGGTTCAAAATGGTCAGTGTGTTAATGGACAAACAAGGAGCCATGACTTGCATTTATAGAAAACTAAACTCTTGCATCTGCCTGCACACTGCAAGGTTTGTAAGAAATGTAGTCAATGATATAAACATTTCTTGGTGGAAGCTAGTAACCAGTGGCTCAATAATTAAAAAATGCTATCTACATAAAGGGGCTGGGGAGTGCATGCACTAGTACAGTTGCATAAATACAGCTGTGAAATTTAGATCTTAGATTCTTTGAAAGAAGGTTGTCGAGTGCCGTGCAAATGATGCATTCGAACCATACTTGTGTTTATGTGTATTTAATCCAGAAATTAATTACTGAAGAGTGCCACCCATCTGGCCATGTTTGTGTTTGTTCCGTCAATTGATTGTGTGCAGTAGTACAGAAAGCCAAGCTAGTTGGTAATGCATTGTAAAATAGTGTAAGAAGAAACATGTGGTTACAGCAAGAAGACAACATGAGCGCTGCCTAGCATAGGTCGGCGAACTCACTTATGAGTAGATTCACTTGGACTCACTTAGACTAAAATCGAGCCATGAGTCTAAGTGAGTGCGGGCGAATAATATTATTTTGAGTCTGAGCCCGAGTGAGTCCAGTTGAGTAAAATTTTCGTAAGTGTGAGTCTGGATGAGTATGGCTCAGGAAAATTGTGGTGAGTCTGAGTTCTAGTGAGTCCAAAGCACAATATGTACTTCTTGAGTGAATCCAAGTGAGTTCCACCATATTTTGCTGGCCCAAGCTGCCCGGGGCACCTCTCAACATTTCACCTGTGTTGTCTTTTTGCTGTGTACACGTGTTTTCTTGCACTATTTCACAATAATTATTTGCCTTTTTAGTGACTATAAATATTATTAACAGTATTACAGTCATACCTGCACATATCGAAATTGCATAAAAACAAGTAAAAAAACAGGAATCGGTTACACATATTGTATTATTCAATATAAAGATTTTTAAAAACTTGTCGCACTTTGGGTAAGAATTTCCCCACGCAAGTTGGCTTCAAGGCACTGCTTTACTAATGCAAGAACAGCGACTTCACAGCACTACACAGGTTTTTTTTTTTTTAATTTATGCCCTGTTCTTTAATATCGTATTCCGTCTGTATCTTGGGATGCTGTATGCAATGGTAACATCAGACTTCCTTTCTCCACATTAAACTGGTATCATTATTGCCAGCTTTACCCTTCACACAGGAGCAAAAGTAAAGTGCTTTGTAGTAAAACTGTTTTATTATTCTGAAGGACTCCTTGCAGAAAAAAGTGACATTGATTACACACAACACCACACAAAGTTTTCAGGTAGTTTGTGGCTTATGTGATTCGCTACAGTTCATCAGATAATCGTTGGAAAGAAAACGGCACAGGTCGATATATCAACATGAGAAAAAAATTTTTATAAAGTCACACTGTTACCTTGGGAATTTCGTTGACAGCACCAACGTACAAACTTAAATGCAGCACACTATCCAAAAGCAAATGACACTGCCGGAATCGAACATGAGGGTACTAGGGACATGATGCGGGAACATTAAGGATTGCGTTATTGCCTGGACAGGGAATTTTCGGGCGGTCATGCATACTGACAACGGCCAAGTACATTATGGTGGTACGTAGAGAGCTACCGCTGAAAGATTACATTATTGAGTTATGCGTGCTGTATGCGGGAGAAAGCCGTTCATGTTCATCAAGTAGACGGCAAATATGGTTTCTTGCAAAGGAACTTTGTGGAGAAGAAGATACTCCTTTGTTGTAAGTCACTGTGTATGAATACTATTCTGTAAGATGTCCCCTTACCCAAAGGACTCAAGAGTGCCTGTTTGTCAGGGGTATTATTCTCAATATCTTCTGGTGAGTTACCTGGATATCACATGATCACATTTCATATTATAGTAGCATAAATGAGACACTTCATCCCGGTGACTGGATACAACTTTGGCATTTTACTTTTTTGGAATGGTTCCGTTTGATTTGGTATAATGTATATTTTAAGCAAATGTTTCTATTCCAAATGCTTCCATTTGGCCCGAATTTTATTTGTGGCAATTTCCTTTATTTAGGTTCAATTAGAGATCCTGGTTGAGAGCAAATAATTTCATTCTTGCATATGGTCACACACCCTTGAAATATTGCACTTTACTAACTAGATACACATACTAAAGAAAGACACCATTAATAATATTAGTGATGACTTGAGACGAGGAAAGGCACTTATTTCTGCAACTCGTAAGGAAGCGCGGCACAGTGTCATTGGTAAAAGGGGACGGGTAGTGCAAGATGATATTGTAAAGGGGGACGGGTAGTGCAAGATGAGATGAGGCTACAGCCAATGTGCTTGTGCACATTGGCTGTAGCCTTAAAGTGCACGAGAAGTGTCAAATTAAGGGATGGTCTAGACAGCAACATGCAGATTTCACAGTAGCGAAGTAGTGCACGCTGTTCTCATTCCTGGCAAGACTGTTGCAATCGAGAGGAATGGAGGACTGCTACAACTGAATGATCGTATGGCCGAGCGAGATTGAGTTCTGCTCATATATGAGTATGCTTTTATAAAAAAAGAAGTAGATTAGAGTATGAAACACAGCCTTTAAAAGACAAGTAAACAACCCCTTGGTCCTAAATGTGCGATGAAACGATAGCTCCGCACTTGACTGATGTGAATGAGCTGCCGCAAGAATTTAGTGAATAAGTGTTGCAATAAAAATGCTACACGGTATAGAAACACCTGCTTCAACAGCTTACAGTTTCTAACTTGGCCTTCTCACTCTTCTCAACAGACAATTGGGCAGGTGTAGCCCCCTGGCATGACTATGCTGACTTCTTCAATGTAACATGATGTCAACTATTACATCATCAGGATGCAGCCAAAAATTAACCAAGGCTACCTTGATGTGTTGCTTATGTCAAATTAGTGCTATGGTCACTCTAAAGGCACAGTGAAGAAGCGCGATAAATGTGCGGCCACAACTGCATCACTGCAGGACATAGGTCTCGCTCATGAGTCGACTCACTAGACTCAGATCATGCCCTGAGTCTGAGTGAGTTCGGGTGAGAAATATTTTGACGAGTTTGAGTCCGCGTGAGTCCAGTTGAGGAAAATTTCTGTGATTCTGAGTTTAAGTCAGTCCAGTTAAGAAACCGTAATCATTCACATAATTGGCCACGAGGAATCGGATTTTTTACAAATTTCGCGCACATTAGGTACACCCCGAACTTGGCCGTGATCAGTAGTTCTGTACCACATTTGCACGATTGCAATTTGACACCCTCTTAGGTTTACTGAAGTGAGAAAAAATTTTTAAAATTTACTACGGCAGTACTGCGCCAGCTTTGCCGGATTGCCGAGTGAGGAAGAAGGGTGGTTGCCTGGGCATCAAAGTAACCTTTGTGCCGGCGGGGCTCCGGCCGTGCGCGCTCCGCAAGGAACATGCAATCGCAGCCTCACCAAGTGCGCGTGCACTTTGAGCTTCTTGTTGGGAAAAGCGTCGTCGTTATCGTGTTTGCTATCTCGTCTGCAAATTTAAAAGCTTTTCGACGCAAGGTTTCGCCTTTGCTGTCACTACGCGGACTTGCACAACCTCAGCGGACTTTTGTCGCCGTTGATTTCCCGGCCGCGAACCCATACATCGTATCATGTGTGCTACTCCTGGATCAGTGCTTGAGTGTGTGATCTTTTCGACGGCCAATCTTCATGTTGTCTAGTAAAACTTCCAGCGACAACATGCTGAACCGTATGTTAGGCCTAATCAGTGTGGGTTGCATTTCGGTGGCGGTCGAGGGCAACTGTTGCAGTTTTGTACGGAATCAACGTAACTCTTTGTGGTAGCTCTACTTGAAGGAAATGGGGCATGGGTAGCACTTGTAACACTCGAATGGTGGTTCGTGATTCGACTGCAATGTCATTGAATATGGGCACGAGCCCGTAAAATTGAGTGATCGGTGGTAATGCTCTGCGGACAAAATTTTAGTGGTGGCTTGAAACGCAACTGCCGAATTTCTGCGATGACGCTCTCTTTTCATAGTTATTGTTTTATTCGCTTTCATTTCTGTTGGCGACATGGACCTCCCGATGTTCATTTTTTGAAATTTGAATGCTTGTAAGCACCACATCGCATTTCTTGATTTTCGCACGTGTGAGACTGCATGCTCAATACGTCTAGCGCTAGTGTAATCTACGAAGAAGGTTATCTTGGCTGTCGTGCAAATATTCGTGACTTCGGCCACTTGCGTTATCAGCAGTCTATGCTGTAATTGGAAACCAAATTTTCGTAAATGTTACCTCGTGTAATAGCCGCACCCCAAACTTGGAGCAGGATTTTCAGGAAAAAAAAGTGCGCCATGCCAAATATTGGTGAGTCTGAGTTCGAGTAAGCTCTCAGTGCAAAATATGATTTGTTAGTGAGTCTGAATGAGTTCTACTATTACTTGCTGACCTATGGTCCTATCTTGACAGCATTTGTCAACATATGATATCTGCCTAAATTCGTACTCAGGTCTTTTCCCAGATGTTTGAACAATATGCTACCTCATCGCAATACGTCATGGCCTATGCCCCACAAATTCTTTCAGGAGAAGTGCTTGATAAAGATCTCTCGTGTAACTCATAGATCTCATACAAATGTCTTTTGATTGAAACCACTGATAACTCGTATTTGAAGGTACAGGATATAAAGGTATACCGTAGAGAGTCGATTACTTAAAGTATTGACATTGAAGAGCATCGACACCAACATTGACAAAGTTAATTTTATGCTAACGAACTCATGAGCCAACTCACTCAGACCAGAGTTGCCAGTTCCGCTCATAATAAGTGAATTTGGGATTCATTTTTTTGGTTTACTTGCTTTTTTCCAGCAAATGTAGTTACTATTTAGGAACTATAATGTCCACCAATATTCAATATTGCCTTTGTAATTCACTAGTGGCTTATTCGCCAATGACTTTGAGTAGTTGTGTGTGTCAAACATATTTTTAAGTCCGGTGATCGTTCTGTACCGCTCAACTATCGCCCAATCTCTTTAACTAATACAATCTGAAAACTACTGGAACATATCATTCACACTCAAATCATCAACTATTTTGAAAAACACACTATCATCTTTAAAAATCAGCGTGGTTTCTACAAAACATATTCTTGTGATACCCAGCTCGCCGGTTTTGCACATGACCTGCACTCATCACTAGACTCTGGTTTGCAAGTTGATGCTATCTTTCTGGATTATTCAAAAGCTTTTGATTGCGTTCCCCACCACAGACTTGTACTAAAGCTAACCCAACCTAACATTCACTCCAATGCTATTTCATGGATTAAAGAATTCATTTCGCACAGAGCACAGTACATAGTCGTCAATAGCTCTCATTCTAATTATGTGACTGTAACATCAGTAGTCCCTCAGGGTAGCGTTTTAGGTCCCTTGATTTTTCTAATCTATAGTAATGATTTGCCTAATTATGTGTCCTCTCATATGTGTTCTCCCATTATGTGTTCTCCTAATTATGTGTCCTCCCATATTAGACTATTCGCTGATGATTGTGTACTATACCGTAATATATCTAGTAATGCCGATCGTGAGCTCCTCCAATCCAACCTTGTCAATATTAATACTTGGTGCATCTCACGGTAATGATCCTTAATGAATCCAAAACAAAGTTAATGTCATTTACCTTACACAAAACCTGCATACCAACATCTTACATTTGAATAATACCGAATTAGCTCTTAGTAGTTATTATAAGTACCTTGGTGTTCCCTTTCAATCAGATATCACCTGGCATTATCACATTGACATCATCCTATAATCTTATCAAACATTCCCTAAAAAGTGCCCCTCCCTATCTACGTGAGCTTGCCAAATAAACACTTGTCAGACCTAAAATCAAATACGCTTCAGCTATTTGGGACCCAGTTCAAGCCTATCTTATCCAGAATATTGAATCCTTCCAAAGCCATGCTGTGAGTTTTATTGTTTCAGATTATTCACATCATTCAAGAATCACTGCACTAAGAAACTCTGCCCAAGCTCAACCATTATCCCATTGTCGCGAAGCAGCTCGCCTTTCGCTTTTTCATAAACTATACCATCATTCAATTCTTTTTGATGATTTCTTTCAGCCCCCTGCAGCCATTTTTCCTCGCCGCGATCACCAGTACAAAGTCAAACGAGCCATATGTCACAGTCATCGTTTCACTAATTATTTCATACCACACACTATCATTGAACAGAACCATTTACCGTCTCACGTAGCTACTGAAAAAAACAAAAAAATTTCACGATCTTCTACGCACTGACCGTATTACCTAAATGTGGTGTCATCTTACATGATTTTTTTAATAGCGTATCTCTTTTGTTAGTCTCTGTGTACTTCCTTGTAGATTTCATGTATAACATGTGCCCTGTTTGAGAAGGCATTCTGTACCTGCCTTCTATGCTTGCACGTCTAGCTTTTTTTACCACTTGTGTCTATAGTTCCTTCAGTTCCTAATTTCAAAGTATGTTGTACTTTGCATTTATTCCTTTGCCATTGTTGTTGTTGTTTTCTTATCAAATGTATACCAGTCAATTGTCAAGATTCTACTTTGTTGCTGTTACTTTCACTCAATTATTTTCCAATTTATTGTTATATGCCCCCCTATGTAATACCCTTGTCGAGGGCCTTTAGGGATATTTTGAAATAAAATAAATAAAAAAAATATGTTGAGGGAACCAACGAGTAACGTTGACCATGCTCTGGCAAATGTGCCTTCAACCGAATGGAGGCTATTCTTCAAAGAATGTTAAAGAGTAAATAATCCGCTTTCATTCATATTTGCCATAATTTTGCCATACAGAACAATATTTTTGACTCGCCTCTGTATTTTAGAGCCAGTTTTTATTTAAAAAAAAACATTTTCAAGAATGAAAAAAATTAATTAAAGTTCTGCTTGTTTCGGGCTTCCTCACGCAAGTTGCATCACTTTCTTTTGGCTTATTTTGTGATGATTATTTGCATGTTAGCTCAGTAGTTTTATTTGTTTATTTGTTTATATGTTTTATTTTGTTTTTTTTTCATCTTTCTCTTTTTTATGCTGTGTTTATACTGTGTTTAAT
Source organism: Rhipicephalus annulatus (assembly GCA_013436015.1). Classification (NCBI taxonomy): domain Eukaryota; kingdom Metazoa; phylum Arthropoda; class Arachnida; order Ixodida; family Ixodidae; genus Rhipicephalus; species Rhipicephalus annulatus. Next base: position 29,914 of record WOVY01016174.1, read on the forward strand.
TGCTCACAATGTATTTCAGTGTTGCTTGATGATTACCTTTTTTTTTTTTTTCCGTGGGAGGTCCCGCCTGCGGTTCTTACCTTGGGACCTCCCAGTGAATCTGTACCCATGCACTTTTTCATGTTCGCACTTGATAATGAATAAAGAATAAAGAATAAAGTATCTGGCAACTCTGACTCAGACTCGGGTAGAGCCATGAGCCTGAGTGTGTCCATTAGAGTAATATGTCGGTCACTTATAGTCCTAGCGAACCCGATGAGGATAATTTTGGTGAGTTTGAGTCCGAGAGAGTCCTCAGATCAACATATATTTTTTGGGTGAGTCTGAGTGAGCTCTAATTTTTTTGCGGATCAATGCCGAAGGGCCAAGGCATCGTTTTGTAGTGCAGAGGACCAATCGACAATGTAGGTGCAACCTAGAATTGACCGTAGGTAAGTTTGTGTCACTTCGCGTGTGAGCAGGATTGAAAAGATGCAGGAGAGGGGCGTGGGAATCATTTTCCAAATGAAGCATCTGCATAATTTGGTAAGCTTCTGGGCAATCTGAGCAAGTCTTTGCATTGAGAACATAGGCACTGACAAAGCAAGCTACTGACAGCAGATGGAATTGGAAGCTCCTCCTCCACAGTGGTGCCTGTAGTGGCAGCTACTGACTCTGAAGCAAGTCTACCTGAAGTTTCGTTACCAGTAATCGAAGTATCAAAACACTTTGCTTCAAGTGTAAGCAAATGTGCATATGAACTTAAGCGAGTGCCAGTGAGTTTGAGTACACATAGGGACGTGAATGTGAATGAGCATTAGTCAGTGTGAAGGAACATGAGTATAAAAGTAAAAGCAGAATCCTTCAATGCTTTTCTGGTCACGAAATTCTGCCCGTAGTTTCATACAGCGACAAAAGCCGCCGATAGGGTCGCCACGGTCAAAGAGAAGGAATCCGTCACGCGCACTTCTTTCGACTGACTGCTCTGCCGATTTGAGGCAATGGTGTATCTAGCACCAAACCGCAATAAGTCAACAACCACTCATACTTCACCTGGCGTACAATGTGGCTGTTATATACGCATGTGAAAGACTTACTTTCACATATTTTTTTTTAAATATCAAGGCTGCGATGGATCCAGTCGTGCTGGACACAGCAATATTCACTGAATGTGTTGTTCCAGTGCGGTTCCTAACCTCAGGCATTGGAGCATGAGAGTACTTATTCAGGCACACTATATTTAGACAGGCTTCTGAAACAGCAGAAGCCCTCTAGACCCACTAATTTGCAAATGAAGCCTTACAGCGAGAGCCGAGTTAGGGCCAATTGCACAATTTATAATCAAGACATTTACGGCACAGTACATGGCTGCAGTACCAAAAAGAAAAGCTCTACATTCTTGTGTGTTTACAGTTTATAAAAGCCAACTTCACTCCGCTGTCACCTAACACGTAGAATTGGCAACACTTAAAATCGGAAATGACGCAGCTTTCGCAAGGTAACGTCCGTGTGCAGCACCAATACATGCAGGGTCTATAGGGTCTATAGCTTAGCCTGAAGTCTGAGCTTGCAACCACGTTCCATTCATTTCCAACATCTGACTTTGACTACAGTCAAACCCACTTATAACGATCCCAGATATAGCGATCTATCAGTTATAACGGCCATATTTTGGTGTACTTACGATTTTCCTATGCTACCCTTCGAAACTGAGTCCACATGCAGCGAACATATTTTCGAAAGCCTCCTATTTTTACAACCAACACTTCTGAAAAGAGCGATGACCTGGTGGCCAGTGTCAATGATCTGACCATTTTGACTCATCGCCGGACCCAATCACAGTCATCTGCAGATATCTGCATGGCGGAGTGACGGCGGTATACAAGCGGCACTCTCACACGTTGCTTAGGTCTCGCACGTTGCTTAAAAAATTCATCTTCATTGTGTTAGATGAACAGACTACTCGCTGCACCCGAGCACTATCCCGGTTGAATCCTGCACGAAGAAGGTACAAACGTGCGCATGCATTGGACTGCAAACAACCCGGAATGCAACGGCAAGAGGAGGGATGATTGATTCAACGGGGTGATACCACGCTTCAGTGAAACGGCGTGAGTTTATTGCGAACATGGTTTCATTCACTGATGAGTCAACGGGTGTCACTTAACATGCAGAAAGCCATAATTTGTCAGTGGAGGGGTTCTTAGCACTCTTCAATAAAAAAAACACACAAAAAAACCAGTTTGGCCACTAAGTGCACGTTTATATGGGTGAGCCCATATAAAACGAACTACCGATATAACAACCATTCATCGCGGCATTTTCCAGTTCGTTATAAACGGGTTCGACTGTACTACATGTTACGTGGGCAATATTGCACGAACGAAAGTGCGCCGCACTTTGCATTGTGCAGCCTCATAAGGGCACTCTGGTATCGTGACACCTTCACAAATCACAACATGTGTTACTTTGACAGCCTAGATGGACTACATTTGTACCATGTTATGAAACGAATTTCTTTATGAGGACTGCTCACAAGGCAGACTTGATTAAATGAAATGAGGCTGTATTTCTCTAATCTAGAGAAAATAGGCACATGTGTTCATAAGCAGAGCTCAGCTGCGCTTTCAATTTATTCAGGATGTGAAAAATTTAACATGGGTAAAATATTCAAAACATGTCAAGGTGAGGAAGCGCTAATCGAGTCCATACTTTTTTATAATTGCTTACTTCAATGAATATGTTTAAAAACATCACAGTGTTGAGAAACTAATTTACAGTAAATGAAGCAAGAATGCCATGATTTATAAAGAAAGAGAGAGAAAATACTGAAAAATTACCTTGAAAAAACAGAAAGCTATGAACGAAACTTTTTCTAGGGTATAAAAACTCTGTGCAAGGCCAGTAAATGAAGGCAGCTAGCTATTGAAAAAAGAAAAACAGAACAAAGTGATGTAAATAAAGAAGTCCTTAGCTTAGTTGATATTAAGTCAATCGAAATAGAAAAAAGAAAACGTTTTTAACGACTGCAAAGAAAAAAAGAACTCAAAGCCCCTAATAAACTGGCAAGAAATTAAAAAAAAAACTAGCAAGCTGCAAAAGAAACAGCAAAAGCACATTTTTCTCCATTCATTATAAATTCGTCAGTCCAAATCTTTCTCGCACACTCCAACGTGTTCAGAATCGTCGCCACTCATCACCACTCAAGCCGGACCAACCACGAAAAAACCGTATACCGCCCTAAAGCTCACACTGTCACCCATGCATTCTCCTTTTTCAACCTGACATCAAGGGACTGGAATGACCTTCCCACGAAAGCAGTGCTTCAATCGGACCCAACCATGCAGGACAACAGGGCAGTCCAGACACGACCCCACAACAACATTGTTGTCTTCATCTCTTCTGCGTCATTTCTGCACCCATGCCTGAGTTACCTTTCTATACCCGTGACATTACCCCGGGCGGCAAAGCACCGTCCCGGTGCCTGCTGTTATTAGACGGACGGGTCACTATGATAGGGCTTCAGGCGAGAAACATGCACAATGTCACTTCTGGATGTAACAGTGGGGTTGGTAGTAGGAGAAATTTCATAGGTAACAGGTGTGACTTGGCGCACAACTCGGTAAGGCCCAACGTATTGCGATAAAAGTTTCTCGCACAGGCCAACACGACGGGATGGCAGCCATAGTAGCACGAGAAAGCCCGGAGAAAAATCGACATACCTATGTCGGCTGTCGTAGAGCAACTTTTGTGCTCTCTGGGACGATGAGAACCTGGCGCGGGCTACTGTACGTGCGATCAGAGCACGGGAAATGGCATCTTGTGCGTATGATGTGGTGGATGGGAGGTCATGCGCAAGCAGGGTATTGAAAGGTAGTAAGGGATCACGGCCAAAGAGAAGATAAAATGGTGAATGACGTGAATGGTGAATGCGCAGATGATGTGGGACGATGAGCAAAAGTTTCGCGCCATCAGGCTGTAAGTTGCGGCGGTACAAAACGTTGTCTTGAAGGAAAAATAGGCTCAGTGAAGGGTCTTTATGGCTGAATTGAAGACGGTCAATCATCGATAGCAGCGATGAATCTCGGCGCTATTCGTCGGCTATTTGCAGAAAATCTGTTATGACTAGGATGTTGGCATCAGCTTCCAACTCAGAGGAGTCGGGTGGATCAACAGGGTGTCGAGATAAGCAGTCGGCATTGCTGTGAAGCTTGCCAGACTTGTACACTACAGAGAACATGTACTCCTGCAATCGCAATGCCCATTGCCCGAGTCTTCCTGAAAGATCCTTAAGGGTTGACAGTCAGCAGAGCGCTTGGTGGTCTGTGATGACTACGAACGTGCGTCCATATAGGTGATGCGACCCTGAGGCGACGGGGAGTGGCTGGACCGGGTTCCCTGGGCGACGACATCGACGTAGGATGGTTCAAAGCGTAGCGTAGAACGGCTAGTTGGAAGATCCTGAAGGTGGTGATCGGCAAAACGAGGTGGCGAATACTGCCCACGATCTTGTCGGTGCTCGTCTAGAAAACGCTGCCGGAAAGACCATCTGTTGCGGCAGTGGCGGGAAATGTGGCCAACGCGATGGCAAGAGAAGCATATCGATCGATCATCTTGTGTGCACCACTCAGATGGATTTCGGTAGCGCGATGAGAACCGCGGGACTGATGCAGCAGCAGCAACAAGTGGGGCGGCGTGGTAGTGAGCGTTAGAATTTTCGGGCTGTGGTGTGTGGCTAAAGTTTTGGGGAATTAAGATGCCCATGTTGGCAAACTCTTGTCGCACAACAGCCTGAATAAGGGATATCGGGGACAAGTTGTCAGGCACAGGGGGTTGATAAGCGAAAGGAGCCATGGCTTCCAGCTCCTGGCGAACAATTCTTGTGATGTTTGGAGGATTCACAAATGGACGTGGCGCCACAGGATCCTCGCAGAAAAAAGTCACAGAAGTGTTCGGGAGTGGAGAAAAACGTTGAGTGATTCTCCTGTTTTTGGCTTGTTCGAACCTCCGACATTCACTGACAATTGAGTCAATGGTGGTACGGTTCTTGCATATCAGAATGTTGAAGGCATCGTCGGCTATGCCCTTCAACACATTGCTGATTGCTGACCTTGTCTAGTTTGGTCATCTCTTTGTCGGCCTTCCGAAACAAGGCGAGCACGTCTTGGATATAGGTGACGTACGACTCGGTTGAAAATTGAACTCATGACGTGAGTTCCTGCCTGGCTGCCATTTGTCGAGCAACTGACCGGCCGAAAAAGTCACGGAGCTTCTGCTTGCACACGTCCCAACTCGTCAGGTCTTCCTCGTGCGTCTCGTACCAGGCGCGTGCAGTACTTCGCAGGTAAAAGATGATGTTGGCCAGCATAAGCGTCTCATCCCACCTGTATTGCTTGCTGACGCGCTCGTATAAGGCGAGCCACTCGTCAACGTCAGTTGTGTCGGTGCCGCAAAATGTACCTGGATCGAGATGATGGGAAGGAATCACAGGTGACAGAGCAGATATAGACTGAACGGCGGCGCACTGCCTTCAGGCATCGTGGCTGGACGAAGCTGACGTCCGCTACGGAGATCCAGAGTCGGATTGTTACCCAGCACTTCCACCAAAAATATGTAAAGGGGAGTATTTAAAAAGTTATAGCCGGTTGGGCTAACACTGCACACAGTGTGCAAGAATGCAGGACAATAGGGCAGTCCAGATACGGCCCCACAACAACATCGTCGTCTTGATCCCTTCTGCATCATTTCTGCACCCGTGCCTGAGGTACCTTTCTATACCCGAGACAATATCATAGAACTGTTGTCGTAGATACGCCCACCACTCATGTAAAACCCCTTCTCTAGGAGCCTTTAAGGTATAATAAATAAACAAGTAAATAAATAAATAATTAATTAATTAAATCGTAGGTAATTCCAACAGCTTCCTGTTGCAGTATTGCACGTTCCTGATCATCCATCTCATTGCCATCCCTAGGCAAACTAAACAACACCTTTCTGCTTGTACATCTGTATACAGAGCAACAACCCGGTACACAGCATGCCTTGGGCATCATCATTCACGTACAACATCCGTAGCGTTGCATACGATGCTCATAGCCGTCAGCCACATAAATTCAGAAAAATGAGGTGAACTGAATGCTTATTCTGCAAGATTTTTCAGGCCCCTAGCTCCCCCAATGCAGCGACGCTTTTCTCAATGACCCCTGCACACTCCTAGCACCACTGCACGGCCACTGCAACGACATAGCAAGCTCTCCCCATAGCATTACAAAGGAGTTTCCTGACCAGAAAAGCATTGAAAAACTCTGGTAAAAAGTGAGTGGTAATGAATAGCCAATTTTATTGTACAAGCTAGCTTGACCATGTCCCAAGCACGTCTAGAAAGTGAGGAGATCTTTAAATCTGTCATTACTGCTAATAAACATCATCACAAATGAGCTAAAGGGCCCCCTCCTAACACTAGCAGTTCAATCAGCAAAAAAAAACAACAATATGATTAATTACTTCAAAGAAGCAATATGCTTGTTAGTTATTCAGTAGACTAATAAGTTTGTAAAGAGAGAAAAAGAAAGAGATTTATTAAAACAAGAAGAAACCACAGGGTCTTTCAAAGGCTATGCGCATGGGTGGAGTCTTCAGTGTAAGAACCCATGAGCAGCAGCCACCCTACATGTTCTCGCTGCCAGACTGAACTGGGGTTAGGAGTTCACACTTGACAGTGAGGTTCGTCTATGTTGTATGGCAGCGGATTGGAGGGCTGGCACTCATGAGCTGACACACTAAAGTGTCATAGTAGAGCATAGCCGGAGAACTGTGATTTGGACATTGTAGCTGGTATGGTGTGGGGAGAATTAAAGGGGTACTGACACAAAAATTTTGGCCTCGCGTTTTTCTTCTGCAATGCGTTGCTGGGGGCCTGATAGTCAGGACACGACACATCGTTTGCTGCAGCACGCAGCAGATAATTAATTACTGGCCCCCTCATTATCAATCAGTCTAAGTTTCGTTTTGAGAGAGTTAAAAAAACTGGGTGCAACTGTCGCCACCTAGCGTGTTCAACTCCTGACCACGTCAGCACACGAAACTGTGACGCACTTCCGCACGGTCCGCATCAAGAATTACCTTCGAATAGGAAACGGGACTGGAATGTCGCCAAACACATAACTTTCTAAGCGTGCGCTACGGCCACGCACTCGCAATCAGCCGCTGAGAAATATAAACTTCGAGAACTAATGCGGCAAAAAAAAAAAATGGCGGCTATGACGTCATCATAACTTGTTCTGTTGACTGTAGCGTGGTGATGTGAGGGAAGTAGGGGGTCACCTCGAGGTCACCTCCGAGGGTGTCTATAGCACTATGGAGATGACTGCTCACGCAAACTTCAAAATTAATTTAAAATACCTTCCAAGCTATATTCGCTGTTGATATCTTGCAGATGATATACGAATGTTCACGAAAATCGACTCCGCAGGCTATCTCGGCCCCAAAATTTTGTGTCAGTACCCCTTTAACTAGTACAGTGAGCAAAATGGAATGGTGTTTTTCTGTAGCTGCCCACCAGTGACTGCTTGGGTTCACATGAGCTAGTGATGTGATGAGTGAATATTTCATGCACTGCAGTCTGTGGTGTTGAAGTATGGAGTGAAATTATTTAGGGATCAGTTCCAAACTCTCCTTGTCAAAAGTTTTCACTGTGGGACTCAGTGAGGGGTTCAACAGTATTGTGAAATGTTCTCAACAGGGGTTCACGACTATGGACGCCCCCTCAACACCTTTGGTGTCTGTGTGTTGTGCCGTTGCCATGGTGATTTCACGGAGGGTGTAGTTGCATGGATAATTCGGCTAGGTGGTACTTCTTCATTTTTGATGAAATATGATGCGCATGCCAGGGGCGTAAACAGAGATAATGTTTGGGGGGGGTGTCTTTTGAGCTGAAGTGAGAGCTGAGCATGCAGATGGTCGTTTTGTGCTCTGTATGCCATTGCGAAAAAAAAATCCTGGGGAGGAGGGGAGGGGGCACAAGCCCGGTGTGCCACTCCCTACAACGCCACTGGTGCACACAAACACAGGAATGAGAAAAAATACAGAAACATCACAGTGCATATATGTTTCCGCTTTTTTTTTCTCTCTCTCTTTTTTTAGTGTGTGTGTTTGTGTGCGAGCCATATTATATAAAAAATGAGGGTGTAATTCCTGATATTGATGGCATTGATGTCTTTGTCCTTCTATTTGGTTGTGTCTGTGTATTGTGTGTCATGAAAGTTGGTGCACTTCTTTTTTACTGCCTACATGTGTACATGTGAGCATGTTGGTGGCCTCTGTCGTTTGTAATGAAAAGAGTTAGCAGAAACATGGGAAGGAAATGGCCAATCACTAAAGAATGAAATACAAAGCAAAGCTATGAATACTACGTACAGTTCAAAGACTTATGTTTAAGTAAAGGTTGATGAACTTGTCTTTAAGACTGTCCAAGCCCAAATCAAAGTGACTTCGTGATACATACAAATGACTCTATACTCGGTGACAACTTTCTGGAGCAGCACAGCCAAGGCTATCAAACCCAAGCACGCCCTTTTTCACTACACTTCTGCATGTAGTCCACGAACGCTAACTTTTATATACTGCGTAGCATAAAAGAAAATATAAAAAGACAAAATATACATATTACGTTCGAAATTGTTCGCATTGTTATTAGGAAGCTTACATTGTGCAGGATTTTCGTTTTTTCCTGTTTCTAGTTTTCCGGTTTTCTGGTGTCATTTCACCTTTTTCCTGCCCTGGTAAGCAGCAATAGGGTCGCTCGGTTACAGCATGTTCAGATCGAAGCTTGTGAGTGTGTGTTCATTAGGTGATCTGTGTTCATCGAGCAGAGAGAAATGAAGACAGTGGTGCGTCGTGAAATATTTTGTTTCCCACATTTTATTTCCCGAGAAAGAAGATGTGTGTGAATGATATCATCAGTGAAAGTGAGACTCTAATCACTATAACCACTTTGAAAGTGACAACGGCAACCTGCCAGTCTTCAGCAGCATCAGCTGCTTAGAAGCAAAAGCACCACTGGAAACTGTACCTAAAAGCAATGACCTCTTTTCCTAGATTGCGTTGCATATGTGGTCGACATTTCAGTTACGTAGTATTGTTTTCGATCACACTGACACCACACCCGTTGGCGTCTATGGAGGGAGTGGTTCTTTGCTCTTTGCAAGGACAGCGATTTACAATGGTAAAATTACCAGTGCAAAGCTTTGCCGGGCAATAGACGCATTCATGTATATTTTGCTGCTGACCGTGCAAAAACAGCGTTCTTGGCCAAGTAAAGATTGCGTTTCATCCACTTGGATTTATGAATGTCAGACACCCGCTCATGACTGGTCGTGGCCAAGATTTCTGCTACCCATCAATGGCTTCGCGTCACCTAAAAAGATAAAGTGAGCATCTCCGGGATGCTCTCGCGTTTTCAAATGAAGGAAAACAATGACGCCGGCCCAGTATGCACTGAAATTTAGGAAATAGATTCTTCTCTTTGCGTTGGTTTTCCAATCGCCCAGTTCCTGCACGGGCGTGCCTTTTTTTTTTTCTAAAATGAACCTGAACTCTTTCTTAAAGCTTCCTGTTTTTTTCTTCAAAAAATGAGATTTTATTATTGATTTCTTCCCAAAAAATGTAAGGTTTATTGTATGGTGTTTTTGCGAAAACTTAAGTAATACATGTTGAATGTGCTTGCAAAACCGAAAGCTAAATCACCTGCAAATGAACTACTTGGCGTGGTAACAAATGTGCGTAAGCTCCGCCCACAAAGCTTTGGCCGTGCTGCCACAGAAAGTTGTCGCTAAGTATAGTTGTCAGGCTCGGCAGTGCTGCAAGGCAAGATTTCAGCGGCAGTAGAATCCAACTAGGAGGTGCAATAACTCTGATGCCCCAAGAGCACAAATAAGATGATGGTCATATTATACATGCAGTTGCTGTACGCTTGTACTATCTGGTGATGCATGTCTCTTTGTGGCAGTTAAAAAAAAAAAGAAGGCTATTACATGTAGTGCTCAGCGGTAAGCGTGTGATGATGGGACATGGCTTGTTCAATATTTATGTAGAAATGAAGCAAGTTTTAGGATGTTAGTAGGACTTGGAAAGAACAATGTTTGGGAAGAGCAATGCTGCATTATTTTCTATGTTGGCAGTTGGAAAGTCTCTTTGTGTCTGCATCACTGCTCTTTTAGCATCAGTGGAGAGGCCGAAATGACACTTGTTACTCAGTGCTCACTAGGTATTGACAGGATGATGTAAACAGAGGGGCATTTGAAAGAATGAAACATTGAAAGAGAATGTATTTGTTGTTCCTTTAGCAGTACAGTAGCTTGCCAAGGAGGCAGAAGAGCATCCTCTTGAAACCATAGTAATGTGTTCTCACCGAACGATGAAAGATCAAGCCACGAAAAAAAAAATTGTTAGGGAAAAGCAAGTATGCACCACCAAAACTGCAAAAATAAGCCACTGTCATATTTTTAGTTCACAAAAGTGCAAATACTTCTCATAGCAGGAATTCACAACACTCCGACAGGGTGAATGGCATAATGGCTCTAAAAATTGGCTTTTTGTAGCTGTAGTGCAACCACAAAGACATGTAGTGCCTACTGCAAACAATACTACATGCCAGATATAAATGCTCAACAAGGCTCCAGCTATCAATCAACATTGATGATTACGCTATGGTGTACTGGAATGGGGCAGTGTGCCGTCTTCACAGCAAACCAGTGGGAGAGCGGTGGTCGCTTTTGCAATGAAGCCACCAGTAGGGCCCCACCATCGAACGATGTGCCCGGCGCGCACAATATAAATTTTCACTGCGAAACTTATTGCAGTTTTTCAGTAAAATAGTCACACCACGTGATTAAAATTCAAAGTATCTACAAGATTACAAGAAATCCAAATCATATAGATGCATTGATGAAATAAATAATGCTGCATCTGCGTAGTCCGAGCTTGCACGATTCCTGTCGCAGAACAGCAACCCAGATCATCTGCTTGTTTACTGTTTTGCTTTCAAGAAGTATAAAAAAGCACATCGCTATTTATTTGATCCATATGTACCCCTGCCAACCTATCACACTAACTTGAAGTCATGTGATGAAACAAACGTGGAAGTCCTGAAGGATAACATTATCATCGGGTGAGTTCCACGACAACCACTTGCCTGCATGAGCCAGGAGAGAAAGTAGCCGCAATGTTTCAAAAAATAATAACGACCAATGACGCTATATTTCTTTACCCATTTTACCCATCAAGGGGACACCAATGTCGAAGATGGTAACTATTAATTCTCTGCAAAGTACTCAGAGTGAAAGATATAGTTTATGTGAATAAACCCCTGAATTCCTGTTGGTCTGCAAGAACTGCTATGCATCAGGCTTTTGCAAACACGGAGTCTTCCATGCACACGCTAAAAGTCACTGACATATTAGGAGAGACAGACAATGACAATCGACGAGTCCTTTGCACACAGATGACCAACGACCAACTACAACTACCAATCTCGGAGGCTTTGTAACTCAGATTTTTATATATTACTTCAGACTGCGCCGACAGGTAGCAACGCAGTAGTACGGTAAGCTGCGGCAGCGCAGGCCGTCATCACAAAAAGAGCCATGCTTTCAACACTGGATGACACAGTGCCCCTGTCCAGTACCAGAACGTAGCCCGAGGGTGGCACACAGGGCACGTGCCCCCCCCCCCCCCCCCAAATTAGTTTTTTCGCCATGGCAAGAGAGAGAAAAATGGCCATTTCAAGGGCGTGCCCTTCCCAAAATCAAGGTGGCACCCCCCCCCCCCTCCTCCCAGGCATAACGGCATTGTGCCCATTGTGCCACCAGGGTGGGGGGCGATTTCTGGCTTTGCGCTTGTCTAGTACACTATAGTTACGCGGCCAAACTGCTGCCCAAGCAGCATCTCAGGTGGCAATGTAAGACGAGGAAAATGTGAGAAGCCATTAGCTTGAATTAAAAAGCAGTCTTAAAAATCATAAAACCTGTGATTACCAATAAAGTCTACATCTCCAACGAGCCTTGTCTTGCCTGAGGCTTCATCCAATACCCTTGTAATGCCAACATCAATCACGCAGGCTCCATTCTTGATCATATCAGCAGTAATAAGGCCTGGCACACCAGTGGCTGTGATCACAATGTCAGCCATTTGGGCCAATGCTCTCAGGTCAGATGGACGGGAGCGGCTATGACAGGTGGACACTGTCGCATTGCCTGGACAAGAAGAATGAGAATAAGTCCAACTAAAAACATACAGTGCTACAGTGCTATTTTTCTTCAGCAGTGGCATACCTAGAAATACTTTTCGGGGAGTGTTATATATGCTGCCGGTAAAAAAAATGAAGAAAAAAGAGCCTTTACCTTTACCATTTTTTCACTTTTGTAGCCAAAATGTTTTTTGTCTCATTCACTGTAAAATATACTTAACAATAGCCCAAGGTTCAAGGTAAACTCATCACACAATGAGAGTTCATTGAAAAAATAAAACATGCACTCGCCTTGTCCAAATAAAAACAAATATATAAGTATGTTTTGGGCCACTTTGGGTCCCTTGTTCACAATGAAGAGCATGCAAGAGGACGTGACTATTTATGCGTTGGGTGGTACAAAGTGCGCATGTACTATATCTTTGGGAGATTACCCCACTTCTGGCTAATCACATTTTGAGTCATTTGAATGTGCAGAAATTCTATAAGTAGCCGTGTCGACAGGTGCTTATCTGTCAAAATTATGCTTTCAGATTCCCAGTCGATGATGTGATTACTATTTCAGTGAAGACCCACCAAGGCCTTCAAACTTGCATTGCCTTTCATAATGTTGTTCTGGTACTGCTGTATCCTTCTTTTAAAATTCCATGTTTCAACTAAGTAGTATGTGTCACTATCTTTACACGGCATCTTGTAGATAAACCCTGGAAATTTTGAGCTTTCGAAATGATCTTTAAGGCATAGAAGCGTCTGCTTTAGTTTGTCGGTCGGAACACGTGCGATTTTAACACCGTATGTGCCAAACATTCTTGCAAGTGCCTCACTGACGCCTTGCACGTAAGGGACAACAGCACATTTTGGCCTGTCGTCTACACGAACGTCTTCAGGGTAAGCACCTGAAGACCACAATAGTTCAGTCCTCAAGAGCTTTGAAGGGTAGTCATTGCTGCAGAGGTCCTTCCTTACGGAGCTCACACTTGATTGTGCAAACCAGGCTCAGAGCAAATGCACATTGTGCGAAAGAAGAGAGCACTCTGCACATCCTATAGGTTAAAAATGCTCCATTTCTGCTGCTCTCTTTCACTTCTTTCGGTATCATTTTCACTTCCTTTGGTGTCACGTTCGTGTTGTCTGTGCATCCCTGTCAGGTGGCTTAAGTTCAATGTCAAAGCAATCGAATGACTATCAGAGATCAACCTCATATAGGGCATTTCTTTTTATGTAGTATAGATATAAAGAATCCTATGACAGTCAAGCATCTTTCATCTCACACACAAGCTCTACATCATTGCAGAAATACTTTGCTGCACCTAAAAGAGCATTGCAACAATAAAATAACAAATCCTTGTAATTACTCTATTTATACCATTGCAACAATTAATTAACAAATACCTGTTAATTACCCTATTTATTTATTAACTTGGCAGCAGTTGTTTACATGGAAAAGTAATAGCACCCTATAATTTTTGGCAGACCATTTTATAAAAGTTCTGAAGAACATGTAATTTGAGATACTGCTGATTAAAATTCAAGGCCCCGATCCCAGCTGTATCGAAACTGGTTTCTCAGGAAATGTGGCCCCTGTGTTACACCAGACCAAACCTTCACGTGATAAACTTTCAAAAAGGCACATCACCACAGAATTAGGTCAGGAATTATGCAGCATGTCCTAATGACAGAAGTGGACCTCTTATTCTTGTCTTTACATGTTATGTTTCATGCATATCCAGTTCTAGTGTGCTGTACCCAAGAAAACTGCAATTTATGCCTCTGTTTTTTGTCTTCACTGCAGAGTGGAAAACTAGAGAGAAGCCACTGTGGTGCTTCTTGCATACAAGCGACCACATTTAGAGTTTAGGAAAGAAACTGAAAAGCACAACGCCAAATGCAAAGAATAGGTGGTCCATTTATCTATTTAAGATGACTTGCTATTTTTATTGACCAGATTGTGCTGCAACGTGCCTTTTTTCAAAGTTCGTTGCATGGAGCTCCAGTCTGATGTAACACAGGAGTTGCATTTACTGTGCAGCTGGTATCGATACTGCCTGGATTGGGCTTGGAATTCATATTTATGTCTCACATTAAGATTGTTTTTTGGGACTTCTAAAAAATGGTATGCCATAAATTCTTATGTCTTAAACTTTTCAATACACACAACTGCCCTGAAGGTAATAAATTAAAAAGTTAAATGACAAGTTGGTTATATTAATAATTTTATTGTACCTTTAGCTGCAGCAAAGTATTTCTGCCTCGATGTAAAGTTCATGTAAGAAGCAAAAGTGCTAGATTGTCATAGCATTTTTATTTAAAAAGTCTGCATTGTCTTGAAAAAAAAATACCCTGCACATAGATTGCATTAGGAAAATGGTGTGCGCAGATTAGGCATGGAACACAACCATTAGATGAAAGAAGATAGTGGTTGTAGAGGCACGCACCAGCAATAGAAATACTGCACAGCAGCAGCGGTGTAGTTATAACCACAAGCGAAGCTCATGTAATTTGAGCTGTCTGCAGTCTTCTGAACAATACACAAGATTTGTCAGGAGGTTCTGTAATGCCTACATGATCTGAAGGAGAAAAGTCATCCTGAGGATTGGAACGGTACTTAGTCACAATCATAATATAATGTATAAATTGGCACAGGAGAAACATGGAAAAAAATAAAAAAATAAAACACACCACTGGCTTGAAACTGATACATTATCAAAGGTTTCCTGAAGAATATTTTCAAGGGATTGTTCAATCAAGTCAGAACTCGAATTTATTGCCTCATGAATTGATAGTCACAAAAATTTCTAAAGTTCATCAAGAACAATTGGGAGTAACAGTAATTTTAGAATTCTGCCGATTCGGTCCCCTCTTAGTTGTACATCAGAAACAATTTACAGCACAGGAAACACAGACACAAAAGAAGACAGGAGATGACGTCCGAGCGCTGGCAGCTCCGATAAAACTGAAGACAGGCTTCTGTATAGAAAGTGAGTGCCTAAAAATTGCAACTGCGCGTTCCACTTCTAAACTCTATTTGCCATGCACGACTGCAAGATCTGGTGGAGTTGTTCATAGCAGTAACTGCTTTCTGCAAGATGTGTTTTTTTGCCTAGTCCAAGGGGTGGTTTATGATTGCCTTCAGCTGTCTGTGGCCTAGAGAATACCATTAAAACATATTCATAGGTTGCCTCGTTTTTTCTGACTGTTTCGCTAACATCAGTTCTAGCTTAAATGAACTAGTAGCTCGCATGACATAACTAAAACATGAATTTTTCAGTCTAATTGCCTTTATTACTTAAAACAACAACACCAAAAAGAACTTTCAGGATTGATCTCTCTTACAACAAAAAACTATCTTCATTTGGCTATGCACAGGGTTTTTGAAAATTCTGCTATACATTATAAAATACCTCAGCTGACAAAAACAAAAGAAAACAACACTAGCTCATGAGATGACAATGCCTTACTCTGGCAATCCTTTCAAAATTTTATAAAAAAATATTTACTTGAGTTTAATTTGTGACAATACCGAAGAGTGTATGAAGAGAGAAAGGGACAGCCAGCTTAAGACTGCTTTTACAAAGGAGGCACAATAAGAATTTATAATTTTCCAAATGCAGTGACGAAGTATATAATTTAAAGGGAAAAATTGCGCCGACTGGAATTCTTGGCAAAAAGGCACTTGCACAAGCACTACAGGCAAGTGAATTGATTGATTGATATGTGGGGTTTAACGTCCCAAAACCACTACTTGATTATGAGAGACGCCGTAGTGGAGGGCTCCGGAAATTTATACCACCTGGGGTTCTTTAACGTGCACCCAAATCTGAGTACACGGGCCTACAACATTTCCGCCTCCATCGGAAATGCAGCCGCCGCAGCCGGGATACGAACCCGGGCCCTGCGGGTCAGCAGCCGAGTACCTTAGCCACTAGAACACCGCGGCGGGGCTACAGGCAAGTGAATACCAGCGTGTAAGATTATTCCTATTAAGTATGTTTAATTACGAGCTGATGGGGCAAAGTGAGCCAGGGAGACTTTGGGTTGCCTAAGATTTGCCATGATGAGCGATGGCGTAGTGGTTAGAGCATCCACCTCGCACGCAAGAGGTCCGTGGTTCGAATCCCGGTGCTGCGCAGTTCCCAACTGGATTTAAAAAGAAGCCTGGGGTGCGGCCTTACCGGTGACCACCACCGGTAACACACTCCCTCACCAGAGAAGGATTGGCCACCCTGGTGCAGTATCTGGCCACTACCTCCAACATGCATACGTCAATTATTTCACAGCCCTCAGTACTCAGCGGCTGCGAAGAAACCGACCACGGCTGCAGTCAGATCTGCAACACAGCAGAGGATGCCAAGAATCTCTGGGTCCTGACAGGCTGCCATTGGAACCTAAACTTAGCAATGTTTAATGCTAGAACCTCATCTAGGTAGGCAAGTCTAGCTGTACTATTCCAGGAGCTGGAGGGTGTTAAATAGAATGTAATAGGGCTCAGTGAGGCTAGAAGGAAAGATGAGACTCATACAGTGCTATAGAATGGGCATGTCCTTAGCTTTCGTGGGCTGGCTGACAGAAGAGAACTGGGCGTGGGGTTCCTTATCCTCAGAAATATAGCTGGAAACATAGAGGAATACTATAGCATTAATGAAGGGTGGTAGGTATCGTAATTAAACTCAATAAGCGATACAAAATGAAGGTGGTACAGGCTTACAAGCCTACATTCAGCCATGATGATGCGTCAGTTGAAAGCTGCTATCAAGACGTGGAATTGGCAATGAATAAGGTAAAAACACAGTATACTATACTGATGGACGACTTCAATGCCATGGTACGAAAGAAGCAAGCTGGAGACCAGGCAGTAGGAAATTATGGCATCGGTACTAGAAATGCCAGAGGAGAGCTATTAGTAGAATTTGCAGAAGGTAATAATTTATTGATCTTGAATACCTTCTACCGAGAACGAGGGAATCGTAAGTAGACATGGAGGAGCCCTAATGGTGAAAGTAAGAACGAAATCGACTTCATATTGAATGCACACCCAGGCATCGTGCAGGATGTGGAAGTGCTTGGCAAGGTACGATGCAGTGATCATAGAATGTTATGGTCTCGAATTCGGCTAGACTTGAAGGAATGACAGAAACTGATACGCAAGCAGCCAATCAATGAGCTAGCACTGAGAGGGAAAGTACAGGATTTTAGAGTCTCGCTTCAGAACACGCACTTGGCTCTTATCGAGGAAACCAGCCTTAGCGTTGATGCAATGCATGATAATCTGACGAGCATCATTACAGAGTGTGCAGTGGAAGTTGGAGGCAGGGTAGTTAGACAGGACACTGGCAAGCTTTCCCAGGAAACGAAGAATCTCATTAAGAAGTGTCAAATCATGAAAGTCTCAAGAACAACAGGCAAAATAGAACTGGCAGAGCTTTTGAAATTGATTAATAGGCGTAAGGTATGCAATGTAAGAAGGTATAACATGGAGAGAATTGAACACGCTCTGAAAAACGGAGGAAGCGTCAAAGCAGTGAAGAGGAAACTTGGGATACGCAGAAATAAGATGTACGCACTAAGGGACAAGGAAGGCAAAATAACTACCAATATGGATAGTATAGTTAAAAAGCGGAGGAGTTTTACAGAGAGCTGTACAGTAGCCGGGGCAACCACGACCTTAAGAACTCGCAGTAACCCAAATGGCATCCCATCATTAATGACTGAAGAAGTCAGAAAAGCCTTGGAGGAAATGCAAAGAGGCAAAGCTGCATGTGAGGATCAGATAACATCAGATCTGCTGAAAGATGGAGGTTGATTGATATGTGGGGTTTAACGTCCCAAAACCTCCATATGATTATGAGAGACGCCGTAGTGGAGGGCTCCGGAAATTTCGACCACCTGGGGTTCTTTAACGTGCACCCAAATCTGAGCACACGGGCCTACAACATTTCCGCCTCCATCGGGAAAGATGGAGGACAGATTGTGTTGGAAAAACTAGCCACTCGTTTAGGAAGTGTCTCCTGACAGAAAGAGTACCGGAATCTTGGAAGAATGCTAGCATTATCTTAATACATAAGAAAGGAGATGACAAGGACTTGAAGAATTACAGGCCAATCAGCTTGCTCTCCGTCGTAAACAAGCTATTTACAAAGGTAATCGCTAACATAATTAAGACCACATTAAAATTCATTCAACCAAATGAACAAGCAGGATTTCGAACAGGCTACTCAACAATCGTCCACATTTATACTATCAACCAGGTAATAGAAAAATGCTCAGAATACAACCAACCACTATACATAGCCTTCAAAAATTACGAGAAGGCATTTGATTCAGTAGAAATATCAGTAGTCATGCGGACACTGCGGAATCAGGGCGTCGAGAAAGCATGAACATCCTGGAAGAAATCTACAGGGGATCAACTTCCACCTTAGTGCTCCAAAAAGAAAGCGAGAAAATACCAATCAAGAAGGGTGTAAGGCAGAGGGATACAATCTCCCCACTGCTATTTACTGCGTGCTTACAGGAGGTTTTCAGAGGTTTAGAATGGGAAGAGTTAGAAATAAGAGTTAATGGAGAGTACCTTAGTAACCTATGCTTCGCCGGTGGCATCGCATTGCTGAGTAACTCAGGGGACGAATTGCAACTCATGATCACGGAGTTAGACAAGAAGAGCAGAAAGGTAGGTCTTAATATTAATCTTCAGAAAAGGAAAGTAATGTACAATAACCTTGGAAGAGAACAGCACTTCGAGATAAGTAATAGTCCACTTGAATTTCTAAAAGACTACGTCTACTTAAGACAGGTAATAACCGCGGAGCCAAACCACGAGATTGAAGCAACTAGAAGAATGGAGTAGAGCCCATTTGGCAAGCACTCTCAATCAAATCATGACTGGTAGATTGCCACTATCCCTCAAGAGGAAGGTATAAAACAGCTGAATCTTGCCGGTACTTAGCTATGGAGCAGAAACCTGGAGACTTACAAAAAGGGTTCAGCTTAAATTGAGGACGACGCAGCGAGCGATGGAAAGGAAAATGATAGATGCAACATTAAGAGACAAGAAGAGAGCAGAGTGTATCGGGGAACAAACCGGTGTTAAGAATATCATAGTTGAAATCAAGAAAAGGAAATGGACATGGGCCGGGCATGTAGCGCGTAGGCAGGATAACCGCTGGTCATTAAGGGGAACTGACTGGATTCCCAGAGAAGGCAAGGGGGTTAGGGGGAGACAGAAAGTGAGGTGGGCAGACGAGATTAAAAAGTTTGTGGCTATAAAGTGGCAGCAGCAAGCACAGGACCGAGTTGATCGGCGGAACAATAGGGAGGCCTTCGTCCTGCAGTGGACGTAGTCAGGCTGATCAAGAAGAAGAAGAAGATAAATGGCATGTTTGCGCTTGGCGTTGGTGAACTTAATGTGAGTGACATATGTGCAACTGCAGTCATTCAACTACCGAGTGCTACTGGTTTCGATTTAAAGAAAGGAGGATTTTTACGGTTGCTGACCAAACTTCAATGTTTTTAGTGAAACAACATGCTTGTGAGACATGCGCCCATTCTCTCCATGCAACTTTGTTAGGCAAATCGTCTGACCAATGATTGAAGACAGCCTGGTGATTGGTCTAAAGATGATTCTTTTGTATGACCCACCCCTATTAATTAGGTGGAAGTGACAATCTCTCACACACAAGTGAATCATGCTCTAGAGACTCTTGAACTATGGAGAACATGATTTACAGGGCTATTGACGACGAGTGCTTGATAACGTCCCAGCTGAGTTGACAACCTACGGCTGCAGGATATTCTGAACTCAAAGAGACACACAGCGACAGGAAAAAAGGACCGAGATTCTGCCACACATACAAGCAACGACAATAGCAGGCACCAAAATGAACTAACTGCCGTTTTTTAATATTATATCTATGATTTTTGTGAAGGGCTGTTAGATCTATGATGATGCAAGGAGGTTTGAGATGAAACACATGCAAGGAAATCTTATAGAAAATAAAGAATTCAAATTTAATGTGATCAATGATTTTGGGCAAAGAATTTGCAAGTTATCCAGATCTACTGCAACATATTTTAAAGTATCAAACACATGTAGTACTAATAAAATTTTCGGTACTTGCATACAATATGATCATATTTTATAGAAGATAACACCACCATCTATCATATTTACTCACATAATATGCACACTTTTTTTCATGATTTTGGGGCTCCAAGAAGAGGCTGCACAAATTGCTTGAGGATTCGCCGAATGCATACAAAATTATGTGCAATAGTACTAACGCATGCAGCATAGAATTTACAAAAGGTTAAAAAGTTGGGGCACGAATGAAGTGCACTTGTTTATTTTAAAGAATTAGCGTGTACCTAAACTAGTCAGATCTGGTCAAGCGCGGTCTTGTCGGAATCACCGATTGAAAGGCTCGATTGAGAAGCATCATCACAGCTGCTGTCACTGCCCTTCCAAAGTGCATTGCCCTCAGTTCGGTTCAGCGCGTTCGAATGTCCCATTTTCTTGAAGCTCTTCTCGACAATGCAAGGGAAAACTAGGTTTCACAACACAGGGATACCGAAAACCTGAGCGTTCGCACATAACTGAGGCCTGCAACGGGCAGGAAATGTGTGTTAGCAAGCGCAGACTCTTCTGCTTTCTCCTGTACCGATCATCACACGTTGAAGAACTTCACATCGAAGTGCATGGTGGTGGCATGATTACTATTTTATTCAGTAATTTTTATAATAGTGAGCTTGAACTTTGTCGTATGTATAATTACTGTAGCCCATCGCAAGAGAAGAGTAAGATTGCGGTGGATGGATGGCAAAACCTAAACTTACAAAATTAACAAAGCATGTGTTGAAGTGTGAATGCAGAGAACGAGAGAAACAGTTAGGCCCGCGCCTAACTATAGGCCCGCGCCTCCGGAGCCAAACGTTATCCGTGCCGTGACATGAGCAGGCATGCTCGCGGTGGTATAGATGGGGAGATAGAGGAGGGAAATCTATGGAGGAAAGAATTGGGAGAACGCTCGAGCAGTTCCGACGACCCGTCAGCCTAGACCCATCAATAGGTTGGTGCGTTTGGGTACCGTGTTCTAGTAACCCTAGTTTGGGGGAAGTCATTGAAAGAAGGGACTTCATGATCGCAGCTCGTTTGACTGCACTTACCTGACTGGCGGGGCACGTGCCTAGCGCACCCGTCCAAACAATCCGAAGGTCCAAAGTTTTCATCCACGCGCTGGCAAGCTAGCTCAGGCGAGTCAGGGAGCGCAAAATATGCGAGTAAATATTTTTTCCATAAAGCTTACATTATATTAGAGGTGTGCAAATTATGCGAGGGCACAAAATATGCGAGTAAATACGATATATGATATACTTCGTAACTATGGAAGCGGAAAAAACAAGGACAGAAAAGAGCGCTGTTAATAGGTCTCACAATAGCAGTGCAACGCTGTGAGGAAATTATGAGAAAGATAAGTTCGTCAAGCTTGTTTTGCATGCCGTGCGAGGAGAAACGGACTCTGAAACGGCGTTTTAAAAACGCACACCTTCTGTCAACGTGTTTCAAAATGTGTTAAAAAACGTTCTGTCATAAATGTATATATGAAAGAACACGGAAAGAAAGCTAAAATAAAGGTACATGAACACTGACTAATTGACAAAACAACTAATATGAATTCTGTAAGGAAAGTCCGAAGACCTCAGAGTGTGGTGGAAGGCATGACAGACACTGAGGTGCAGGCTGGTAGGTGGTGAAAGATGCTGTGGGATGGCCCACATCCCGAAGTGCGACGCTGTGGCGATGATGGTGCTTGTAGAGTGGGTTCGATTACAGAGCAGTCAACCCGCATTAGAGACGCGAGGCTCGGCGCAACCGTGCCTATTAGCCAGGCCATGTCCGACACTGTGCTGGACGGCTGACGGCAGAGACGCCTCACCAAGATCCATAATGCCCTTGGCAAGGAACAAAACAGCAGGCCAAGCCGCGCCCTAAGATGCAGTACTCATGCCAGAAATGCTACCTCAGCTGGTGGTTGGACGGCAGCAGCACGGACAGACACAATCCGTGGCTGTAACGTGTATTGCAGGCATCCAACGCTTCAGCCCGCTGTCTTCTGTCTGCCACTGCTTCGGCTCGTTCCCAGGAACGAAGCTTCTTGGATTACGTGGTGAAAAGCTTCGTGGCTAGGGAAGAGCCAAGGCAATGGCAGTCAGAAGACAGTGGGCCGAAGCATCGGACATCAGCAGTCCACGTTCCAGCCACCAGCAGTCCACGTTCTAGCCCGTCCGTGCTGCTGCCGTCCAATCACCAGCTGAGGCGGCAATGCTGGCACGAGTACTGTATCTTGGGGCACAGCCTGGCCTGCTGTTCTGTTCCTTGTCGAGAGCATAACAGATCATGGCGAGGCATCCCCGCGATCAGCCGTCCAGCACACCGACGGACGTGACCTGGATAATGGTCACGGTTGCGCCAAGCATCACATCTCGATGCAAGCTGTTCGCTGGATGGGCTGGCCAATCCCTGCATGGAGCATCGTGTCTCCAATGCGGGTAGACTGCATTCGTAGTCGAATCCACACCGTCAAGCATCATCATCACCACAGTGTTGCACATCAAGACGCGAGTCAGATTACACAGCATCTTTCGCCACTTGTTTATTTATTTATAAAGTACTGCAGGCCATAAAAATGGCCCAAGCAGGAGTGGGAGGTGGTACAATAATGATATGACCAATTGATAGATGTACAGGTGTAGAGAAAGAAGAAAAAACAAAGAAAACAACAACAACGAAAGAAAAATTTAATCAGACAGGTGTACAATATATTCGTGGGTTACATAACTCACACTTCAAAGTAATTTTCTAGAGATTTTGGTACATTTGCAGACTCAAAAATATGGTGCGGCAGCTCGTTCCAGTCTGTGATTGTGCGAGAGAAAAAAGAGTACTTAAAGTTGCTAGTGCGCGCAAAGGCAGGTGTGAATTTGTAAGAATGGTATCCTCTAGTAGGACGTGAAGATAACGGAGTGAGGACGTGCGAAAAGTCTATGATACTAGTGTTTTTCATAGATAGGTGAAAAAGAAATTTAAGTCTAGCTAGTTTCCTTCGGGATTCTAAAGTTGGAATATTGTTATTAATTATTAGTCCTGTCGGGGAGCCAGAATGGCGGAAGCGATTGTAAATAAACCAAACAGCTAATCTTTGGACTTTCTCAAGATTATTAATATCTTTATTAGTGTACGGATCCCAGACTTCAGACGCATACTCTACACAAGGCCGGACTATTGTGTTTAAAGCGAGGAGTTTAGTTTTAGGGGAAGATCTTTTGAGGGTGTGCCTTAGTAACCCTAATTTTTTACGGGCAGAACCTGCACCTCAGCGTCCGTCGTGCCTTCCACCCCACCGTGAATTTTTCTGACTTTCCTTACAGGACTCATATTAGTTGTTTCCTTATTTAGCTTAGTTTTAGTGTTGATGTAGCTTTATTTTAGATTTCTTTCTATGTTCTGTCATAAACGATGTGTGTGTTTTTATTGCATCATCTTTCAGTCTCCGTTTCTCTTCACACGGCATGCATAACAAGCGTGACCAACTTAGTCCCTCAAAATTTTCCTTACAAACGCCCAGTGTTGGCTTTTGTTCTGACGAATTGAATTGTTCACCACTTAAAATAAAAACTACAGCAGTTAAGAACAATCACAGCCATAAAGTGACTATATGAGTACATTTGTGCAAAGACCCATGGTGCTATTCTTTACTGTACAGAGTATGGATAAAGTTTATGGGACTAATGCTATGTGCTTGTGCTGCTACTCTGGCTGCGTGCTATGGAGCTGAAAGGCAGCGTATATGATGTGTGTCTGGGCCAGCGTCCTGTGAGCCTTAGTACTATGTGAAGGGAACAGCAGACAAATTATGTAGAATATGTAGAAAAGTAAGCATGTGGCTCGCAAATGAAATTAAGCTCTCATATGATGGATGTACTGTTTACGGGTGAATGCCGAGTAGTGAGAAAGCTCCATTTCATGGGTGAGAAACCACAAGTTATCTGGATGGAAACACATACTATCTCTTCATTCATTCATATCTATAACTTTTAACGTAACCAAACACATCATATAATGTGAAAAAGTCTTTTTTAGTAAAGGGATTGACATTACCTTTGCCTATTGCTGTGTTTATAAACAAAAAAAGTGTTCAGTATTTCATGTAACAGTCAAAAGTCATTTTCCTCCACGATTTGTGTTAGGTTGATTAGGATATTTTCATGGTATTCAAGCACCGCTAACCTTCACATATTAGTACCAAATTTATAGCGTGCTCATGTTCAAACAAGATGCAGCTAACGTAAGTGAACTTATGTTAAGGTGGCGGATAAGAAAACTAGGCAGATACAAAGCACTGGTGCTACCTGGCATAGTGACATTTGTAATGAAGCTGCATATATGCAGCTTTGACTAAGTCACCAGAAAGTCAACATAATATATCAGATGTACAGTGCTCACATATTGAAACAGGACACTCGTAGCGCGTGGCCGCCGGTGCATGTGCCGCCGCTCGTGGGTGCTCGTGGAACCAGCATGTTGCATTGTGGTATAGAGTGAGGGCGAGAACAGCAATGAAGCAGGCTTACTCCTTCCGGTCACTAAAGAGTTGGCATTTAGTTCATGAAGTGCACACTGCCAGCGTGACGCTGCAAGGCTCGCGCGCTTTTACATGCATGCAGTTCAAATTGAGTGGACAGTGTGAACCATTTATACTGTGGCGCAAGCAGACGACGTTCTTGATCGGTGCCCTTCGCCAATGGGGCACGTAGGTTTTGCAAGCAAAAAACTGGATACTGCTAAGATGCCACGCCTGAAATGCGCTCGTAGACATGATAAATAGCTGCGCAAAAGCAGATAAAGTTTGTAAAGCTTTTTGTCATGACGAAAAAGAAAAGCAGCAGCCACAGGCCTGTTTCCGTGCAGCATCGAAACGATTACTTAGTATTTTAATGTTTGTCTCCGAGCAGCGAATAGTGCAGCTATACTGCGTGGCAAGCATTTGTAGAGCTGTCGGCCACAGAAGAACGAGCGAGCTTCTTGCATTTTTATTCAACAATAGGCCACAGTTTTCCCTAACAACACGAACACACAATATTATGTCCATGTTGCATGAAGGCAAGCATGCCACTCATTTTCTTTTTTGTCGAGGCAGAAACTATGAAGTAAACTTTCTACGCCTTAGTGCACATGCTTATCATGTCTAAGAACCCACGCAATGTGCAATTTCCTAACTGAATCTTGTTTCTTACTTGCACAGTATGCGTACCACATCGCCTAAGCACGCAGAACGAGAGGGTTGTAATCTGGCGCGGCAATAAAAGTGGTGCACAGCAGCGAGCCAGTTTGGTCGACATGCGAATGTGCATAAGCCTTGCAGCACCACCCTGGCAGTGTACACATGATGAACTACAGGCCGACATTTTGGCGACTGGAAGGGGTAATCTGTGTCCGTAGGTGTTTTCCCCCTCGCTCCATACCATAATGCAACACATTGATTCCACGTGCACCCACGAGCGGCAGCACATGTGCCATTTGCCACAAGCTCCGAGTGTTTTGTTTCAATCCGCGAGTACTGTACATGTGCTGTGGTCATTAAAGTTAGGGATTTACCATAGTCTCTTGATGAGCCAAGCATGATGGAAAGCGGTAGTCCGACTATTGTTGAACGCCCACAAACTAGAACATGCTTGCCATAAGTGCTCATGCCTGCAAAAAAAAAAGGGGGGGGGGGCATCATTAGCAAAATATTAGGGGCTTACGAATATTCAAAATTTTGAATACTTTTTGAATAGTGTTTGCTATTCAATTCATGCTAAAATTTTACTATTCAAACTTCCTAATGACAAATACAGTAAAAGTCAAACTAAAAATAACCTCATCATATTTTTTTTTATACGCTTCAGCTCACTACATTCTTGCATTGCAGCAAAGCTGTCGTTCAGGCTCTGCTTCAGTCGCAAATATATTAACTGAAGAAAACGCCGGTTCCAACATGAAGATGTTAGATGTGGCGAAATTGGGGGTTCAGTGAATGCTGTTTTAGACTTGAAATTTGAGCAGAAAGTCCAAAATATAGAAGGCCAGAGATTAGCATCCAAAATTTCAGTTGTTCTTATATATCAACGTCTACAAGGCAGATTCGGCACTTGTAGGAAGCACACCTTTGTCGGCCAAATCAGTTTGGCTTCCACAAAAGTTGAAAGAACAGGGGAGACAGAGGTAATAGTATCTTTGCCTTTCACGAGTAAAGTGTTGACGGCAACACTTTGATTGCACCAGATCATATACATAAACACAATTCAGCTTGTGCATTGTGTCATTCTCGATAAGACAACTATAAAACACCACGCCACCAGCACATAATCAACCGAGCAAAACCACTTTCACATTGCTATCTTGTAAGAATATGCTTAAGAAGCCTCTCCAACTTTTTTTTTTTACAATTTTGGTTCAAAGTACTCAAAAAATATTCTAGAAATATTTTACTAATACTGAAAAATATTGTATTTGAATTGCACTCACACTTCAATATTCAAATTTGCTTTGCACCTAAAATTTCGCTATTCGCACAGAATTGCAAAAAATATATCAAATAAAGCACATTATTAGATAGCTAACATTAACACAACTTTGAATATTGACATGTCAATGTCACTGTATTAAAAACTCTAACAGAGGCACACGAGGAGGGAAGGTTCAGTGGTTATAACTCCTCAGATTAGTTGCCCTTTTCAGTAGAGTCCAACATATACATTGAAAGATGATATTGCGAGAGGTACGGGGATCGATACCCCACACCTTCACCACAAAGATGTTACGTAAAAATGACCTGAGGCATGGCTATTTAAAAGTTGTATTTACGCCGATTCATAAAGCATCGACCAAGATGGAGGCCAGCACGCACAGTGGACAGACCCGCCCTTTTCTTTGTCATCTTCTGTACGCAGAATGTGTTATCTTTTATATGTCAGCTACATAGCAATATTCATGTTGTCATTGCAATTCAAAAGGTAGGGGATGATTTAGACTTCAACCAAAAGTTTTGAAAAGACCCGACATTTCGAAACTGACTTGGTTCTTTCCTCAGGGGTGACTTTTGGTTGGAGTCTAAATCATCTCCCAATTTCATACCCAACCAGACAGACTTCTGTCAAATGTTTACACTTAATTCAAAAGGTGGCTTGAGGTCAAATTTTCGTGATTGACTTTCATAATATTCCTTGAAGTTATTATTATATGAACTTTTATTTGCTGTTGAATTCCACCAGTTGAAGCAAAGAAATGGAATGTTATGCAGGATATGGCCCCCTGTGGTGCCTTCTTGCTTCTGTAGTTAGCCAATTCAAATATGGGGCATACATATATTACTAACTAAGGCTATGATGTGGTTGTTTTCTCAGTAACAGACTCTTACAAATAAGCTGCAAGCTTGTCAAGAGTCTAAAACACTCTATTCAAGTTGGAAAACGGAAGACATCAGGAATATTTCTTCCTAACAAAATGGCACTTCATACTTCAGGTCAGAAGGTATGGCATAAAAAAAAAAAAGATTACTGCTGTTCAGGTCAGTAAATGTGGTAAGACACATAATGTTACCAGATTAATTTTCAGAAAAAAAGTGTCAATCTGAAGCACTATTATGGCTACAAAATTACAATTTGAAACAGTATTGTTTATGCACAAAAATAGCGGCAGGAAAATTTTGAAAAATGACAACATTTTATATGCAAGCTACAGTGCATTAGGGACAGTACTGATTTGAAATATCTTTTTCCTTTTTGTTACAGTGCTTTTATGAGTATTACACGAGCATATATTTCAGCCTTTACACTTGAAATTACAGAGTAAACGAACTTGTTTGTACAATAGGAAAAACAAACTCCTCAATCACTATTGTTAACTGAATGACAGTAATCCAAAGTAGACATTATAATGCTGCAAGTATCTATTTAAGGGGAGATGCGGGTCGAAAAATCGCGTTTTTTGCGAAAATTTCCACTTTTGAGATATTGCTTCTAAAATCACTTTTGATCATTCAACTATCATTTCCCCAAAGGTCATAGCTGAATTCAAACAAGAAAGTGGTAAAAAGTCGATCTGCGCTAGTGAAGGTAGCTGCCGAAGTCGCCAATTCACGCATCCGACGGCTATTTTTGAAAATCCGCCACTCGGCAACACGATGACGTCCGCCATCGGGGTTTGTTCGGTGGTGTAGATCAAGGCTCCTTCTAGTGTACAGGCGTCCCCCTAGTTTCGTATTTTAGTGAGGAATTTCACAAAACAGTCGTTTCCAAGTCGGTTTACAGCCAAGCTGCAGCCGCTTCGCGCATCTCTACCGGTCACATGGTACGCTACCGAGGCCGCCATTGGCTACATCTGATCGGCCTCGCTCGCTGAGCGCTTGCGACGATCGGCACTTGCCGTGCGTTTCTATGTTTTTCCGAGTTCACCATGGATAACTCGAAGAAGCGAGACTTCCGAGCACGAAAGTTTGCGAGCAAGAACAAGTACCAAGGGCGTCGACGTAAACCGAAGCGCAAAGCAGCGGTAGAAGAATGCGAGCCGCGGGCCACTAGGCCTAATCAAGGCAGCGGGGATACGGCGGCTTGCGGGAACTTTGACGAAATCGACACCGCGATCAAGTTCATCAGCGCATCAGAAAAAAAGATTGAACAGTTCGAAAGCGAAAGAACGAAGAGTGTTTGTGGCTCTGTGAGCGGAGTATTTTGTGACATCGGCGCACTGACATCGATGGTAAGCCGTGCTGTTTGTCCAACATGTCACACCGCTGGACTCGTCGTTCGCGACACCGCAAGTAAACGTAAGGGCCTCTCTTCGTTCCTCGAGCTGCACTGTGATAACAGTGAGTGTCCTGAGTCAGTGGTTTCTGCCGCGCATAGTTCGCGGCGTGTTCTGCCGGAAAGACAGCCCACCGATGCCGGTGATGACTGGAGCTACCGAAGCGGCAGCTCGCGCGACAGCTTTGCTGTCAATGTGAAGGTAGTTGTGGCTGCGCGTGCAATAGGCATTGGGCATGAACAGCTGTCGCGTTTTTGCGCTATTCTTGGACTGCCAATACCTATGCATCATAAGACTTTTATTGCAATCGGCAAAAAAGTTCATGCTGCAGCTACCAAAGCTGTGCAAGAAAACCTGGTGAAAGCGCGGATGATAACTAAAGAGAAAGTGGATGGGGCTGATGTTGCTGTCATGTATGATGGCACATGGCAAAAAAGAGGGCACAAGAGCCACAATGGCATCGGCACTGCTGTGTCTGTGGACACTGGTTTGTGCCTAGATTTTCAAGTGCTATCGAATTACTGCCTTGCCTGTAGCCGGCACCAGGACTTGGGTGATGAGGAAGAAATATGGCAAGCATTCCACACACCTGTCTGCGAAAAAAATACAGAGTGCTCCTCTCATGCCATGGAGACTGAGGCAGCTTTGCGCATATGGGGCAGGACATCCTCATACACAACACCATTGCGCTTCACCAAGTTCCTCAGTGATAGGGACAGCAAAGCTTATACCACTGTCGCTGAGGCCAAGGTATATGGTGAAGCTGTTGTGGACAAGGAGGAGTGCACAAACCATGTGGCCAAGCGTCTAGGCACTGCACTTCGGAAACTGCCAACACGACTTCCACGAGGGGAAAAGCTGACAGATGGCACAATTCAGAAGTTGCAGAACTATTACCGTATTGCAATCACAAAAAACAGAGGTGATATTCTGAAAATGCATCGTGCCATCTGGGCCTCATATTTCCATTCATCATCGAGCAACACAGCAGGCAGCCACCGATTCTGTCCAGAAGGGGCGACTTCCTGGTGTAAGCATAGGCGAGCCGAAGCGCTTGGGGAGGCCCCACCCGACCACACACCAATCTTGACCAAGGCTCAAGGATTGGCTGTGCTTCCCATTTACAAGCGGCTCACAGATGAAAAGTTGCTGGTGCGTTGTATCCAAGGGAAGACCCAAAACGCTGCAGAATCTTTGAACAGCAAAATCTGGTTGTTGTGTCCGAAGACTGAGTTTGCCTCCCGGACAACAGTGGAAACTGCAGCTGCTATGGCCGTGTTGTGGTTCAATAAAGGACATTCAAGCTTTGAACACGTGCTAGAGGAGCTTGGTGTAGTCCCACCAGATCAACTGATCACCCTGGGCCAATCCCGCGACCAGAGGAGAATCGAAAGAATGTCTGCGTGTGAAACAGCCGAGGCAAGGGCCCATCGGCGGAACGTGGCAAAGAAAGCGCGCCTTGATGACTCCCTTCTCAAGCGGTGAGAAGGATCCACATATGGAGCAGGACAATTTTAGGTGCTCTAGCTGTGTCCCTTCTATGATATCACCAAGTTTTGTGCAAATCGCACTGTGTAATCATGAGTAAACATATTTACAACTTTCAAATGCATTTTTCTCGATTTCCATTTTGAGGTAATTCTCTCATCTTGTGCACAATCTTTTTTGGGCATAAAATAGTCCTATCTTGATGAAATTTTGCACAGAGATTAATCAGTCACTCTAGAATACAAGTATCTACTTTAGGTTGCATTATACATCACAGATTTTTTGTTACACAACTTGATACACTGATAGAGAGATGTAAAATATGCATTTAGTACTTTTAATTTTTTTTTTTAATGTAGCAAATAAATTTTCTGTTTGAGGTACTTTTCTGTATTGTACTGCTCAAGTACAGCAGAATGAGCCATTTTGCAATTCTGTGTGAAAATTTTTAGTAAGCTTTATTATGTGCACAAAAAACACTATATTTTGATATCAAAGTTGTAGTAACTCTGGAACTACTATAGCTATCAAAAAAATAATTGCAGTTATGAAATCAGCACTGCAAGCTTTACTAACACCTAAAATTTCAAGGAGCTGGGTTATGAAATAAAAAAAAACCTTTTTCGAGTAGCATCTCCCCTAAACAATACAGGAAAATCAATTAGATATTTGCACTTTTGTTTATGGTGTACTTCTTCCCAAAGCAATGAAGTCAGTCATTCAATAGGGGAAAAATTTTGATGTAGGAGCAAAGAAACTAAAGTTTGCTCACTTTCTAATACATTGTGAACTAAGAAATGCTCACTAATATGCTGCAACAAACATTTATTTCAATGTTTACAAATGCTTACCAATGCGTTGAAGTATCTCAACTATAGCCAGCGGAGTACAAGGAGCAAGGGAAGCCATGTTTAGGCACAGTCGCCCCATCTGAACAGCATGGAAACCATCCACATCCTTGGATGGTAGTACTGCATTACATATAACACTTTCTTCGATGTGAGATGGAAGGGGTAGTTGGACAAGAATGCCGTCTACAGTGTCAGAATTATTCAGTCTCTGAACAATATCAAGCAGTACTTCTTGTGTAGTTGAAGAAGGAAGGTGTATGCAATCAGCTCCAATTCCTGGATAGAAAAAATAGGAAAGACAATGAAGCATTGCCTGCATGTGCTTTTATGCTGTCTTTTACCAAGAAATCTCAAACAACATTGAAACGTGAATTAAGTGCAATGTGACTTGTGAAACACAAAGCTGGTTAAAGAGCATAATTTGAAGGTAGCGTTTGTATTTGAGCCAAATTTATTTTTATCAAGTTGATACATTACCGAATGTATAGTTGCATTTAATATAAGCCACAACACAGCCCCATGGCAGTAGTAATTATTAGTGATTCATTCTAGATAAAATGATGAAAGCAAAAATAAGGAAATGTATTTGACTATGCTGTAGCTCCTAGGGTACAGGTGAACAGCTTGGGCTGGTTGGTACACAATGACAGAGCAAATGCAACACTGCGAAAAAAGAGGGAAAAAAATTAAGAGGTAATTTCTTTTCAAAGACAACCTTGACAAAACTGAACAGTAAATAAAGCCAAGGAAGGCTTAGGGGATGTTACTTGAGTTCCAACTGTATTACAGTAATTATGACATAAATGTGACAAAATTGAAATGTATGAAAAAACAACTTGCCGCCAAAAGGGACCAAACCTGAAACCTTCTTATATTGTGCATCCAATTGCCCTACCAATTTAGTTGTGGTGGCATTCATTTTCCCGTCCACTTTATTAGGTATTTCTGTGCAAGTAAACCTGGCAGTGTAAGTCAGGGCAGCTCATAGTCATGATGGTGAGTGTGGAACACACTTTTTTGCCAGGTGGTGTCACGTCGCAGATGATACTTTTTACGAGTGGAAGCTGATCAATAAGCCCTCACAAAATACCGGAAGGCATAAAGTATACTAGAATGAGACCTTTGCTATGAATTAACGAAAGATGTCAAGGGCTCATTTTTTGTTGCTTTAGTAAAACCTAAAGACAATGGAGCCAAGAAAAGTATAGAGAATATTAGAGGTTTTTTTATCTTTAACATAATAAATACGATATAAATGGCAAAAAAGTTGCACACGAAAAGGCGACCTGATGGTGGCAAGTTGTCTCTTTGTCTACTTTAATTTCTTTACATTTATATCATAATTACTAAAATACAGTTAAAAGACCACACTTAATGTCCCCTATACTTTTCTTGGCCTCTTTGTCTGTTGATTACACTGAGGAATGGACAGAGGAGGTAGGTCAACACAGATACTAAGGTTCAACAAATGTTTATTTGAAGCCGTACGAACCTATAAAGATGAATGAATTGATAGCAAGAGCACATATCAGAAAGCCAAGATTAAATAATAGGTGTGAGTGAATAGTGAATTTTAGAAATGAATCAAATTGAATAGTGATGATACTGAATCAAAACAACTAGAAATTGAACATTGTTCAAATAGTTTTTCGAATAGTAAGGCAACTGTTTTCAAAGCAGCACTAGACTTGTAAGCTGAATTTCAAGATAGCCCAAAAATTCTACACCATCTTATTCAAAACAAATATTCACGAGATTTAACAAAGGAATATTATGATTACTTCTGACCTACAAAGATATACCACAATTATTTAAACAGAGGCAAGCTCGCATACAGTAGAAGCTAGAATCTCCAAATTATTTTATCATCGCAAGCTGAAACATAGGTGTGACTACAGTAATAAAGGTGGCACTTCGTCAACAACTTTTGAATAAAACATACATAAAAACTGAGCAATTTTCATGAGCTATGACGACCATGAATGTCATGGTGAAGAGAGTGATCGATTACCCTCACTTTGGTTTCATGCTGTGATCAATATAGCATCGATAGCCTCATAAGTACATAGGCTGCATACATCTGGGTAGTTCGATGAGGAAAAGAAGAAAAGTCACCCCTCACTGCTCTAACATTTTGTTCCTTCGAGCATCTTTTGTCGTTGCTGATTATTAAAAAAATATTCAAAATATATTTCGTGTCCTGAATATACACTTTTTAATTCAAACATCCAGTTGAATTGATAACTATTCGATTCATTATTTGAAATTTTCAAGTAATCATGCACCAATATAAAGAGCTGTCTGAAATCAACCCAGAAAAATGCAAGTTCTTCCCTGGATAACTGCAAAAATGATGAACTGACACATGGTGTACCAGGAAACAATACAAGGGAGTTACAGGAAATCAAGAAAGTGTGGTTTTTAATGAAGAAAAGAGGACTAACATGACATTGATCCAACAGCATGCCATTCATAAAATCAAGCCTTAAAGATACCTAGGTGTATATATGAATGAAGGGAAAATTTGTGGATGCAACCCCCAAGAAAATGTGAGCATAAAGCCAAAGTGAAATGAAGCAAACAGGAAATACAGAATTCTCAGGGTAATCATAAAAAACAGGAGGTTTATGTAATTTAAAAAGAAGCAGTGGTACCAACGCTAGCCCGTGAAGTGGAAGAGGACAATCTGGTAAGTGGCGGAAGGTATACATGTGCCATTTCTGTAAACCTGTGACTACAATGCATAACAGTGACAGTCCTGATAATGAAAGCAATTAGAGGCCCCCTAATGCATTCACCTAAGATGACACGAAGATGAAAGCTAATTTGTCCTTCTTCTCAGACGAGGTATTGATCCTGCCCTGCCACCCACTGAAAAATTCCCACACCCACCGTGGTTGTGTAAGTTCTTGCACTGCCTCCAGGATCAGAGGTATTGGAAGCTTTTCTGCACATAACCTTGTTTTGCCCTGCTTCCACGATTGGGCCACCTTTGACGAAATGACATGACTATGTAATGTGAGGACATCAAATTTTGGCAATCTGGAACATCATGATGGCATCGCAGGGTGACACCATCGCGTGACAATGATTTTTCACATCACTCATGCGGGACGCTGATAAATTTTCACGTTTGACGAGCCCATAGTAAATGCTGGGTTTTTGCATACCGAAACCCTGATATGATTATGGGGACATCGTAGTGAAGCGCTCAGGAAATTGTGAACACTTGGGGTTCTTCAACGTGCACCTAAATCCTAAGTACACAGGTTTCTAGCATTTTGCTTATTCATTTATTCATGTATTATCAGCATCAAATGAAACCCGAACAGCGGCAAGCCTTTGTGATAGTGTAGTGCTTGCTGTCCAGTTATCACGATTGACAGGCGCGTGCATCCTCTTCAGCAGCTTTCCGCATATATGCATGCCTGTTCGTAGTGATAAGTAGATGGCGCGCACTATAGCCTCGTGAAGGCTTGCCGCTGTTCGGGTTTCATTTGACGCTGATAGTACACCACAGGTTCCACTTGCAACATTATGTGAGGAAGGTTACACATCAACGTTCAACCAGCATTCAGCTTATATTAGTGAATCCACAAATAGATAAGTTGTGCAAAGTGAATGGAAAATAAAAATTTATTTAACATACCAAACATTTCGTATCGATATTGATTAGGCAAAAAACCACAAAGAAAATGCACAATAAAATTGCAGCTACTGAAAAACAAACAAACCTGAGTAGGCCATACAAACTGAACAAACAAGAGCAAGCACACATCGAAACATGGTCATACAAGAAGTCTGGTTTTAGCAATGCAGAAGTAAAAAGCACCGAGACCAAGAAAAAAGCTATGAAAACATGATTTTAAGTTTCATTTAAATGCCTCTCATTTAAATGCCAAACGTTCAAGGGAATGAATCAGGTATGCTTGCCAAAGCAACGGTGTGAATGGTGCAAATTTGAGTTGTGGACAAACAAATTATATATAGGCTATAGATATTTGATCGTGCACCCCGAAGATTTCATTTTATTGTAAAATATTGAGCAAGTTCCCCCCCCCCCCCCTAATTGGAAGGCTTCAAATATGTGTTCCTTCTCCCCTCCCACAATTTTGACTGTTTCATTCGCTGTGCTTTTTCACCCAACAAAGACAAACGACGAGAGCAAGTGAAAATAGAGAATGCATGTGTATTTAATAAAGTATTGCATTAGCAGCACAGGTGTGCATTTTTTATTTTTAGTAGCTCTGCACACTAGTAGCATCTCTCAGGACTATAAATAAAGTTCCACCACCATCTTTAATTTTGATCAATGATAAAGCAAGGGCCCCCCCTTTGAATCTTGTCAGATAATCCTTTGTTGTAGGGGGCAGGGAGGGCACTTGCTCGTGATTTTATAAGTATTGAATTGAACGCAATGCCTTCACTATTATTTTTTGAGTGTGGATAAACCTAGATAAGTATGGTGTCAGATGAATACCTAAGTATTTGTACTAGATGTCTTGATTACAATACTGTTGCTAAGCAAGTGATGAAATGTCCAGATGGTGCTTAGATAAATAGATATGTGGGGTTCAGCGTCCCGAAACCACCACAAACCAACATACGCCGTAGTAGAGGGCTCCGGAAATTTCCACCACCTGGGGTTCTTTAACATGCACCGAAATCTGAGAACTTGGGCCTACAGCATTTTCACCTGTATCGAAAATGCAGTTGCCACAGCCGGGATTCGATGCCACAGCCGATGGATTCGAGTAGCAGAATACCTTGGCCACTAGACCCCCGCGGCAGAGCTCCAGACGGTGCTTTGGCAAGGTTTAGTGGTCAGTATTAGAATATATTTTATGCTAAAGCATGCAATTATGTGTGAAAAGCTGACGTTAGATACGATTTTGTCAAGCAGGTAATTTATGATTATGAAAAAGAACAAAAGGTTTAAAACACTTTCCTGTGTGACTCCTGATGTGACATCACTAAGCTCTAGAGAATGGTTGCCTATACAAAGTGTGCACGTGTGTTCAAGCGTAACGCCTATTTGTCACTTCCGAAATGCGCCACCGACATGCCCGGGTACCCACCGACTCCGTCACCTACTGCTGCCATGTTGTGTCCTCGTGCTTGCGCCCCTTTAGTTTTGCCTCACAATACAAGTTTGAGGAATTATGAGCTGCTGGTGAGGCAAGTTGATTTAGTAGTCCACGAAGAGGGAACAGAGCTTCGGGGTGTTTCTTTGCTGAAAGTTGTTACCTATAATTGCAAACGCACATTGCGATTTTTCAAAAAGTACCATCCTGTTTGGCTCGCACGGATTAACAAAAACTACTTGAAGAAACTCAGTGATATTCGCGTCTTCAGAAGTAACTTCATTACGGGTAAGTGCCATAGCCAAGCACTCAAGCACTTACCTGCAAACAGAAATAGCTTACCGAGATAATGTACATACAAACCTTTCCGCGACCACTGCGTGCACAATCAGCGTGTCAGGGAGGCGGTTAAAGGGGCCCTGCGACACTATTTGAGCATGCATTTTTTATCGATTCTTCAGGTGCTCTGGAACACGCCGATACCGTTGCACAAATCGCAATGCCAAAATCAACGCTGTTATAATTTTAATTCACGGGACAAACTACCTTGGTTTCAGACTGCGGCAACAAACATAGGATATTCTTGTTATGGGAAGTGACGTAATGTCATGTGACGTGATGACAAACACCGTTCACTTTTGATTGGCAGGACGCGAGAAATAGCGTGCTATATACATATGGTGGTAGCTAGGTTATACGAGTGAATGTTAAAGGTACCAAAAACCTTTTTTATACTTTCTCAGAAAGAAATCATTCCTGTTTCGAATGATGTATTTGGAGAACAACGAACACAACACACCCTGCGAACGAGGCTATGGTACGCCAGCAAGCAACTAAACATAGAAAGGCATGCCACGTTTTTAGCGAGCCAACAATGCGACGGGCGGTGAGCGCCGGCGTTGACGTAGAACGAGTTTGGCATGCAAGCTGAGAAGTAAACCTGCCCAAAGTGTATGTGTGTATTTTACACAGTGACCCTGGGAGCGTCTTCTAAAGTTCTACTCGACGCACGTGGTTCATAGTAACCATGCTAACGACGCCGTCAAAAAGAGCGGTAGTGAGGTATTGTGTGAAGACCACCATGAGGTGACATTTCCAGAATGTCATTATGAGACGCGCACTGTGACTAGACGCGGTCTTTGACGTCAGCAGGCAAGTGAAATGCGAAAGAGAACGCTTCTCCTCGTCGTCTGCTCGAGTTTTGAACATTGGGTACTCATACCTTCACTTTCCTTGCACCAATTTCCATCATTCTTGTCGCATTCGTCTCAGTAGTCATCGCTACGCGTGTTCTGGTGCTAAATAAGGCTGTTCAAAACGTGTCACAGGGCCCCTTTAAAATCGTGATGGCGATCGTCGAAATTCGGGTATTGCAATGAAACAAACTGCGAAAATGGATGCGAAACAATATTAATTTACTTTGAAGCATAGCCGATCGGTACGAGTTGGGGGGTCAGGATTTTGAGAAATTGGTCAATTCATTTCCTAACACAGTCTCCACCATTTTCAAGGACTGTACTGTACATTAGAGTACAACAAAAGTAAAATACAAGGTGGAAAATATGTCAAAACATCTGCGAAAAAAAAAGATAGATAGATATGTAGGGTTTAACGTCCCAAAACTACCATATGATTATGAGAGACGCCTTAGTGGAGGGCTCCAGAAATTTCGACCACCTGGGGTTCTTTAACGTGCACCCAAATCTGAGCACACGAGCCTACAACATTTCCGCCTCCATCGGAAATGCAGCCGCCGCAGTCGGGATTCGAACCCGCGACCTGCGGGTCAGTAGCCGAGCACCTTAGCCACTAGACCACCGCGGCGGGGCACGAAAAAAAAAAAAGCAAAAAAAAAGGGATGACCGGCATTACCGCGGCACCCACCGTGCGAAGTCTCTATCTGCCTCACATAATACTTTCCTCGGCTGTTTCCAGAAATTTTAATCAAAGAGGCTCAACATCAGCACTGTTTAAAAATACTGGGAGGGGGGGAGGGAGGCACTGCTACTTTGATGGCGTGGGCTGCAGCATTGCAGCCCACGCCACCAAAGTAATATTAATATTATATCTCTTGTAAACTTGCCTAGCTCTGCACGACTCATTTTCGATGGGAGCGGCTGCGCTTCGCTCATCTACTCTTTAAATTGCGGCTCGAGAGACTTTGGTCTTTCACTTGTTCTTAGGCCAGGCAATTTGTAGTGAAAGCTTTGCTTTGTGTTATATGGCTGCCTACTATGTGAAATGTGATAGGCTGTTTCATCTGTTTGCCTAGTGTTATACATAGTGTTCATGTGATGTCACTTCCACCGTTGTCGCCCTCTCCCGCCATGCCTGGGTACCTCAGTTCGCGTGCTGCAGCACGGTTTGTGGGGGGCTCGTTATTTGTTGATGTACGATGTTGAAAGGGAAGCATTGTGGTTTTTTGTTGTCATACTTTAATGAGCTCATCCGATCAGGAAGACCTCGATTTTTCACTCGATACAAGACCAGGAAATCAAGATGTGTGTCACGGATACGAGCCACTGCCTACACCGGCTGCCTGCCACAACCTGCGAGGACCCATTATCTCGCTTTCACTACAAACACCACAAATTGCTTGGCTCAAGAACAAGTGAAAGCCCAAAGTCTCTCGAGCCGCAATTTTAAGAGTGGATGAGCGAAGCGCAGCAGCTCCCATCGAAAGCGAGTGGTGCAGAGCTAGGCAAGTGTACAAGAGATATAATATTAATATTAGTATATTGCTGCCGCCCACACCACCAAAGTAGCCAGCATCCCCCCTCCCCCCCTGCACCCAAGTGTTTTAAACAGTGCTGATTTGGAGCCTATTTGATTGAAATCTGTGGAAAAAGCCGAAGAAAATATTATGCGAAACAGATAGAGACTTCGCAGGGTGCGTGCCGTGGGAATGTCAGTCATCATTTTTTTTTTTTTCGCATATGTTTTGACACCTTTGTCACCTTGTATTTTACTTTTTTTGTACGCTAATGTACAGTGGAGTCCCTGAAAATGATGCAGACCGTGTTAGGAAATTAATTGACCAATTTTTCAAAATCCTGACCCCCAACTCGAACCGATCGGCTATACTTCAATGTGAACTAATATTGTTTCACATCCATTTTTCACAATTTGTTTCAATGCAATACTCGAATTTCCGCGATCACCATCACAATCATAATTTTAACCGCCTCCCTGACACGAAGATTGTGCACACAGTGGTTGCGTACAATTTTGTATGTACAGTATCTTGGTAAGCTATCTTTGTTTGCAGGTAAGTGCTTGGCTACGGCACTTATCTGGAATGAAGTTACACCTGAAGACGCAAATATCACCGAGTTTCTTCAAGTAGTTTTTTTGTTAATCCACGCCAGCCAAACACGCCGGTACTTTTCGGAAAATCGCAATTAGCGTTCTCAATTTCGGGTAGTAACTTTCGGCAAAGAAACACCCCGAAGCTCTGCTCCCTCTTCGGGGACTACTAAATCAACTTGCTTCACTAGCAGCCCTCAAATTTGTATCGTGAGGCAAAAATAAATGGGTAAATGGGTGCAAGCACGAGGAGACGACACGGCAGCGGTAGGCGACGGAGTCGGTAGGTACCCGGGCATGTAGGTGGCGCATTTTGGAAGTGACGAAGGGGCGCTGCGTTACGCATGTGCACACTATGTATATGCTGATGTTTACGTCTTTTGTGCCCATCTGCTAAAATCCCTCCAGGGAATCGCATTACCAATAAATAAATGAATAAAGTGAGATGATGGGCCCTCGTAGGTCGTGGTGGGCAGCCGGTGTATGCGGTGGCGGGTATACGTGTCGCACATCTTGATTTTCTGGTCTTGTATCGAGTGAACAAGTGAGCTCGTTAAAGTACAACAAAAAACCACAATGCTTCCTTTTAAACATCGTACACAGCAACAGATGACAAGCCCCCAACAAACCGCGCTGCAGCATGCGAACTGCCGTAGGTACCCAGCGAGGTACCCGGGAATGGCGGGAGAGGGCGACAACGATGGAAATGACATTACATGAACACTATCCATACTGCACAATGCTTGCAAGATGATCAGAAATTTCTAACCCACA
The DNA here is from genome assembly GCA_013436015.1 of Rhipicephalus annulatus. Lineage (NCBI taxonomy): Eukaryota > Metazoa > Arthropoda > Arachnida > Ixodida > Ixodidae > Rhipicephalus > Rhipicephalus annulatus. The sequence goes on from WOVY01016174.1 coordinate 70,477, forward strand.
CTTTTGCCAATGAATCTCGGTGGAAATATAATAGCTTAGTTATGAAGCGGGTGTGGGTTATGAGATCAAAGGCTTTGGAAAAGTCAATGAATGTGCAATCATTTTGAAAGCTGTTGTCTTTATTCTGATGAAGTTCATGAGTAAATACAATGAGCTGTGCCTGGTATAAAAGCCCTTTTCTGAAACTATGTTGATTTGAAAAAAATAATTATTATTTTATAAAATTGAGCAGTACTAGAAGCAGTAATAAGTTTGCACATTTTTCAAGGGACACTTGTTGGCGATATTGGTCTTAGTGACAGTATTTATCTCCGGTTTTAAAAACGGGAATTATCATTCCCACCTTCCAATCATCAAGTATATGATCTGTTGGTAAGGACTGTTGTGCTGTTGGTAAGGACAAAATGGTGACGAAACTTCTGACAGTGTTTTTCAGAATTTGTTACTTAACGCCGTCCTATGCCAGAACTACTTCATAATTTAAGTTGGTTATTCAAAGATAAAACTCCTTCACATGTAATGAGTGTAGGTGTCATGTATTGACAGCTTACTGCAGAAGGAAGTGGCATAATGGAGTGGTCTTTACTAAATAGTGAATACAGCCATGACGTAGTTCTTAGGTACATTTGAGCAGTTCTCTTGTGCCCACAACTGTCTAATGATTATATGCTGTCGCGTGTGTATGGAAGAGCAATCGTTTGCTAGAATTTCCGTGGATTGTTTTTTGTGATGGAGGGAAGACCATGCGAATGAAATCAATTTTCAGCAATATGAATGGCGTTACTGCATTCCGTTTCTGAATTCTTGCACTTTTTTTTTTTCTGGGATGTTTAGGTACCCGCGAGTTTCCGGTTCAGTAATATGCAAATTCCAAATGTGATAGCGATCGTAACAGAGAATGACGCACCTGTTCTCTTTGCAGCTTGGATCTTGTTCTTCACGTAGACTGAACTTCCTTCGTTGTCGCCAACCAAGACAGCGGTCAAATGAGGCCTCCGACCAACTCTAGAAGAAGTTTCATCAATCGCCGCTCGAATTTCACTTTCAATTTCACGAGCAATGGTCTTCCCGTCGATTATCTCGGCCGTTCTCGATGCGTGTAACCTGAAAGAACACAACGTTCACCACACTGCCGACAAACGAAATCGACACATACTCAAGCGGTGTCGCCGTGTGTGCCGATCCAGAGCAATTGCGAGCAATTCTGATAAAACGCAGAGCTTTAATTGAATACATATTTATAACAAATGAAATAATTTGCGTGGCAACAGCCCAAAGCACGCTAAATTATCGAAATGACTCGTTTCTCACCGCGAATGGCCATATTAAGAGCGTCCATTTTAAAGCTTTTTTGGTTGCCGTGACAACTACTCGCTAGTGATAGTGATAGCGTTGCTAAGGTTGTAAGATTTTGCAAAAAAAAATACCACTAACCTTACAATATGTACATATAACAACGTAAAACATATGTTGATAATTTTTGTAAACATGTAGTTTGTTTATTAGTATATTGACAAAATATGCGAATAAAACGAACACAAGTATAGGTTCGCGGCAGTCGCAAGCGCTGTTTTCAGCTCCGGCTTTTGGCGGCAGCAGATTCAGACATCTGCCTTGCGGGGGCAGCATAGGCACATGGCTCTGGATAATGGACGACCGAGAGTTGCGGAGTGTCCAGCTAAAGAGAAGTGAATCGTTCGGATTTGGAATCTCCGTTTTCGGTGGATCTGGACTGGGACTTCCCCCCGTCATCTACGATGTGGCCGACAACTCACCGGCGGCCTTCAGCGGTCAGGTAAGTTTCCGCAGCCGGCGCCCGCTGCTTGGAAGTTTTGGTTTCCTCCGACATCAGCGGCTTCTGATTGCGCGCTCCTTGGATGATGCTTCGCATCTCCCAGCGACAGCGCAGCGCGAATTTCTTCAGTGAGGTGGTTCGTAGCTGTAGTGGTGTTGTGCTTTTACGCGAACAGCTGTGAACGCCGACTTCCCTCTCGGGAACTCGGTGATCCAGTCCAGTGCATGGGCGTTGCTTGCGCCTTCGGACCCTTCTCCATAGGAGGGTGGTGAGCAGCTAGATGACAGTCGCTCTGGGGGTGCTTATACGCCGTGTGGGGCCAGCTGCGTGCAGTTGCCCCCAAAGCGAGAGTCACGTGCTTGCGTGGGAGCTGTGTGTCTGCCAATGTTCAATTACCATTGAGAAGATCACTTACTTTCACTGTTTCAAAACCGCCTTGTTTCTCTTTTTGTTTCATTAAGTGAAAAGTCTGCCGATTACGGAGCCGGTCCAGGGCACGAAAGTCGTGGACAGGCGTTGATTCATTCAGCAACTCTCCTCTCAAGTAGCCCCGTTTTGTAGTTGCACAACTTCCGCAACCGAAGATAAATGCTAAATCGGCAACGGTCACAGGGCGTAGGGAAAAGCCCAATTCGCTGTCACACTGTGAACAGACCCGAAAAGAATGTTCAGAAAGTGCGCGCAAGCTAGATAGCGCTGATATAGGGTCGTTCCAGGGGGTCACTTTCTTTTTAGTTTAGTACTTTCTGCACGGCGGCAGTCGGAGATATTGCCGGCCAGCGATGAGTAACTGCGGCGTAACATTCCACGCTCGATAGCGTCAGGGGCTGCGCAACACCGCTCGTCACGTCGATCAAATGCGAAAGAAAACGCCGCTTTGCCTTTCGGCAGGCTCTTTAGACTTGTAACGTTTGTATTGTTTGCGCATCAGTAGGATCTTTGATACTGGATGGATTAGAACTAGTGAAAACTTTCGATCGCGATCGTTTGGGACCTTTCAGCTTGTCTTCGTATTTTGAAGTTCGGACGGCGAGCAAGTTCACTCGCGCAGCCGTCCACAGAAGCGCGGGGGAGTTGTAGAGATGAATCAGCCGAGCCAGGAGAACGGCGGGTTAAGCATTGGGGTAGGCAACTTTAAATTGCGCTAGAAACTGCCGCCGCCTTTAGATCCCTCAGCGCACAGTGGTACCGCTGAAACGAGAGCGCAGATAAGAAGAGTTTTCCTCTGCTCACCTTTTTGCCACTTGGCTATGGGCAGTTTGCGAGCTACATGAATCGTGAGGGTCGTGTTTGTCTCTGTGTGTGCGTGCATTTCAAGGGCGTCGGGGCCGTTAAGACGGGCTTGGAGGCCGGTCTGCAAGGGCTGCATTTCGCGTGACTTCGCTGTTATTCTGAACACGAAGTAACGTTCAAAAGGAGAATTCTAAAGTAGAACGACGGCGCTTCTGGCGCGCAGCAGGCAAGGAGCCTACTCGTCATAACACTGTAAAGCGTTTCACCGGCAGAGCTATGCGATAATATATTATTACGTCGGCGTTTGGTAAAATGTAACTCTATGTACTTCAGCACCGGCAGCTTGACTTATCTGATTGTAGAACAGATACACCGCTTGCAGCGATCGGCCACTATAGGTATTATCAGCGTTCACGACTCGGTACAAATATTACGCATTAAAAATTGTTAACATAACGACATTTCGGACTAAAAGCCTTTCGAAAGAAACCTTGTTTGTGCAAATGTGACTTAAAAATACTGTGCCTGATCGCCTGTGCGTTCATACAGCACGATCTAGCGCAAGAAAAAAAAAACACTATTTCAAACCTCCTTTGCCGTGTCAGCGCTTGAACACACACAACCCGATTTATTACCTCACTCATCGTAGGGCGTGGTTCTTGCGAAATTCACATATTGTGATCTGAGATGTGTTGTGAACATGCATGCGGTGTTCTATAAACAGTCACTTGTAACTTTAAGATAGTTTTTTTTTTTTTTTTGCGGCTCTGAGATCTTCTAAAATGCGTACATGCACCTAGTGCAGCACTCATCAGTAGCTTTCGTTTGCCTGTTGCTTGTGCGCTGTTTTGATATCTAGCCTACAAATGATGTACTTATAAATCCGAAACTATTTCAATGGGCAACTTTGTGGCCTGGTAGTAAAGCATAACGTTATTGGCGTTTCGTAACGGTTGTGCAGTGAGTAAACCTTGAACTGCCTGCACGTTTAGCCTACTAAATTTAGACGTGGTCGCAACTTGTAGGGTTTTGTTGATTCTTGATTTTAATTGATTTTTTTGCATTTTTAAGATTTATTTTTTTATGTTCGTTCGGATCACAGTAGTGCGTACTAGTACGTCTGACTCACGATTGAGGGACCCTGTAGATCATTTAATAGAAGTGAGCAAAACAAGTCGGAGGGGAAAGTGGAACTGTGCAGTCGTCGAATTCTCGGCTCATTTTTCGTGGGTAAATAGTATACAGTTCAGTGTTTCATAGGAGACACCAAACTTGCGGTTCCGGGCGCAAGAGCGAAATGAGTAAACAGATGCTAACGTATATTGTCACGGGTACAACTGAGTACGCAGGAAAGGTAGAAATGTGTTGTACATCACTATACAAGGGGTCTCGTAACATTGTCTGGCCAGCAGTTTGCGCAGCGTTTTCTTCTTTGTTTTCTTCATCGTGCATCAAGCATAGGTCGGCAAAAATTGGGGGAGCTCACTCAAACTTACTCATGAACTATATTTTGAGTTTAGTACTCACTCGGACTCACTCACCAAAACATTACTTATTCACTGACTCACGGCTTGATCTTAGTGAGTCCGAGTGCGTCGACTCATAAGTCCGTCAGCCTAGAATTAGCTTCTTCGACCATGGTGTCAATGCTTTTTAACACTAATATCTCACGTAATCTGTTCTCTTCTTGGTGCCGTTTGACAAAGTATCTTCGAAAACGAGTTCTGAGGGCTTCGAAACTAGTATATTATGTCATATTTCTCGCAAGAGATGACAGCATAAGGTGTAATAATCAAGCAATTCCCCGGAAGAGATGGTGAGGGGAGATGAAGGCATCCGACTACGTAATTAACACCTCTAATTATAATTATGGAAACGGTGTATGAATGACACTGTTTTGGAATACCTGTGAGTACACGGGAGTATAGACGTGAATCCAGATAAGGCTGATAGTAGTGCTGAAGGCGACTAGGTAGGACCTTAGGTCGGCAGGAGACAGTGTAACTCAAGACTCACTCAAGAAATGCATTTTGCGTTTTGAACTCACTCGACCTCAGACTCGCCAAAATTTTCCAGAGCCGAACTCACTTGGACTCTCACTCACGAAAATTTTCTTCAACCGGACTCACTCAGACTCAGGAAAATATTAGTCACCCGGATTCACTCACTGCTCGATCTGAGTGAGTCGACTCATGAGCGAGTTTGCCTCTACCTATGGCATCAAGGCATATGACCCCATTGACAGCGCAGGTGCATGAATGCCTGGTTAAAACAAAAATGACGAAAAAGCTAGAATGCTCTCACAGTAGCATCATTGTCTTCTTTGAAATAAGGATATTCAGCTTAAATGCACAAATTGAAGGTGCGGGAAGGGCCGGGTTATGAGCACATCATTTGGTTACCAACGGGTTTCGAAACATGTCCGCGCCGTCAACGTAAAACGGCGGCGGCATCTTCTTCGTCTTCTTGTTTGATTTTCCCGCTTCAAAACGTCCACTGTGCTAAAACTAGTGGAGTGTATGACGCAAGCGGCCATTACAGGATACCCAGCAAACGAAGTGTTGATATCAGCAGTTCCAACTTCTATCATAAGCCTGACGATACGCCCACTGCAAGACAAAGGCCTGTCCCATGTTTCGCCAATCAACCCAGTCCTGTGCTTTCTGCTGCCTCGCGATACCTACAGACTTCTTGATCTCACCTGCCCACCTAATTTTCTGTCTCCCCCTACGTTGTTTGCCTTCTCTGGGAATCCAGTCAGTTACCCTTAATGAACAGAGGTTATCCTGCCTACGTGCTACGGGCCCTGCACATGTCCATTTCTTCTTGATTTCAACTATAATATCCTTAACCCCCGTTGTTTCCTGACCTATAATATAGCGGATGTAAATCAATCTGACGAATAGTTCTCGATTTGTCGGCAAGGACGTGTTGGCGTATTTGAAGGGTTTGTGAATCGCTTTTCCATGTAATCACTGAATGACTTCAGTGTCGGTATTTATTGCCTTACGAATAGACTGACAAAAATTATCCAATGCGCCAAGAGTGAGCGGAGTAGCAGGGATTCGATTTGTCGCGCGCTTTCTCTCTGCCTCGTATCGTCCCGACGAGTGCGCTGAAAGCTACACAGGAAGGGATGACACGAAGGACGAAAGAAGTGACGTCAACCAACGCCACCGAGACTGGAAAGAATTTCCTCTAGGTGGTGTTGCGTCAACGCGCGTCATGAACTTGAGCACGCGTCGTGAAAATAACTGACTCTCTCCCGTTGGGATTCTGGTATGGTGCCTAGAAATATTACTATACACTGTAATTCTTGTGCGCGCTGGTGTTGCTGCTGTGCAATTTTAAAACAATGTCGAGTGCGGCGCCAACAGGTGGCGGTACATCGCGGCATGATTGTCCAACAGCAGCAGTCAGCTGTATGATGTCAGCTGGCGCCCCACCCACCGAAGAGAGGAAGGACGGGTCTCTGTGGAAAGAGGGCGCCCTTGAGAAAGTGGCAACTTCGCGGTCCGCTTGTAAATTCTCCTTGCCTTGCACGACTGTAAGATTTGGCTGAGCTTTTCACAACAGTGTCTGCTTTCCGTTGTACGTGGCCTCAGCGCAGCCAGTAGCTCGAAGTTAGGTTTAAAATGACCCGTGACCCAACTGAGCATTTCGCGGCGGGAGAGATTGCAAGCACCTAGAAGCGAATGCTATAACTTATACGAAAACACCGGTAACTGGCCCATTTAAAAGAATCGGAGCGTTCGCTCGGTTAGTGCTGATGAGAGAACGATATAGTCAAGTGGTGTTTGGGTTCGCATGTAGCTTGCTACGTTATCAAGAGTGCATTGCCGAGGTCATCTCTAAAGGAATCGCTGTTTTTCGTATACACGCGAAAACTTGTTCATTTTGTTACCTTGTTGTGGTTTGCCTTTTTTTACGTAGTGGTAAGCCTTCAGCTTCTTTCTTTCTCTTTCTTTCTTTCTTTTCGCGTGGCTGTAATTTTGCACCAGTCAGCTCCTAACATGAAAGCTGACATTTCTGTGAGGTCAGTAGAGGGGGGGGGGGGGGCGAAATGAATCTATGATGCGTTTACTCTGTAACCTCGTGTGTGTACTCAAGACGAATGCGAACTGTTTTCGGTCTTGCAAAACTTCATTGGACTTTGTGGATTTGTTCGTAATCTGCTGTTGAAGGAATCGCGAGGTGTTTTAAAATAGCGGACCAGATCAGCGTGTGTGTGATGAGTAGGTTCAGTGACTGTGCATGCGCATACGTTATGCTGTTTGATTTATGTCCAGGGTGGAGAGCGCAAGGACCATGCATTCGATAGTTCCCCCCCCCCCCTTTTTTTTTTTTCTTGAATCGAGCTCGAGTACTCGAATAATGATGACCCTGGCAGGGGCGGTCCAGAAGGTAGCCCACGAATGCAATCGGGCGGAAGGTATATCATGTGTTCTTTCTCAAAATTTAACGAAGCACTGTCTAAGCTTTCCCCTCTTACAGTCGCTGTCTAATGTGCAACCGTCGCTTGCGTTGTATTCACTGCGTTTCACTTCGAGGAAACCGGACTGTTAACATAAAGAACTGAAAAAAGAAAGTTACCCGAAGCACGCGAGTTGCAGCTACATAGATGCGGCTGTCCAATCGAATTTCTCTTAGACGTGAAGCTTGCTTTCTAAAAGATTTGTAGAAACTTGATTGATATGTGGGGTTTAACGTCCCAAAACCACTATATGATTATGAGAGACGCCGTAGTGGAGGGCTCCGGAAATTTCGACCACCTGGGGTTCTTTAACGTGCACCCAAATCTGAGCACACGGGCCTACAACATTTCCGCCTCCATCGGAAATGCAGCCGCCGCAGCCGGGATTTGAACCCGCGCCCTGCGGGTCAGCAGCCGAGTACCTTAGCCACTAGACCACCGCGGCGGGGTGATTTGTAGAAACTTGCACTATGGCCTTGTGTTTTACATGGTACAAGACAAGGCCAACATGTCACTGCGAAGTGTTTCAGAGATTAAAAAAAAAATGTGCACAGCGTATGTTGCTAAAGCCGGTGCTTCTACAAGTGGACTTTCCTTCGTCGAGGCAACTGTAGAAATTTTAACGAATTCGTTAAATGAAGAGTGACTGTTTTAATTTCCCGCCCGTATTTATGAAATTAGGAAAAAAAAAATTTGTTGTAGAGAGAAATGGCAACGTTACTGTCTTCCTATATTGCACGGCAAAACGTGAAGACCGCATTTCATAATTATTTGTTACGATGAAGTCACGAAAGATCAGTCAATCATCATCACTCCCAGAAACTTTGCATATGCCGCCTCGTGGCATGGCGAGGCGCGCTACGCGACATTAAAAAAAAAAGTATACGAGAGTAAAGTCTTGAGGGTAGAAAAGTCGACGTCTGCGCTGGTCTCCCTCCCGCTTTCCTCCGGTATCATCCCGTTTCGGGGCGTCAATCATCATATTGGAGCAACTATACGCTCGAAAATACGAGAAAATTACTGAATTGACAGTAAAAGATGTGCATAAGTCAAAATATGCTTGTCGAGCCGCGGCCTTCATTGCGGCTGACAGTGCCACTTTGGGGGCACCACAGTAGAGCCCCGCGTCTGGCTTGGCGATGCATCTCTTGCCGTGGGATAAGGCTCATCTATTCTGCCATCAGCCTATAGCGCGCTGCGTCAGTGCCTAATTGAGCCGTCCCTTTTGGCCGGACGGACGTGGTGGGCGACGTGCGCTGTTATGACGGGCTGCGGGGGCCCTGCGTGCACCGCATCGCATGCGACCCAGGGCCCTCCTTGGGACTCTTTCTGCTCCATTCGCACGCAAGTACGCTGCCTCGTCTAGAAACTTGCTGGATGGGGAGGAGTCCGGGAGCGGTGGGCTGCTGTTTCGTTCCCTTCCCCCCCCCCATTCCCTTATTTTTCTGTTTTTGACCATTTATTGACGTGCGAGTCGAGCACGTCAATATTCACGAGCCGCTTGCTCGGCTACTGAGCCGAGTTCACGGCTTGCATGGAACGCGGGCTTTTTACAAATCTGATTCAGTTTTTACCTTCATCGCTCTTTATTCTCCTGCCAAAGCTAAATGCCTCCACATTATTGAAATGCCCGACGAAGAGGTGGCTGTGGTAGCGTTTTGCTTCTCTGGATATTGGCAGTATGAAAAAGATGCTGGGAGGTTGGTTTGGAAGGAGTGTCTGTTAGAAATATATATTTATACCGAGAGCCATATAAATGACCTTTTTTTTTGGTGTCTAGCCTATCAGTTAGTCACTCTGTCGGTCTTGACATTGTCAGTGGACATAATGAAACCTTGCAGTTTTGTTTTTGTCATTTGCACATACCACACAGTGCAGCCGAATTACGACATCACTGTCATAGCGATGGCGTGGCGCATCGCTGATGTTATCGTATAGGTCACGGTGTTAGTCATGCGCAAGGGTTGAACCACACAATAGGTATGTAGCTTGTCAGATCGGTATGTTCTCGGAAACAATATGAATAGCTGCAAGCACGACCCAATTAACGGCAAAGTAGGGGATGCTATGGTTGGAACCATGCGTCTCGCGGCGCGATAGCCGCAGGCTCATATAGATATATAACCGTGGCGAAGCGCCATAGCCGACATCGTGATCGCTTGATGAATATAAAGGCGCGTATTTTTTTTTTTTACTGTGACCATTCATCGTTCCATTGTTTCCAGATACGTGGGTGGGGGAATTGTTAGACGTATATGCGTTAGCCATCGATTAATATGCCCTATTCTGCTTGGGAGCTTGCATTATGTTAATGGGTGCCGTTCATATCACACACGATCAGTAATGATGTTACTGCTCGCGAGGGCGCCTCTCTAGAGCACAGGCACCGCCGAAGGAATGAGATAAGATCCCCAGTTCTCTGGAATTTGTTTGCAGCTTGCGTAATATGCAAGCGTTCGCTTCAAACGACGAACCGTAGCCTGGGTATCGCATATTATGTTTAACTAAATCTTTCTGCTGTTTGTATTGGTGTTTACTGTTTAGAGAGTCAAAAGCGTGCGTATAGTTAGGTATGGTTATCGGTGTTCTTGCTCATCTGTTTTTTTTATGTTTGAGGCCACTTATTGGCTCTGTTACACGTGTGCTGCTTCAGCACACGTGCGTGCAGTATACGTGGTCGTAGCCGCATAGTTCTGGGAACGTATACTGGTCAGCTCGTTAAAGAAATTAAAGAAACACAGGCACAAATGCATTTGAGTGCTTTTCCTCGGTATGCATATAAAAAGTCCGCGCCTGCAGAGGCGTTTGTGAACAGACCACGTTTGAAGTGAGATTAATATCGCCATTTGATGAGCGCTAAATTGAACAGGATAATTCAAGGTGAGAAGAACGTTTCAAGAGAGCTAGTTCGGCGACCCTGTTATTGGAACATCTTGGAGACGACGAATTCCTTGAGTGCAGTCTCTGAGTCTTGCAGGCAGAAAGACGAATACAGCAGAAAATACACTTGCCATATTACAGACGGGCGTGTTTTAAAGGCTCTCGCAGTGAGACGAGCAATTCTCTTCCAGCGCTGCCGCTCAACGCAGCTGTTGCAAGCTCTCTCTGTTCTGCCGCTGCATGCGCAAAAAAAAAAAAATGTAATAAGAGACGCAGATATGGGCGCAGAGGACCGCGCGGTAACTTGATATTGAAATGGCGCTGCTTGTGAAGATGTATTCCAGTGCTTAGGAGTATCTTTTTTTTTTTTGCTTGCAAGTTCGCAGATTGAAAACTAAAAAGAACAAAGGCGTTCACACTAAATGTGAAACCAGATGAACCGATGGACCCTAATCTGCCCCGCCGCGGTGGTCTAGTGGCTAAGGCACTCGGCTGCTGACCCGCAGGTCGCGGGCTCGAATCCCGGCTGCGGCGGCTGCATTTCCGATGGAGGCGGAAATGTTGTAGGCCCGTGTGCTCAGATTTGGGTGCACGTTAAAGAACCCCAGGTGGTCTAAATTTCCGGAGCCCTCCACTACGGCGTCTCTCATAATCATATGGTGGCTTTGGGACGTTAAACCCCACAAATCAATCAATCAAATGATGATGCATTTAGGCAAATACATTGAGTTATTTGACTAGATTTTTCCCTTTATTTTGTTCGTATTTGGATATGCTTGTCTATCTCTTCGTCGGTACGTTTGTGCGTCACGCCGATAAAGCGGAAGGGTCCACGTTTATCTATTCGGTGCGGTTTCAGCCCGAACACGAGCGGTTATACAAAAGTATTATCGCGTGGTTGATCGGCCCGAGATAAAAGCTTTTGTGACCGGCCGCATACACCCTAACGTTCCCGTTCTGCGAGGCGAGAAACTGCTCGGGCCGATAGGGCACGGGGCGAAAAAAAACAAGCGCTAGGCGGAAGAGGTAGCCGCTTGGCGGCGGCGTATTGTTTGTAGTGCCCTGTCGCCATAAGCGCGAGCATTCGTTACACCTTCTCGACTACCCCTGCGTTTCACTTTCCAGTCACTCTTTGTATCCTTTCACTGGCCGAAAGGTTCCCATTGTGTGCACTTGCAGCGGAGGATGACGATAGTTACAGCGCGAGAACAAAACGACGACACAGAGACAAGAAGGACACGAAAGACACGAGCGGAGGCCGTGTAGGAATATGGGGCGACGAACCCGTCTGGCGGCGCGGATGCTGCAGCGACTCGGGAGAAAGTGATAGCCGGTCCTTCGCGGCGCGCGAGTGATATGCGAAATCGATAGGCGGCGCTCTCGCGCGCCACTTGTGCGGTGGCGTGAACTGTCGCTTTTTTTTTTATTTCGACGCAGCTCTCTCTAGTTTGTTCTCTTTTAGCTTTTTTTTTTTTTTTGAGCCCAGCGTTTGGCGTGTTCGTCGTTCCTTTTCAGGTCCCGCCTCAGTTTGCCTTGAAATGTGTGTCACACATCGCGTCCGTCTCTGCTGCGGTGTATATACACCGAGACGAGTTGTTGCTTTTGAAAGGCGAGACCGTCTTCTTCTCCGGTTCGTTCCACTCGCTCGCTTACTCTTTTTCTTTTTTTTCGCCCGAGCGTTAATGGAGTTTCGTTGTTTGTGCGTTGTCTTGAGTGCTACTGGTGTCGTCGCCTTGTCTGCTCGCCCAGGAGCGCTGCTGGTTGGTGGTTGCCTTGGCCGGAATTTTACTGTCGTCGTTCGCAGAATGCGCGGAAACGAGCTCTCTCATTGCCTCCTAGTTTTTTCCTATCTTTTTCCGTCAGTGTGCAGTTTAGTCCGTGACTGAAATGTCGCGCCGAGTGCTTAGTCGGTGTGTTTATCAATATAATGAGGCATTATGTCACGAAAAAATTGTTTTTGCGGTATTGCAGGTACATTTGCGCAGACTTCGTGCTTTTCGTGGTTTTCCTTGTTTTGCTCTTGCTCTTGGCAATTTTCGTTTTTATTGGTGCGCGCATTACACTCGCACCATGGGGTGTGCTGATTTTTGTTTTCTTCTTTCGTCGCGGTCATCACCGCCCGCTACCGCAATGGTACAATGACTGATATATTTGGGAGGGCGTTGGCAGGTCAACAGCTCACGATAGACCACAATATGGGCTGTTTGTGGCCGTTGATTCAATGGCATGTTCAATGGAAAGCTTCCGAGTACACGATATATTGTTATGGTGGCATAAATGGTTTTATTATGGTAGAAATTACATGGGCACTTCAGGCTTATTTCCGCCGTGAGGTTGTGCGTATGAAGCCGAATTTGCGGTAAGATCGCTCCGCACACCGTGTATGTTCTAAAGTGAAATCGGGCGAGGGCAGATAGCGATCATGGCTGAAGCGGAGAGGGAACGTGCCATGCCGGCGGCTGTCTTTCGTTGTACGAAAAACCGATCGTTGGCCCAGAGGGGGGCTCCGGTAGAATAGTTGCGTACGTAGAGTGGCCGTACTTTGAGTTCATTACGAGAGCTGACGGTTTACTTGAGAGCAGTTGAGATTGTTGCGGCACCTGGCGTAGCAGATCTCAACCTTGCGATTGTTTCTGTGTGACCTCTGAGATCCTCTTCGGCAGTGTGATGAAACGTAAAGTGAACCCAAGGAATCCACGAGGGCACATTAGGGGCGACTTGCAACTTCCACTCACCGTAGTCTAAGGTTACCTCTATTGCGTTTATTTCTAAGCTTTGAGCTATTTGACAAGAAACGGTAAATAGCACTGGACAGCCGAGGTCAGGAAAATCCGGTGGGTACACAAAGAAAGCTTTAAAAGGCGTCCCATCCGAGTGACTGTTACACGTTTATTACTTTTGGGAGCCTACTTGCGTTCGCTTCGTGGGCAGTTGCTCTTTCTGGCGCAACAGCGGCATCTCCGATTGCAGACCGTGCTTGGAGAAAGGGTGTGTAAGAATAACGTCTCGCCTTGGCGAGCCCGCCGTGAGACTCTTTGAGAGGTGCCGCTTCCGTTTGGATCGCGTGGTGACACTTTTGCTTTGCGTCTATACGCCTTCGCAGTCGCTATAGGCGTAATTCTGAACATTTATGCAGTTTTCGCCTCCTGGAAGATCCTATTTTCTCCTGCTGCCCCCCCCCCCCCTATAGTCTTCGCAGTCGCTATAGGCGTAATTCTGAACATTTTATGCAGTTTTCGCCTCCTGAAAGATCCTATTTTCTTCTGCTGCCCCCCCCCCCTCCTTCTCCGGACAGAGAGAGAGAATAATTATGGAAAGCTTTGTGTTATTGCTTTGTTTCCCTATTATTTTTCAGCCTTTGCTCAAAATATAAAAGTAATGTAGAAGTTCAGGGGAAGATGGGAACTGAAAGAAGTGAAAAATTTGGTAAGACGGGGGGTTTCGCGCTGCAGCCTAAGTGACAGCAACACCCCGTGTTCGTGAATTTTTAATCTGCTGAAAACCTGTGTTGTGCTCTATTAGGCTGTGTACTTAGCAGTATTCTGTTGCCGTGTTCAGTCTGGTGCGTGGTGTTGCCGTGTTCAGTCTGGTGCGTGGGTCTGCATCCAGAAAGTTCAAGTAACTGTTGAGAACTGTAGATAGATGCATGGTTTTCGGTGCGATATGAACACTCCCATCTTTGGTGTTCTGTGCGGTAATATTTACAGCTGCAACTGCAAAACTGGCTACAACCTCTACGTCAACATCTTAGTTGCTTCTTGTGCTCAAAATGAGCTTCCCTGTTAAGAATTGTAGCGACATTTTAAGGCCGAACTGACGGAATTGGAATATGGTTGTCGTAGGCTCCTTCCTCCAAATAGTCATGCTTAATCATTTTTTCCGTCTAGTTCTTCTCTCTTGTTATGCGTGCTTGTTTACTATAGTAATGTTTACTACATGTCACACCAGACAAATTCTCGACGTTTTGTTGAATGTATAAGGACCGTGAAGCCATTGGTGAAACCACTTTTCAACTTCGCGTTGTGAGATGAACAGGCGTTACCTTTCTAGCTGCTTACATGTTGAGATGCGAAACCGCCTTGGATTTCTATACGCTGTTTATAACGCCAAAATGATCACTATTACTCCCATGCAATTCTCGCGTTTACTGCGGTGCGATGAATCTGCGTATATGACGGTGCGTTTCATGCTAAAAAAAAAAAAAGCGAAAAAGCTACTACACGCAGGCACGATGGAGACAGGACGATGATCCCTCGTGGCTGCTAGTGTGTGTTGTGGTTTTTAGCGCTTTTTTCAAACATGAATTTGCGCCAACTCCCCCAACTGCCCTTGATGAAGGACGGTACATTTGGTCGCAGCATCCATCCGTCGATGTCGAATGGGGATGTTACATCGACGCAACAGTAAATCGCTCGCGGGAGATCCGATTACATGACTGTCTGTGTGATATCGTTGTTTGGAATTCTTCACCTGCCCGAATAACTGTATGACTGACTGAATGCGGTTCTCGTCTAATGTAATATGCATGGTAAATAATTCTTTTTACTTGCCGAACGTGGCGTGAAGCCCATAAGGTGTGATCTATACCTCTCTGCCTAACCTTCTCTCATGCACTTGAAAGGCCAGCCGCCTCGTCTCAGCGCGGGTGACACTGCACAACCTCTTCGCCAAATTCAGCTTGCTTGTCTGCGTAGTGTACCTACGGAAGTGGTGCGTGGTTGGACAGGCGCACTCTTTCGTTGAACTATTCGTGTATCCGCAACGTTGTTTTCGTTGTTTCGTGAAAGCCAGTAACGGGCCATATCTGTGTCCCCGAATAGCGGGATTTCGGTGTGTTGCTTTGCTTGACGCCGGAGTGAGTGAGGCGAGCAAGCTGAAAATGTGACGCAGTGTGTGCGCCATCGCGAAAGTGTGCGGGAAAAAAACGTTATTTTTAGCCCACCGCGGCGCCCGTATACGTAGAAATGAGGAACGACGAGGAGACGTCTCGTTTCTTTTTTTCTTTTCTTTTTGCGAAGAAGCGTCCGATAAAGGCCTCTTTTGGCGGCGGCGCCGCAGAGGACTGTCCTCGGCGAGCAGCACCTCGCGTGGAACTTCCGGAGCACTTCGTGGAGAGGTTCGCGGATGGCGCTGCTCCCTCCTGCACGTCGGCCCGGCCAGGGTTCTTCCGCCGGCTCTCTCGCTCGACTGCTCCGGGGGCATCTTGCTGCATCGACGACGGGACCAAGTTAACGACTTTAGCTGCCGGCCGCGTGCAGTTTAAGAGGTGGTATTGACTCTTGGATGATGTGGCGCCGCGTCGCGTCACCCGTTTGCGTCCACACTCTACGTCCCCTACCTTCTTTCTCCGGTTGCACTGATCGTTGACTAATGGGTTTGTGCGACCGCCTGACGAAATAGTTTGCCTTCTGCTGAAGCTATACCGCAACGTATAATGCACGCGAACTTGAAATGCCGCCGATTTCACTGTATCTTTCAGGCTGCGTGAATTTATAGGTAAAAATAAACTTCGGCAGCACTGTAATACCTACTGAGGTTCACTGCTTACGGCAGTGCCCACGGAGTAAGCTAAATTTATGGCTAAGATACTTATTCAAATCATTGTACTGATTTTTCTGGAACGTTAAGACGATAAATAATGAAGTACATATTGAGCATTGTTTCAGAGACTAGCCGCCGCTCTATATATCCCCTCAAACAATATGGGCCGAAAAACGCATTTTTCGGATCAGTTTATTTCGTCCCAAGTGGCGCAAGAGAATGCTTTTGAAAAACAAGGGCAGTGCTTCTATCGTAGTTGGAACTGTAGTGGTAGGGGATATTGCACATTTAGCGACGTTCCTTGTTAGGCATGCAAGAAACTTGCGTATAATGCCAGACACTCCCGCATTAGATTTCACCCGGAAGTTTCGGCCGGAAGGTAATGACTGTAAACTTGAATTATTCTTGGCTGTATATGCAATTAAAAGGAAATAACGAAAATGGTGTGACTTGCCCCATGTATAAGCACCCAACAACGCCCAATGACGTCCTCTTAAGACTGTCTCGCCATGTTTTTGGACATTTGTCAAGTTAGCTAGGACTTCTTGCACGTGTAATGATAATGTCAATTTCTGATGTCCATTTTTCCCTGCTGCACGTTGCAGGAAAGAATGGACGTCATAAAGTAACGCGTGCTGCTCCGAGTGAGTGCGGGAGTCGGACCCACAACTCACGCTGGATTTACTTCTGCAGCACTCATGGTCGGCGCTCGTTTGTCATTGTTTGTGATGCATGCACTACTTTGCTGCCGAATTCCTGCGCCGTGCCGTCATTCTTATCATGATAAACGAGGAGGGAGGAAGGAAGTGTAATTCATTGTTGTTAGCGCGAATGAAGTTAGAATGTTGTTAGTGTTTGCACCGGTGGCCTAATGATGGAATCACAGGCTGTGTTGGAGGACATTGCTTGAATTCCTCCATTGGGAGGTCATGTCGATAATTATCTTTAAGTGTGACGTATCCGGCATAACAGCAGCAGTGTAGCAGCGATGGTCGAAAAAGCCCGTCAAGGTTGTTCTCAAAGAAGGCTTTGTTAAAAAGAAACATGGAAAGAAAGTAAGAGAGAAAGAAAGAGGCACCCAATCTGTGTCTCACGGTTCGTCGCCTAATTCGGCACCTGCTAGGCTTCCTTTTGCATAGCTTCATTCGTTCTTTTGCGGTACGAGCACCGAGTGACACTTCCATTTTTCCTCTAAGCATTCCAGTTGTCCAAATATTCTGAAGAAAAATCTGCAAAAGTTCAACTGCTGGGAAATTCGGGTTTTCTGGTCCAAGTGAAGAGTGATACTGGATACATACCATATCGGAGCATAAGGTTACTAAAGTTAAGGACCAATTTACTATCGTATAATTAATTAGGTAAGGAAAATAAATGACTTCATGGAATCAGCAGACAGTTTTCTTGCGAGGTGCTGGAATAGTTTCGTCACCTGGCGGATTGTATCTCAACCACAAACTTATTTTTACGTGGCCTCCGGGATCCTCTTCGGCATGCATCGCGAAGAAGCACCAAGTTAATCCAAGGAATACAGCAATGCACACGAACGCTGAGGTGAGAGTGCTGTTCACCCAAGGCGAGGATTATAATCCCTTACGTTTATTTTTTTTGTCTTTTTTTTGGGGGGAGGGCGTTTTATGTGGTGCCTTTTGTCTGCTCCTGAAACACCCGTCGTTGTGAATGTGGCGCCGACGAACAACGTACGCGACCCTGGGGGACGTTGTTCGTGACGTAGAATATCCGCAGGCGGCGTCTGGCTTGCGGCCGTCACCAGCGGCCCTCGAGTCGCTGGCGTTGTTGGTACTTAGTCGTGGTCACTTGCTGGCGTCCCTGTCTGCATCGTTCTGGCTGTTTGTCAATCTACTTGCTTACTTGCGCTACTCTTCTTGGGCATGCATTGAAATCGACTTTTGATACTTGAGATCGGCGTTTAGTGGCGTGGAGTGTGTAATAACTACGAGGCAGCTATATGCACAGCTGAATGTCAGGCATCGTCTGATATTATAGCACTCTGAAACGCGGTTCCGAAAACACAGCGCGGTTTATTAATGCATCTCCGCCATTGTTCCAACTACTTCTTTTTTTCTCGGCAGACTACCCACTACTAGCCTATGTCCCAAGTGTGTCGTGCCAGAAGAAGAAGAAAAGTATGCCACAGATAGGCCCCCCGCCTGCAGACAAGTGGCAGTGGGCACTTGAAGAAAAAAAAATGATCAGACGGAGCTTGTCAGAATGGGTGCCGGCTTGATCCTTTCAATGCTGACTGTGTCGTGTCTTCACGCCCATTACGCAGGATTGTAAAATGATGTTCAGAACGCTTGATGACTGGGAAAGGACCGTCATAGCGAGGCTGAAGAGCATGGCGAGACGCATCGACACGAACAAAAACGTGTGAAGATGTCTGTAGGTTTGCCGGCAGAACGCGAATGTAATGGAGAGGTTAAATAAATAAATAAATAAATAAATAATAAACAAATAAGTAAATAAATGTCAGTAATTTGGGTTCAGAAGCCGGAAAAATGAGAACTCTTTTATTCATTTCTTATTGTATGTACAACAGAAATTCAGGATGTTCAGCGCGGACTGGACCCATATGTCGTTCTTTTTTCACGAAAGAGCCTCAGCGTCAGCCGGCTGGCTCTAAAGTGCCATCGCGTACTGTGTGGCTATTACCTCTATATTAGGAACGATCCCACATTTTAGCTCCGACAACGTTTACTTATGTCTGCGCTTAGCACTCTTCTCTGCGTTTGGTATTTTTTTTATTAATTTTCTCTGTAATATACGGCACCGGAACAGCTGAGAACTGTCATCCATGCAATTTTGGCTATCCGGCTGTAAAAAATAAAAATACAAAAAAGCATGTGATCTGAAAAAAAAAAAAGATTGTGCGAAATACCCCGCCGGACTTCCTGAAAAGGGAAGTACGTGCGCACTGAAAGCATTGCGGTTCTTGTTTCAGTCCGCAGAGGACAGGATACAGTAGATATGCGTCATGCGCCTTGTATACATCATGCATGTGCTGCATTCTACGCTTCGGTGACGATTATGGTGCACCTTCAATGAACATGTCGGAGTTGCATAATTTTTGCCTCATGCGCTGCAAGTTCCAGTCACGGGAAGTCGTATACCAAGGTCTTGTGTACTCTCAGTCGAGTCCTCGTAATTGCAGAGTAATTAGCTTTCCCTTTCGCGTGCAGTCTGTCGCGTGGCATACCTTTTTTTTTTTAGAAGTTTCAATCACTGGCCAAAACCACGCGCACAGGTTCCTCGTTTGCCAGCAGGCATTATGAGAAATATGGGAAAATTGCTTCAGTATTAGTCAAGGCAAAAAAAAAAAACGTTGGATATCGAATGAGTGGTCAAGTGTAAGAAGGCTCGGCAGTCTGAAGTTCGTAGGGGATGCAGAGGTTTGATTGGTAAATGGATGTGGGGTCTAACGTCCCAAAACCACCATATATGGTGGTTTTGGGACGTTAGACCCCACATCCATCCACCAATCAAACATTCTCTTCATCCCCATATGATTGAGAGACGCCGTAGTGTAGGGCTCCAGAAATTTTGACCACCTGTGGTTCTTTAACGTGCGCCCAAATCTGAGCACACGGGTCTACAACATTTCCGCCTCCATCGGAAATGCAGCCGCCGCAGCCGGGATTCGAGCCCGAGACCTCTGATTCAGCAGCCGAGTAAGCATAGTCACTAGACCACCGCGGCGGGGCGAAGGTTTGATTGAGCGGGCAGCCTATAGTGACCGTGGCTTTCTTTTACTTGCCCGCCTCTGTTGGATGGGATTGGAACAAATAAGAGTAAAAAATTGTAAACGCACACATGTATTCAAGTTGTGACATGCCCCATATCGCCACAACGATCGTGGTGGTGTTTTTTTTTTTTTCTTGTGACAGTGTTGCACAAAAGTTAACGCTTGCTATTTTTCGCGCTGATTCCATTACTCGGAAGCATCGACACTCGGCTTGGAGCGGTATATAGCCTTAGAGGAGTCTTTCTCTTTCTTTCTTTCTTCTTCTTTCTTTCTTTCTTTCTTTCTTTCTTTCTTTCTTTCTTTCTTTCTTTCTTCTTTCTTTCTTCCTTTCTTTCTTTCTTTCTTTCTTTCTTCGTGTTTGTTCTTCTGAATGTGAATGCAAATATATTGCTAAAGAGTTTGCGAACTTCTGCTGCTAACCGAACAATGTTGCAGTGATTGCCTGCAGTGAATAAAATTGTTTCACTTGTCGCAACCCTTTGTTAATCAAGCTGTGCGGCTTAAAACAGCTTTGACGCATTGCAACACTACTGCGGAGCGCTTTCCTAACCACCGCGTCTTCCTGACAAGAGGCCGACATTTAGTAATTGGGGCTCCCGTGAGTATACAGTTGCGCGTCGATTGGCATCGTCGTGAGACGGCGGCGTCTGACGTGGAAGAGTGTCGAAACGCGAGAGCTTGTCCGAGCAAAGTAAATACAGACGCCGTCTTGGGAACGCGGAATGGTTGAACCTTCCGTTCGGTTTCCCTCCCTCTTCGACAGCGGCTCACCCTCTCATTGCCTTCCTTCTGTCCACGGACGGACGTCTTCGGTTGCGCCTCCTGTTCGCTGCTTGCGTAACGTTTGCTTTGCATGTTCCTACTTTATGCATGTATGCTGCTATAGTTTTGTTTGACCGCTTCGCGGCGCCTTCTCGAGTGCGAGCCGTTGACGGGCACGGCTTCGCGCTGAAGTAACGAGGCCGTTCACCCTGCGGGGCTTCCTGCCTTAATTTTGACGCCTGGCCGCGTCTCTGAGCGACGGCCCCGGCGAGCGTTGACGTACCGCCCCAGCCGGTGGCGCACTATACGTGCTCTGCCGACGGACATCCACGCTGTGTGCGATCGTTGCCTTCATGCGTTGGCTTCCGTAGCGCAGCGCCGGCATATACGTAATCTATTGAGACTGCACTGCTGTTACAGGCTCTTAGTGACGCCGTATGTTTTTGTTGGCTTGTCCTGACAAGCGAACCGTGAGACGCTTCAGATTAACTGTTTAAATGGTAGCACACGCACGTTTAACGTTTCACAGAACGTGCTCAAGTGTGTGTGTAAATGAGAGAGATAACAAAAAAATATAACCTTATACTCGAGATGGTTTCTATACTGGCCGTTTTAGTCGCAGTTCGTCATCACTATAGCTGCGGAGGTGCGTCGTGATTTGTTTAGTCGCGCGTATTTTACTCATACATTAATATATGTTATTCTAACGATATTTAATCGGAGGCCAATCGCTTGTGGTTCAAACTCTGTCAGCGGCGGAAGGCCAGGGCTCTAGCTTTGTGTAGCGTAATGTCTCCGGCATTCGCCGGTGGCGCAAAAAGGCGCACCGGCTGCCATGCGCGCCGATTATCGCGTGCCGGTATGCCGACTCGTACGTCACCTTTGATTCGTGATAGTTCGCTGTTCTGAATGAGCTGTGTTGCAACTTTTCCCCGTGAGCTGAAGAAAACATGAGTTGCTTAAACGCAATTCCTACTCTTTTATTTGCAGTGGTGCTTATTCGAATGTGCATTTTTTGCTAATTTGACGCGTTTTTTTTAATGTAGTAATTGTTTGCATCGCTTTTGCACTTAGAACTGCAGTGATCATCAATTGAGTCACCATGCCCAATCTCTCAACGCCTCCGGCGCAACAATGTGCTCGGCAGTGAAGGACTTCATTGTCTTCATGTGCATTCTTGCTTGATTTACTGCTTCCTCCTCTTCTTCCTGGGGTAGGAGACTCGATACAGTCTCTGCTGTAGGCAGACGGTGGCGCACGTCTCAACGCGAGAGTCGGGTGACATGTGGGGCTCAAAACGCCAAGTGCTGTCCGTATCCAGTCTTTTATACTATTCGTGCTCAATGTGACGTGAAAGGCAATGGATGGTCGAGGTAAACAGTGCAAAAAAAAAAAAAACGAAGACAAGAGTACAGGAAGGACGCAAGGCGAGCGCTCGTCTAGTGTCCCTCCTATACACTTGTCTTCGTTTTTTGCGCTGTTTACCTCGACCAGCCATGAATCGTAACCAACTTGTCCAGTTTTCAATACTGCGCGTTGGATGGTGTCATAAAATGTTTGTAGAACTGAAGTGCGTTCTGCATTAATTTCTTTAAAGTGAGACGCGTTGGCATCGGGTGCTATGGCGCTTGGGTGGGGGGTTTGAAAAGGAAGTTTGTGCAACGGAGTAGTCCGTTTAACTGACGTTCGTTCAAGTGGTATTCTACTGTGTAGTTTCACGCAGAGGTTGTGTCATGTTCGATTTCGAGCTCTCTTATCTGCGATGCTGTGCAGTGTAAAATTGAAATATTTCATCTTTACTGTGTCATAATCGCTAATAAAATTCTCGTTCATATCTTTAATGCAAGTATTTTAGTCTTTTCCATACATTTTTATTTGCTGCTTTGATGCTCCGCCTCTTTTTATTGCTGCATAAAACAGAATAGTGTACTATAATTTGGTAATGTGAACTGTCTGAATTAATTTGCATCGAGACCTGGTTAAAAAAAAGTATTGCGAAGTTTGGTATAAATTTTAGCAATAATCAGTGATAATTTATCCTGTAAAACGTAATTAATTATGTGCGTTGGTGATTATCGCAGGAGTATTGCGTTGGTATTTGACGTTCCTGCACCGGCATGTTTTGTTTTCTGTATTCAATGAACATAATAACGCGATACATTTTCTCACTCAAAGTTATCATATATGTTTATGCTTTATACTCCAACTTATGACTCGTGGCAGTCATGCGCACCTTAATTAATGCCCACTTCACAAATTCTGGCATCTTTTTTGTGTGTGTGACGCTGTTAGCTCATATGTCCGGCTGTTAGCACACACACACCGCGCAGACATCGTCTTCACATTACGTGCCATGTGCATGTGGTCTAGCGCTGCAGAGCTCGCGGGCACTCGTGTGATGGCTGATACGGTGGTGTCGATTTGATGTATAGAGGCGACATTTCGACTCTTTGAGAAACAGTCGGAGAGCAAAAGCGTCGAAGCGGGCGGAAGTTATTTTCCGTGCCTATTGGAAGTTTGTTCTCATGTTTTTTTCGGCCTCTGGTACCGCTTTCGCCACTTATATATATGCTGTTCGTAACGATGAAGTTAATGCATGCCACGTTGCCTCTTTTCCGAATGTTTTATTCCGCATGTTATTTTAGCTGTGCATGCAAGTAGTTGTGACCGCTTTATTCTGTTTTCTGTATATAGATGCGCCCGCAGAAGCTCAAATAGCCCGGCTCTGCAAAAGTGAGACATGTTGGGCGTACCGCCACTGCACATTCTTTAATTTCCGTCTCCCTCGTTGATTCGTTAATTGTCCTAAGTAATATTAATCCCAATCAGGCGCACACGGAACGCGTCCCTGTATAGGCTGCTGCTTACGTCATGCAGCATGGGGTAATTTGGAATAGTTTCGATGAAAATCACCGCCGACATTCTGGCCGACATTTTTTATATATATATACGACCGGATGTTTACATGCCAGCGCAGTCAAAGTGCAACCTTATGTAAAACTCAAAACCGTTTACTTTCGCCTTTCAATCTGCACAATTAAGAATTAATCGGTCCGCAGCCGATCGGGCTAGACACCTCATTTCCCGTCTACTTGTGTAGGCGGCGGAGTTGACGGGTTTCGAGTTCAACCGTTTCTGCCTGCTTCGAGCTATATTGCGAAAGCAGCTGTTGTGCAACTGTCCAAGCATTTGCACGGAAAAGTTCACAATAGCGCTATAGCATGCGCCGGCATGGTGAGTGATCCGTCTGCATCATGCCAGTCATACCAAGTATATATATATATATATATATATATATATATATATATATATATATATATATATATATATATATATATATATATATATACGACGCACTTCACGAAGCGCATTGTCCGCAGCACCTGCGATAGATAGGTTTGGCCCTGTGTCGCTGGAATTCGGAGCAGCTGCATGCGGAAATGGGGGAACTCGGCCATCGCTTTTCGCGACAACGCGCGGTAGGTGTGTAGTTTTCTTTTCTATTGTTATCCGCGTGAATCAGTGGCCGCAGCTTAAAACACGCAGTCCGCGATCCCCGCTGTTAGGTGTGTCCCCATTAAATCGTGTTGACGTCAGCACCACCCCGCGGCTAAGTCACCTTGGCCCGAGAAAACGTTTTTCTTCCCCGAGATGTCACTGATATACGACTAGGGAAGATATCTTTGTGATGGCTCGATATAGCTAACTTGATTTTAAAACTTGAGCGCTCGCCTGCGAGGCATGGCCAAGCTTTTGCGTGCTAATGAAAACTATTCTATGGTGTTGTGTTCTCCAACCTGCAGGCGTCGGCTCGAGTAATTCGGACACACGAGATATCAAGTGCGGATCACGTGACACTTGACTGGTAGATTTTTTTCAAACTAGTCGGAAGGGACACTGAAGTGAAAGAATAAACCAGTGCAGACTGATCAGATATACACTCTAAAAAGCCTATTGTCGCTAATTTCGCCACTATGGTTTAATGATAGACGAAAGAAACGGTGAACGTTCCATATTTAAATCTCCGCGGAGACATCACAGTTAACGATGTACCTTTTATTTCTTTTTTTTTTGCATATTTTGGTCACATGTGTTGGCCCTGCGAAATTTTCTTAAATATGGCATGTTGAATGCTTGTGTCTCTCGCCCCTTCTGAGGACAATGTACTTTAGTTTTACCAGTTAGCAACTATAACGTGCACATACCATCAAGGCGATATGTGTGGCATGGTTAAATGTGGAGTTTTCATGCTCGATACCTATAGCGTCTTCTAGTGGCAGGTATGGGGATTTCGTCATCCGTGGAAGATTAATTTTACCAGCACAAGAAGAAATAATTTTTGCTCCTTAGTGTCATTCATAAGTACTACTGTAATGTGGTGATGCGAGGAGTCCAGCTATCCTCCCCGCGGCAGAGGAGAAAATAGCTTTGTAGGAAGTTCGAAGAAAAAATTAATAAACGCAATCGAACGAGTCCTCTTCCGCCTAGTCATCAGTGTATGCGTGACTCTCGGCACTTTGCTGCCTCCCAGGCCCGCCGAACATGCTCCTGCCTGCTGATTCCCGCATGTCGGTGGGGCTAATAATTAGATGGGGCTTGGAGGAGGTGTTCGTTGCAACCCTATAAGCAGGTGTTCACTCTACAGTGACTCTGCGCCTCGCCTAATACCACACCGCGTGCTTGGAAATGCTTTGAATCAGAATTGTTTGTCGTCTTGAGCCGATGCTGACTCCTGTCATGGCGGACCAATGTTAGTCGCTCAGGAATTCACATCAGGTATACATTTAGGAAGATTGCACTTGCCCTACCCATACGCCTTCTTCAACCGCTAAAAAAAAAAAACGAATTCAGCTTGAAGTGTATCTAGTGTTATGACGATGTATACAGTAACAACCTGACAGTGTCTCTACGTTGAGTCTTGCATTTCTAGATCTATACCTACTCATTGACTGTTAACGTCACTGAAAAACGCTTCGTATAATTTTCTCCCCATACTTTTCAAAGTAATTAATCATGTACCTCACTAGTAGGTTTATTGCTTCAAGAATCTGCTGAAGCAGAATCCGTCAGCTGCGAGCTCCGTTTAGTCTGGTGCTGGGCCTGTTGGTTCAACTTCAGTGTGTATTGAATGATTTGTGGGGTTTAGCGTCCCAAAACTACCACATAATTATGAGAGACGCCGTAGTGCAGGGCTCCGGAAATTTCGACCACCTGGGGTTCTTTAACGTGCACCCAAATCTGAGCACACGGGCCTACAACACCGCTTCAGTGTATAGTACTACATAGTTTTCGCCAGTTGCATCGGTTCGTCGGTCGCTTCAAGCGCTTTCTGTTTTTTTTTTGTTTTTTTTTTTGGGGGGGGGGGTCCGAGTGTGTGCTACAAAGGGTCAAGAAACTGCGTCGCCGTATGTCATGACCACGGTCATGACATCATGTTCACGATCATCACAAGCACAAATAGATGCAATTTTTATGGATTTTGCAAAAGCTTTCGATATGGTCTATCAGAATAAGTTGCTGTTCAAATTAGATTTAATTCTTAAAAATACTCAGCTTCTAAATTGTATTTCCGCTTATCTTTCAAATCGGAAACAATACGTCTTCTTCAACTATCATTGTTCCCGTACAGTACCAGTTGATTCAGGCGTCCCGCAAGGCTCGGTGCTCGGGCCACTCCTATTTTTTGTTGTTTATCAATGGTATTTCACGTGTTATACCGGTAACTGTCATGATATATGCTCGTGACGGCACCCTGTACACATAGATAAAAAACCAGACAGACCAAATCCATTTTAACGATGTATTTAATATGGTCATTTGTTGGTGCGATAAGTGGCAAATGTCAGTTAATTTTAAAAAGACCGTTTTTATGAAAGTTTCTCACAGACATAACCCTCTTCATTTCAAATATTCAGCGAATAATATTTTCTTGGAGGAAGTACAACAACACAAGTACCTTGGTCTTTGAATTTCGCATGACCTAAACTGGAGAAAACATAAAAATTGTAATAAGCACGTGCAATTACAAACTATTTTATCTTAAACGAGCTCTCAAGCTTTCCACTCCCGCCGTTCGCCTTACT
Organism: Rhipicephalus annulatus; assembly: GCA_013436015.1. Lineage (NCBI taxonomy): Eukaryota > Metazoa > Arthropoda > Arachnida > Ixodida > Ixodidae > Rhipicephalus > Rhipicephalus annulatus. The sequence continues at coordinate 97,005 of WOVY01016174.1, forward strand.
GCATTCAAGGCAATTGTTTTAACCACTCTAGATTATGCATCAATATTTGGTACCCTCACACTGAAACCAGTATCAACGAAATGAAAAAAAAAATTCACGAGAAAGCTGTTATATTTATTTATAACAGTTTCGGCCCGTACTTCATTAACAACTTATTAGCAAGAGCCAACCTCCCTACTCCAACACAGAGAAACATTGTATTGAGATTGAAATTTTTGTTTCAGTTAGTTGAATGTTACTTCAAAGTAGACTTGTCACGCATACTTCATTTTTCAACTGGATATGCCACAAGGTGGAGGCACGCGTTTACCACCCGTAATAACACATTCAAATATTCGTTTTTTCCCCAGGACAATTACCGAATGGGATAATCTTAATAACGATTTTGTTTCGCAGTCATCTTTCAGTATTTTACTACGCAGCTTCAACAATAACTGTGTGTACTCTTATTACATGAAGTAGTGCTGTGTGTTTTGTTCACTGCAGTGTTTATTCTACGCTGGTGATCATCTTGAATACAGTGCTTATTTAATTGTGTTGGACGCCTGTGTGCTTGTTTATTGCAAATTGTTGATTTCCTTTTTTTTGTCTTCTCAAAGCCTGTACATACTTTGTATTATTTTTATTCTGTTACCAATTTGTAAACTTGACAAATGTGTACCCACTCTGCTAAAACGCTCTTTGAGGGTTGCAGTATTGATAAATAAAAGAATAAAAAAAACCCACATCAGCTTATTGGCCCTCCTTTGTAAACGTATCGGTGCTTTGAAAACGTAACGGATGACGTAATTAGCCGAGAGAAGGGCGTGCGATTTGTAGCTGCCTTTTAAGCGTACTTGTAAATTCCTTGCCGCGTGCAGGGCGATATAATATGCGGCTCACATATTTACAGGCGCCTCCACTACCGATCGACACCCTTTTCTAACCATGTCCAAAACGGGCTGGCCCTGTTAAACGTTGCAAAATAACATCGTAACCAAATTATTTAACATGTGTTTTACTATCGTTGATCGTCTATAGTTTGTGAACGAGAACAGTAGCTGAAAGAGCACTTACGTCCCGGAACGCTTTATTGTCGAGCGCACAAAGAGGCCGCCGACACTTCTTACGCGCAGCTCCTTGCTGTTCGTGTAAACAGAGCCGCAAAGCTGCTCAATGCAACGGGAAACCAGTCTGTGCGAGAAGTAGCACCTGACAGCAGAGCAGCTGTTAATAATAGCATCCCGACGGAGAGCGTTGAAACTAGGGAAACCTAAAGGAAATTTAATCCTCAACAAAAGCAGCGCGCTTGACATGTGACCGGCTGCGCGGGTATTGGCCGCCTTTTTTTCTCAATGAACAGGAAACGACGGGAGTGGGAGGCGTTCTGTGACCGGCTGCATTCTTCATTAGACGTACCGCTCTCCCCGGCAATGCAAGCGACGCCACACGCGTCGAGACGATTCTTCCGCACCTTCGCAGGCGCCGCGCCAACAACGTGCGGGGGGAATTGATGGGGTTTCTCTCGCGGAGGAAAGGTTTCGAGGGACGCTGCGAGTACCAAAAACCGGCGTCAACCGTGTTCTGTGATGTGACCGTCAATTCTGCTCCTGGCCCGGCAATATATCGCGCACCACGCCCCGTGTCTTCTCGCTGCTCGCGCGGCATTTTGAAGTGTCGCTTGGTGCTACCGCGCGCGGTTTTGGGGGGTTCCGGAAGGGCGGTCTCAAGGAGTGCGCGCTTTGCGCCCGGCTACGCGGGCGACGGATGCTCGCTGACCGGAAAACGATCGGGGATTTCGGTGGCTCTAGATTTCGCTCTCTGGCTTTGCGCGCCGTATGGCTGACTGGCGTGAGTTACTGGGAGAAGCGCCCGAGCGTGGCACATCTGGCTGTCGTATCGTTCGCGTGCCACCGCCCCGCCCCGTCTTCCTCCACCGTTTCGGCTCGCATTTTGAGCGCGCCTGTCTCTAGCCGATACGGCATCCGCCTTTTCGAATACGCCCGCTTCTGTCGGTCGGCAAGTGCTCACTTACGGCAGCGTCATATCAGTGCGGAGACTTGGGGTCATGAATACGTGCGACGCAACGACGTTTCAGACACCAAGTAACTTCCTAATCCAAACGATGCCAGAAGCTAATTGTTTCTTGCGCAGTTGTTCGCTGGTTGTCGATAGTGCGCCTTCTATCGATAACCGGAATTGGGCAGGAGACACGCCATAGCAGTCCGAGTATGAAGTGGAAAAAGAAATACTGCGGAAACTGTCAGTCGACGTTTTGGCCTCGAGGACATAGCGTGGCGCCACCTACGCCGTGACGTCGTGGACATCGCTCATAGGATGGCCGGTTGTGCCGTAGAGTTTCCCAATATACACTAGGGGGAACTCTGGCGCTAGTGTCTATGGGAAATGCAATGCACAGCGCTTCAGCGAGCATGACAATGATGGGCAGTACACACATTTGTCTAAACTTCGTACTTCTGGCCTGCTCTTGGCTCCGTGTGTGTTTGTAAGGCTTGAAGCTGTTTTCTCACGAAACACAAATCAGCAAATGTTCAGCGATTGCGCTTCACCACCCTTTTTTTTTTTCGAATTGCCTTTCTGAATTGGGTCACGAAGTTCAAAAGGGTTGAATCTTTCTTTCAAAACAAAATCGAAACACAGCAATAAACGAAGCCGCAAGTACGATTCGCCACCCGCAAGTACGAAGACTAGGCAAATGTGTGTACTACCCAGCATTACCATAATCGCTGAACGATCGCAGCGCCAGAGTGCCCTCTAGTTAATTTTGAGAAACTCTATGGGTTGTGCCTTCGCCGGAATACCGCATTTCCGGTGCTTTTGCCACCACGCGTGCTTACCCCTTCTTGTGAAGCTCATTTTTTTAAAGGGGGTGTGGCGTGATAATCCGAAGTAACCAAACCACGACTCGCCCCCCCCCCTCCCCTTGGCCCCCACATGTAGCATGTTACATTAGTCTTCTAAAGCCGGTTCAGCTGATGCCCTCCAGGCGTTGCTGCACATTGTTGCGAGTCGCGGCGACCGCAGTCTGCGGGTAGCGGGGCCGATCGCCGTCGCTCCGTCGAGCCAAGGACTAGGGGAGAGCTTTGAGCAAACTTAACGGATTTATTTACATCATTACGGGAGTTGTCGAGATGACAGAAGAGAAGAGAAGAACTAGTGGTTTCACAAACCACGAGCGTGGTGGTTGAACTTTACATCGTTCAGAGCGATGTCCAGCACTCTGCCGCGTCGTTTTATGCCCTGTCGGGCTCCTCCTCTACGAGTCGACCACCAATCACGCACACACAGGTGAGGGGGGGGGGGCGAGCATGCAAGGTCCACGTGAACACTGCACTTTGGTGGCGCCAGCAAGGCTCTTCCTCGTCGTGTGTGAGCCTTTAGTCGAGAGTGCCCACGATCCTGGCCGCATACTTCAGAGGGTCCGCCGATTTTGTTCGCTCAATTAGCGGGGCGATCCGCGGCAGCCGCCGCGGTCTCCCCCAGGAAGACGCCGTCTCTGTTGTCCTCTTGGTGGCGTCGCCGCGTCTTCACGACACTACGTCTCGTACTCCGGGACAATGCCTGGCGGGCATATGCAGTCAGCCGATCGGCTACTTGACAATGGATTAAAGAAGCGCCGCTCTTTCGAGGGGTGCCCGGTTCGTGGATTCCTCTGGGGAGAGCCCTTTGACCAGCGCCGTCGTCGTCTGCCGGTTAACGCGCCAACGATGCGTGACTGGCCCAGGCGGGAGATAGAGTGGCGGCTCCAAAACCCTCTTTGGCGACATTTCATCCCGTTGGCGCCGCTGTCAATCAGCAGGCGACGTCTCGTGGGGCCGGCCTCTGTTGCTTCCTCCGTCCAGACGTGGCGAGACTGTCCTTTTTGCACTAATCCGGCGTGGCAAATGACTCGCTGGGTCAAGGCATAGCCCGATCGCTACAACATCCGCAGGTCCTCATTTTATCGGTGGCTGCGCTGACGGCAACTAACGCTGCAGACATGGCACGGCCAGGGGGTGGGGGGGGGAGTGCACCCTCCGCGCGTTAATTTACCCTTTTTTTTTTTCTTCGCTGTCCCGTCACTATTAACTCAGCGTGTATCTGTGTTTGCAGAGTTTTAGGTCTCAATGTTGTACTTCTGCCTACTTCATTTTAAATATCCACCCGTTGTCACTAGTCCCGTAATCAGGGAGGCAATCGCCGGGCTGATTCCATGGGCGGACATGTCGGCCCCCCGAAACGCACCACGAAAGTGCGGGCAACTGAGAATTGGTCCCTTTTAGTGTGCAAGCAAACGCCGGCTGTGGTCCAAAGACGAAAGACGAGAGTTGATAACAAAAATAAAAAAATATATTCTCAGATAACGCAGAATAATCAGCACACTAACATGCACGCTTGGCAATAATTTAGTACAATACGTCACCACTCACAAGATACTGAAAACGACGGGCTACACAACAGAAGGTACACTCCAAACAACGGGCACAAACAACAGCACGCTCTGCAATGCAATTTCATGCAATAATAACCAAGACACTTGTAGACTAAAACGTTCGTCAAACGTATTCAAAGTTCTTGGAACAAAGCTTGAATGCTTCTCTTGAACGAAACACTCACTCAAAAGTCCACCTCTGGTTGTCGTCCCGTTGCGTCCATGGTTTCTCTTCCAGGAAACTTCTTCGCCGCTAACCGGTGGGCCACTCACGCGCTGCGACTACCGAACACGTTTTCGCCCGTGGGCGGTGAACACGCTCTTTTTCAGCTTGTAATGATTGATTGATATGTGGGGTTTAACGTCCCAAAACCACCATATGATTGAGAGACGCCGTAGTGGAGGGCTCCGAAAATTTAGACCACCTGGGGTTCTTTAACGTGCACCCAAATCTGAGCACACGGGCCTACAACATTTCCGCCTCCATCGGAAATGCAGCCGCCGCAGCCGGGATTCGAACCCGCCACCTGCGGGTCAGCAGCCGAGTACCTTAGCCTCCATCGGAAATGCAGCCGCCGCAGCCGGGATTCGAACCCGCGACCGGCGGGTAAGCAGCCGAGTACCTTAGCCAATAGACCACCGCGGTGGGGCTCTTCAGCTTGTAAGCACAAGCCTTCACCCGCAGGTGGAAAACACACTTCTTCCCCTTTTGCTGATGCGACTACCTCCGCTTCTTGCTTATATGCAATAGCCGCTGGGTTCCCGAAATTTCTAGCCGTTTTTTTCGGCGCACCGCACAGTCAAGGCCGGGGAAAGGGCGGGATGATTTCTCTCGCAACGTGACGCAGCTCTGCGTCACCATACCCTTTTCCTTCGAGATGTTTTTAGAGTTCGCTCGGCAATAGATGCGAGGAGGTTTTCGAGGGGGAGAAAAGGCGCGCGGGTGCGGCGTCCTTTGCTGCTCATTTCTTTGCGCCGGCTGTCGGGCGCCTCGATATCGCGTCTGTCCGGCGCCTCGATTTCATGTAGCGGTTAGAATTCGAAGGCGCGCGCTTTGTTAAGGCTCGTATAAGACACTGCCCCCCCCCCCCCACTGCAAGAATATTATCACATAATATTCTAGACAACACAAATGAGCGCGAACAATCGCCACACAACAAAAGTCCGTTACACAGTCCATCGCTTATGGCACGTCACATTCACAACAGAACACTTATTTTAATTCACGTTGCAATTCAATTTCACAACGCATGAAATATAACCACAGGTACATGATTGCAACACTCCATCACACATTTCAAACAATATCGGAACGTACAAGGTTCTGCCTTCGCAACACTTGTACAGTCATATTGGTCACATCACCGCAACAGACACTTTGGCTCAACCAAGATACGCCCGGCAAAGAGGATAATAATGACACAACACATTGAAATTCAACACTGCCAAACACATGCAAACACCGTGTGGGTGTGTGGGCAGCGTGCCCAAATCGTTAAAACTCGATCGGCGCACGCTATTTCGACATTCAACAGTGGTCGTTGAACAGCACGTCGTCTATAAGTAAAAAAAAAAAAAGTTACTACTGCTTCGTCTGGCGGCTGCAGACCTTTGCTAGCAAAATCGCTTGCGAAACGCAGGCCAAGTGAAAGCGGCCCTGAAAGATGATGTCGGCTTGAAAACATTTGTGTGCTGTAATTGTCGCATGTGTGCTTACGTGTCGAAGGGAAGCGGCTTCATGTATGATTGCGCAAATGTAGTGGCGCTTTTTGTTCGCATGCTGGCAGCTGCCTGGCTAGGCGCTGATCCTTGCTCACTTTGATCGCGGATTCTATCTGCGGAATTGAGCGAGCTGAGTGCTTCTATCGGACAGTCGTGACATACATAGTTTCGCCGCTGCGGGTATACAGCTTGTTCGTGCGTGTGTGTTCGTGTGGTGTCGGACCTAAATGATGCCACAACGCTGGGCACCATCGGCGGCCGTCCACCGTATCGCATCGAGCTCTTGCACTAATTGCGCAACCGTGGGGATAAGTCGGCCCCCGCGGGAATTATCGCCCATTGCGATCGGTGAACAGTATGCTCGGACTGTGCAGCTCATGCTTCGCTTTCGACGGATGCCCTGAAAGTTACATGGGCCGGCATCACCGGAGAGGCAATGAAGGTGGGCGTGTGTAAATTCGCCATTTCTGGCTCTCATCACGAGTGAGTGGACTCGCAGCTCGGTTTATGGCCGAGGCATGCGGTGACTCCCCGCCGACGGACTACGCCCCGTTCGCTATACATTCAAGCACATACGGGCCCGTTTTGTGTGCCCTAAGGTTCTTATGAGAGGGAAACGAGGGCAGCCTTGCGTAACTGTAGGGGAAAAAAGACAGCGACTCTCTGGCAACCTCCCTTGATGTCGGGAAAAAGTCATGGGACAGAAGCGTTTCCAACGCTTGTGTCTCATCATGAGTGTAGTGCTGCGAAAATTGGTCCATGGCTACACTGCAGCTTCGGCGCATCGGGGAGAAGCAACTGTCGCTCCACGACAATTGATGTAGCTAACTCCTGTCGCATGTCGGTGGCAGGAGTTAGCTACATCAACGTTTCTCTCTCCTTAGTTCAGTTTGTCTTGCGCTTCGTCGCGTAGCGAGTGACGCATGGCCATACTACATCACCTATCATGGCTTTCTTTCAGTTATCGATCGGCAATATCCCCGCTTCGGCTAGGTCGCACTGTTGTGATGCGACAGCATGCTGAAATGAAAAAGAAACTGGGGGAAGACGGGAGCGAGTGCGTGCATGCGGTCTTGCCATGGCTTAACCATGCAGGCAGTGCTGTTGCATATAGCTGTCTTATTTGTCCTTGAGTGGTTGCCTGAAGATTTGGCAAGGGGTGGTTGGTCGTTTGATAACAGGACATTTTGCAGTAAGCGGGGATAAACAACGCAATAAACAGCAATAGCAGCGTGCATTCATGAGTGCTATACTTTGTAATAGCAGACCGCGTAACTTTTAATTTTCAAAAGTAACATATCACTTGCCGGGTATTTTAAAGGTAACATCTATAAAAGTAGCATGCCAGAAGAGCACCTCTTTAAACACTGCGGCCTAGCGCTTGCAGAGAGCATATATGTGCGACACTATACTGTGCTGGGTATTGTGCCGGAGGGTTCACCAGCGAAAGTAAAAACAAAGCGTTGCCTTCTGTGAGCACTTTGGCGCTTAAACGGTGGCTTTTTGAGGGAAGGTATACGGTTGAAAAGGAGGTTGAAAAGATATTCCGGCATCTGCCGTCTTCCACACCTGCAGTTGAAGCACACTCCGCCCTTGCGCTGACCACGCCTGGCACAAAGGTGACAACGAATCGGTATTTGACCTGCCTTACCTCAGACGTTCGAGGATACTTGATTACAGACACTATAGTTAGAATAGATATTCTATTTATTATCCCTTTACAAAAGTCTGGAGCGTAACCTGACGTATATTCTTCACTAGCTGAATACTTATGTAATACAAGGGCTTCATCTATCCTCATCGTGTGTTTTTCAGAGAAATACTTTCTTATTGCGCAGGGAGCGTTTTTAGGGAAAAGACAGATAGGACAGAGTGCATTTCGCTCTGTCCTGTCTTTTCTCCTAAAAACGAACCCTGCGCACAATGAAAGTGTAGTACTTCCAAAAATGCATTGCCAACCAGCCCAAGTAGCCACTCTTCTGCTCATCGTGTGGTTCTTAACTGAACGGAAGAAAGAGAAATTATTGAAGTAGCCAGCTGTCTTGGCATTGGTCTACAAATGGTCTCGTAACCTGCTGAGGAGCTATAGGGGGGGGGGGGGGGCGGTAGGAGGGTATACGATTTGGCGCTGCTATGCAGACATGCAAAGGCGACAAGAAAAACTGTTCATATCAGGACAATTCAAAGTTTGCGAAATGTTAATGCAAAACTCGCGTTTTGTGGTAGTGGGATGATAAAAAAATCGCAGCATATTAATGGAGTGAATGATAAGTGGGGCAAAAAGCGTCCGTCAGTACGCCCGTGTTTCCGTCCGTCCGTCTTTGCAGTCTGTCTGTCCGTCCGTCCGTCCTCTGTCTGTCTGTCTGTCTGTCTGTGTCCGTCCGTCTGTCTGTGTCCATCCGTCTGTCTGTCTGTGTCCATCCGTCTGTCTGTCTGTCTGTCTGTGTCCGTCCGTCCGTCTGTCTGTCTGTCTGTGTCCGTCTGTCTTTCTGTGTCCGTCCGTCTGTCCGTGCCATTGGGGCTTATTTGAAGTGCAATATGAACGCGTGCCTGCTATTTCTTTGAGGACATATGCAGCAATGACAAGCTCACTCGGAAATACTGTTTCCAGAGATTTTTGTTTGTTTGTTTGTTTTTGCTGCTGTATGTGTGCGCGCGCTTTGGAAGACCGCTTATTGTATAGACGCCTAGGTAAAACTATTTCACGAGTTCTGATGAAATGTAGCTTCTTTATAAATCACGCTCCTTTTTCAGGAATTTCGTTGCTACGTGACGAATTAGGTAGAGTATGTGGAAACTTGCAATAGGTGTCAAATAGCGAGAGGCGTAATATATTTTCCATAATGCGGGAAACTTTGCCTCCAGCTTTGATTCTTGTTCGGATTATAAGTGACCGATTGTAACCTCGAAATTTCAGTGGTAGATTACTAATGCCCATTTGTGCACGCCTGTGTTCGCATTCATCGAAAACATTGCTTTCATAGTTATTTTTTACCCGCATTCCGTGTGCGATAATTTCTGACCAGAGTGAACCAAGAAAAGCAGAGGTATGAAACCGAAAAAAAAATCTTTAAAATATTTGAGAAATATACCTTTCTCTTCATTGATCCACAGTGTAATCATTGCGATGTTTGTCCTTTCTTTAAATACGTATATGCCGTCTCTTCTTCGTCTCTGAATACATGCAGCTTTGCATGGTGTAACTGGAGTCGATTTAAAATTTAGAGAGTAGCTTTTATCTCGAGCATATAAGCGATATTTAGGTATGTACTGATTTGGCAGACTGGAATGGTGAATGAACTTTATACACTTGACTATATTTTTTCTTTGTGCGGTGGTGTGTATAGGTTTTGAATGTTTTCTGTGTTGAGTGTATCGTGTGTGCTCGCGAGTGGAAATAGCAACCTAACTTTCGCGCCAGAAACAAAAGCTGCACTGTTGCTCATACATTTCTTGCTGCTCGTGAAGGAGATTCTTACGGATTTCATGATTGGCTCTTTGCCGAAATAGATAGCACTGGCAGTTTTGCGTCAGTGTTTTTTGTTTCCCTGTACACCTCCCTCATATAGATACGAGTTCAGACAAAGGATACGGTATAGTGAGTCATTCGGTGTGGGTATGAGCGTGGCATCTAATCTGCGCTCATTAGTGATCTACTGATAACGGACGCTGCTGTGCGGACCCGCTTAAATTTATTAGCGGGTGAACTCGATTTTTTTTATTTGTAATTATTTCTTACTACCGATCGTTTCTGCCTCGCTGCGAAGAGCAGCTGTGTGGTAAATTGGTGCGCCGCCTGCATTCTCCTCGTACGCCCTCTCCCTTTTCCCAAACCGCAGCTCCCGTTGAAATTAGGGCCCGAAGCCGAGTATTTGTTCAGTCCACTCCTATATTGATTGAGTTGGGCGTTTCGATAACTCGTGGCTGTCGTTTGGCCTCTCGCAATGCGCTGCACAGGACGAGCTCCCCCTCTTGCACGATCAATCTAGCTATCTACAGATGGGTTGCATCCAATTAGGTCTGACGGCATATCGCGGAGTGCCAGCGCTTCTCGCACTCGTAGGGCTTTATGAAATTGAGTGGCACTGGGTGCGTCGGGGAATTCGTGTAGTTCCTCGAAAGGCGGGCGTATGGGATAGCTTTTTCGTGCGAAGAGACAAAAAAAACAGGAAAGAAGTAGAGAGTATTATAGTGTGGTCCTGAGGTGTTTGGCTTTGCGGTGCCGTGGTGGACTAGTGGCTAAGGTACTCGGCTGCTGACCCGTAGGTTGCGCGATCGAATCCCGGCTGCATGTTCGATGGAGGCGGAAATTTTTTACACCCGTGATCTCAGATTTGGTGTGCACGTTAAAGAACCCCAGGTGGTCTAAATTTCCGGAGCCCTCCACTACGGCGTCTCTCATATAATCATAGGTATGGTGGTTTTGGAACGTAGAACCCCACATACCAATCAATTAGATGTTTGGCTTCATTATCTGTCGGAAAGGCTGCCTTGAAATCGATGAGTGATTAGTGGCTGATAAATCTAGGGAGTTGCAAATAAATGCTTTAGCTGCGCTGCCTTAATTCCTGACTACCCCCAACATATGGTCGAAACAAACGCCGGTAAATGTGATGGTCGTGAAAACGACCAAAAACAAGTAAACACGTGCATCTAAGCAACTACTGAGGAACCTCTTTGTAGAAGTGTGCTTTTTGCCTTTTTTCCAACTTTTTTTCTTTTCGCTGATACGTTTACCAAATATGGCAGCCTACTGCCGATGTTGCAGTGTGCTTCCACATCCACTAGGCCACATTTACAAGATGCTTTCACGGACAGACTTGTTTTTAAGGACGTAGTGATAATTTCGCACTCTTAGCCTTTTCTGTTCAGGGAAGTATTTGTTTGAGCTACAGAGGATGAATCGTTGCTATACACTTGTTAACCAGGAATACCCCTGCGATGAAATTTGTGTGCAACTTGCTGTGAAGACGGATCACTTCGTCATCAACGCATGGACTTTATCCTATCTGGCAGTAAGGCCACTGTAGAAGGTGACTTCGGCGGAAAGTTCAACAGATACTCGGCATCCGCACCTCGGTGCAGTTAGGGAGTGCTCAAGTTTTCTGTTCGAGGCGAAATGGCCTGTGTGCTGTGGGATGCCAGTGCACGTTAAAATAGCACTGACAACAAATTTACTGATGTCAAGATTTTTTGCGTCAGCGAGTAGATATCGACCCCCTAGTAGTGATTCGCGACCTGAAACGAAACTGAGGGACGAATAAATATCACATTCATTGATTTATATCCCCGGTATCTATAGCATGATTAAAACGGCCGCCAAGCCCGTCATTTTTAGCGCTGGGAGCACTTCCTCGCTAGCCACAGCTGACCACTTCTCCACAGAAAAGAGTGGCGTGAGGTTCAGTCAGCTGCTTCGCAAACACATGTCTGCTATAGGCGCACACATTTAAGTCATGCCTTGTGACCTGCATTGCCGTCGTCGCCGTACGAAGTGTCGACTATAGGGTTGAATACGACAGTCTGGAGCTTGGAATCGCGGTGATTCAGGACGTCGCGAATCATTTTTGCTTCGATCGACCCTTTGGAGGACAGTGATTCCGAAAGAGACGCTGTTCCAAGCAGCAATGAGGAGGTGTCCGGTGACACATGCTTCGGCCATGCTCGCTCGTGTGTCTGTATTAGGTATATTGGGGAGTTTTGACGTGCGGAACATTCAGGTATACGCAAAGGGGTCAATTGAATGCGCACCAGCGGAGAAACAGAATAAGTTCTCTGCTTGCCACGTTCTTTTTTTTGCGCCTCCAGATGGCCCCACCTATCCGGCCTGTCACCGTTGCGGCGGAAGTAACCCGGTATTACGCGGAAGCAAAGAAGTCTACGGACGAACTAAAATTCACTATTAACGATACTTGCGTGTTACTTGTTAGCGAGTATATCTGTTCATACGTCACTCTACTTTGATAGCTTGTGGTCGTGGTGGCGCGTAACATGCGCGTAATGAAAAGCGCCTTTTCCGCGGTTATAACCAGACGACTGCCGCATATAATGCGTTTCCCCGACATGCTGACCTGACTGACGAGCACATGTTGAGTCATGCTCTTTTCTTTTGCCGTTCTTTTATAGGTGGTTTGAGTGTCGTAATTTCACGAAATAATTCAAAGCGGGGCGACAAAGATCAGACATGAAGAGTGAGTGCGTTTCCAAGCTTCGGCGCCAGTCGGCGCCAGGATAAGAACGCTCGGATTTTAGACGTCATCCCTTCTAGCGCATCGCCACTCGGCATGGTATATGTGTGAAATGTGTCCACCGAACTCGTAGCAGTGTTGATGTCGCAGAGCACTTCATTTTTTTTTTTCGTGGAGTTTTCGTACGCTGTTTGCCGTCGAAATAATATAACGTCCGCGGGACAAGGGGGACGCCATTTAGATTTAGCCAACAGGACCTACGCATACTGAGCAATCGAATGAAGGGCAGATCTCGATTGTGAAGTTTGATGTCGTTCTCCTTATACGGCGTGCCTCTTAATCAAATCGTGGTTTTAGCACGTTAAACCCCAGATATTATTATTAGATGCGAAGCATGTTATGAGCGAGCTTGATCCTGTGGCGTCCGTGCTCCACTGCGCATGCGCGTCGCCTCCCCCTCTTTCCTCTCCTACGCTCCCCCCCCCTCTCTCTCGCCTCGCAGCGCCAACGCGCCTGCTAGCTGACGCTCGCTCCCCGTCTCTCCGTAGGCCTCTCTCCCTGCGGTGTTTGCGCAGGCGCGTCGCCTCCCCCTCTCTTTCCTCTTCTATGCTCCCCTCTCTCGCTTCGCAACGCCGACGCAGGCAGAATCTGCTAGCGAGTCTCTTGATTGAAAAAAAAAAAAAACGCGCTGCACAACCGTTCACTCGCCTCCCTATATTTATAGGCACTGGATCTTGACCTCCATGGTAGTGCCGCTGGGAGATTTCTCCTGTGCGTGCTTCAGCAATATAAAATGTCAGTGTGCGCGTAAACTAAAAGCGGGCGGCGCGGGTCTCTGTGTTCAGTCGGTATCTTCTGTCTCTCAGTGCCCATGCATTAACAGCGATTGGCATAATGCACTAGGAAACGCCGGTCAATCACTGCGTGCTTTGCGCCGTTTCCCTCCTGCGCAGCCGTGATGAGCGCCAGCGTCTAGCCGCCAGTGTAAGAGTTAGCGCCTGCTGCGTCGCATCTACACATGGTTCCCTTGAGCGGGAGAGGGTGCAATTTTTTTATTAACTATAGTTTCTGTGTGGCTTTTGTATATGCATCTAGCTGCACTTTGCCGTACCGTGTGTTAATAACGAATACGTGCACATTCTCTGTTTGGTATGCAGCCAAGGACTGATTGTGTGGGCCGCGCGCTTAGCGCCGTGCCTTGGGCTCACTCAGCTGCTCCAGCCTTGTGCACTCGGAAAAGAGCGGCTCTATAGTGTGGCATCTGTTAGGTTGATAATCGCGCGATTTTGGCCTCGTTGGCGGCGTCGGCAAATGGCTTCCCTGTGCGGGCGTCTCTCTCCTGGCTCAGCCACTTGTGTGGCTTCCGAGCTCCCCGCGGGTTGTGACTTTGCGCCACCGATGAGTGGTTAGTGTGCACCCATGGTATACGCTGCGTGCTTACTTCTTTTTTCGATTAACAATCGATGGTCGGCGCCACGTTACAGACGGGTCATTCCGCGCTACGTGTCCCATGTGTTGCGGCGACCGTCTTCGAGTTTTTGTCGTTGCACAAATGCTCGAATACATTTGGTTAGAAGGATGTGTGACCGCCGCTGGAGGAATTTTCGAAAGCACGTACTCACCGGCGCAAACTGTTCGCGGAAACGATGACTTACACGATATATGCTCGAGGGAACGAAAGATAAGTCGTGTTATAGTATATAGCTAGTTCATTGCGTTGCGTGATGCCTTATTTCTCGTGTATTTCTGTGGTAGTGGATATTTGGTTAAGTCGCTTCTTCATCTTCGTGTACGGCCGCCATACGTCATTGATACATCAAAATTATGGTGTGAATTCAGTGCATATACTTTGTGTTTCCCTGGGCACGCTTTCGAAATGAAGTGCCCTTACTGCGGCCCACAGGTTTCGATTATGATAGCTCATTGATAAAGAATGTTCGGGTATTACGTATTCGGATGTTTACAAGGTGTTGGAGCTGGTACATGAGCAACATTCCTAACAGTGACATTAACACACACGCGCACGCATATATATATATATAGTAAATGCTCCTAATCCTGCTGTTACTAGCGGTATATGGTTTTAACATATGGTTAAATGTCTGACAAGTAAGTGGCTTATAATTTGTAATTAATACAGCCTTTTATGAACATGTGCTGCGATTAGTTATTTATGGGGTTTTGCATGCGAAACCACAATATGATTGAGGGCTTCGGAAATTTCGACCACCTGAATGCACGGGCCTTCAGCAAATTTGTCTTAATCTGAATGCGGCCGAGACCGAGCCCGCTTCTTTTGGGGTCAGCAGTTTGTGTGAGAGAGACAAAGAGAGAGAGAGAAGAATATATTCGCATATTATGTAAATGAGGTGAACTAGCTGTATTTTTATGGCCAAATTGACTAAATTTAATGGGCATTAACTCTGTTTTGCCGTATATAGCCATGGCTTTTGGGATCTTGCTTTGGAGACAGCTGCGAGAAATTCGCGATGCGTTTGATAGCAAATTTAATGTCGCTGTCCTTGTGCTGCAACTCGGTTGGTGATTCCACAACCATATATTGTGCCCGCCTACTCAACTTTCCAGGAAGTTTGCATATGCATTTTAATATATTGCTGCTTTAGTGTTCTACTACGACAGTTAGATGGCTTACAAAAAGAAAAAAAAAACCGTTCGCGTCGAGAGTAATGAAGAAGTGAAAATGTTCGAATGACTGGTTTGTTGTTTTCAACTGTAGTGCAGTGAATTGAAATAAAAATGAAATTACGTGGACCAAAGAGCACGCCTTCCGTTGGCGAGAGCCGAATCCACACCCTTGGAAGTGCGCGGATATGCGCTTATGGTATTCCGAGACCAGCAATAAGAGCCTATGCAGTTAAAATAAGTCAATAAATCCGGCTGCGGCGGCTGCATTTCTGATGGAGGCGGAAATGTTGTGGGCCCGTGTACTCAGATTCGGGTGCACGTTAAAGAACCCCAGGTGGTCGAAATTTCCGGAGCCCTCCACTACGGCGTCTCTCATAATCAAGTGGTGGTTTTGGGACGTTAAACCCCACATATCAATCAATCAATCAATCAATCAATCAAAATAAGTCAATATATTATGTCGCGGATTGGACGTTCGACTGCGGTGTGAGCACGGAATTAGTCGCTCGTGACTTCGTGTTCTTCTCCCTGCTGACATTTCTCTTCCTCCGTCCACCGTGTAGTATTGCTTGATTACGCATCTTTGTGCGCTGTCTGTGAGTCAACATTTTTTTTCTGAATTGATTATCTTTGCACTCCTCAGGTATTTGCGTATCCGCCTAGCACATGCACTTTTTTTTTTTACTCCTCTCCGTGATCTCGGATAGGGAACCGGCCGAACGGTCGAAAAGAAAAAAAAAACACTTATGCCACCACTGTTCGCGAATTCTCCCTATACTTTAGCGCAAACGCTGTCAATTGCTGCTTTTCTTTGTACATTCTGATTCTTCGTAAGTGGCGCAATCTCGAATGGTGGCCTGTTATTTTTCATTTTTTTATTCTTTCTCTCTCTTCGGAGAAGTTTTGTTGGCGTCAGCTTTTAACCGTTCTATTTCGGAATACATTTCAGTTACAAGCGTCCGCAAATGTTCGTGTTAAGCGTATGCAGTCTTCGGAGATGCGCTTCATAGCGTTAGCGGTGGTCGTGCTGGGCATGGATTTGGTTCGTTCCCTTGTTAGGACTGGTATTCTTCTTGCGAGGGGAAATCACGTACATGCTAATGCGTAAGTTATATCTGGCTGCATCTGATAAGAGGGGCATTCGTCAAGGACATCTAGTCGTGCGAAATAGACGCTCGCAGAGCTCAGATTTGGGTGCACGTTAAAGAACCCCAGGTGGTCAAAATTTCCGGAGCCCTCCACTACGGCGTCTCTCGTAATCATATGGTGGTTTTGGGACGTTAAACCCCACACATCAATCAATCATTAGACGCTCGCAGAAAATTATACTACTGCTTAATGGTGGTCTTGCATGGTGCGGCTGCCGTTATTTGCAGTTTCCAACATTAAAAGGGCCCTGCAACACTTTTTGGGCATGGTCAGAAAACGCTGCCGATCGGTATAGCAGAGGCTCCCGACAATACGCGAGCCAAATATTATAGCGCAGTACGCGGCCTGGAATTCACAATAAATTATCACAGTCAGCTTAAAGTTGCTTTCTATTCTCTCTACAAATCACGGAATAAGCCAAAAAAAATTGCCCGCAGCTTCCCTCGGGGGAACACTGAGGAGGATGCGGAGCATATAATTGGTTAACGGGGTGTTAAAGTGCGACTTACTTGGGTCGATGGCTAAATTGGTTAACGTGGTTGTGAAATGAGGTGTTAAATTGCGACTTACTTGGGTCGATGGCTAAATTGGTTAACGTGGTTATAGGAGGGGGTGTTAAATGAGTGAACACGTACACACGTATGCGAAAGGACGGCGCTGGTCGAAGGGACGTCGATCATTGTGTTTGTGGATTCGTTGGAATTCATTTCACCGCGACCTTGGACGTCGACGTGCCGTACAAACCAACCGACGAGCGGCAACTGAGCGAGTGAGCGCCGACCTTGAGTATATATACAGCGCGACGGCGCATGCACTGTCAGCTGTTGAATGTTCTCGAAGGAGAAGCGCGCGCGCGGCACAGATGGCGACGGCGCGACGGCGCATGCGCTGTCAGCTGTCGAATGTTCTCGAAGGAGAAGCGCGCGCGGCACAGATGGTGGGCGACGGCGCATGCGCGCGCGTCAGCTGTCGAATGTTCGAGAAGCGGTGTGGACGGCGCGGACGGCGCACTACAAGGCGCGAGTATAAGATGCTTCCGCATCTAAAATCACTCGTAGTGAGCCCATATATCAGCCATTGACTGATTTGAACATGGCGCGCTCGGCCGTTACAGAGATCGCCGTGGGAGGCTGCTACTTGGCCACGCGTGCGCTCGTGATCACACTGAAAAACTCGCGCATTCGAACGAAAAAAAAAAGGAAAAGTGCTCAAGGTCAAGAGGCGCACCTTACGTACTTGTTTGCCCCTCCCATGCCTCCCTGCTTAGCTTCCAGCGCTTTCGTCGGGACGAGAGGAGAGAGAAAGCGATTGCAGCGTGGGACAAATCTTCGTGTAGCTCCGCTCGTACTAGACGGACGAGAACCGGCGCATTCAGCATGGTATGACCGATAGCTCGTACTAGACAGATTCTTAAAATTTTTGCGGTGTTCATTTTTTTAGGCAATACGCTTTTCCAGTGACTTAAGTTCATGGTTTCTCTAAAAACTGTTTTAGGGCCCCTTTAATGGCTCGGAAGTTCGAGCAGGAGAGGCCGTTTTGTTTCGCGCGCAAAGATCCACATTCCTGACTTACGCTTCACATCTGCACCCGATTCCGGTCTATCTTCTGGTAATGTTAAGCTCGTGAGTTTGTATTGGAGGCCCGCGAGGTATTTCGTGCAATGCGTGCAGCGGGATCGTCTCTTTTCTGCGACAGGACGCTTGTGTGACCCTCTCCGCGCGCAATGTATATGACGCGAACATTTGACCGTTTACCTTCTGCGGTGTCGTTTAGTGAAATGGTGGTATCGCTACAATGTACTTCAACAGTTCATACGCCGATATTTGTGGACAGAGCTGCAATACTGAACCGCAGTTTCAACATGCGGATTCATAGTGAAATACAGCGCGAAAACGTTAATAGCTAGACAGAAAAAAACAGGACTATATAGCGCTGACTATCAACAACTGCATTTATTTTCGCGGTATAAATGGAATTTCGGGAAGAGGGTAAAGCTCAGGAAGGGGAGATCTTTCTAGCATGCAGATTCTTACATGCGGTTCTTGGTGATAGAAGCGTGGAACGCTCAAGTGTGGAGATCTTTGTCTGTGATCGAAGGGAAGTCAGTTTGCTGATCAAGTTCAGTAGCTGAGCAAGTTTAGCGGTTAACGATGGCAGGATTTCCCGAACAGCTCTTATCTGGTTTAACGAAAGCCATCCCAAAGGACCAGCGGTGATTTTTGGCTTTCGAGAGTTTAATACAATAATACCCATAGGATAATCTGGCGCTAGTGTTGACGTGCACTCCTTCAGTTGCGCTTGTACCCCCATGGGAATTATGGGAAGTACAGGCTTTGGATCCGCTTCGGATGAATTACGTTCTTGAGATTCGCGACGCGTCTTTTCTGAGTGTAAAACAACGTGATCTGAACATATATTTATTTGAAATTTCCTTCATTTACTTGTACGCAAACTTTATTACAAAAAGTTTTCGTGACCAGGCGACAAAAGAGAAACCTGCATGGCCAAATTCCACCGTCAGGGTATGCATTCCTCTGTCGTCGCGTTGCATATTTGGCATCAAGATTTAATGATTGATCTTTTACAACACTTAATTGAAAACCTGCATGCTTGTTTTTCTCTCGAAAGTATCCATTATCTATTTGTGGAAATAACAGTGGGAAACGCTTATCGTTTCGTCTTCTGCGACGCAAGCTGCATCTGTCCCACTAGTATGTTCCATTGGTCTGCCTCCTGCGCATCTCGGGTTTTGTTGGGAAGTCGATTCAGCGGAGTGGGATGGTGCGTCTATTCAGCTTCGTCATCTTTTCGCAGTTGATTTAAAACGAGTTTAGGCAAGACGCGCTTGTGAAAAACATTAACTCGAGGCAAGATACTGCAATGGAACGAGACGCTACATCTATGCGCAGCGGTGAGTGAACGACGCTTCCTTTAAACTCTCAAACATGACTCGTAAAGCTCCAACGTCGCAGCAAATCAGGAGATAGCGGTCGCCAGCCTCTTCGAACAACAAAGGCACTGCTTCAGCGCTTTTCACCGCACCTCACTACGCGCGCTGCGCGAAAAACGATAGAAAAAAAAAAATGGCCCCGTATCTGCATGTAATCTGCAAATGTCCTCGACAGACGATAGTCTTGCGTGTGGAGAGAGTGAACAAACATTCATTCAATGTTCTGCGCAAGAAAATCTGTGAATGGTATTTTGGAGGCGCTGCGTTAGAGTGCCTCGAGCGTGCAGCAGAGGCGAACGAGCGCATCTAGTCACGTCACACGTGAAACATGAACGCTATCTGGCAGTTGTCTTGGAAAACGAAGCGCGAGCGGCGTGCGTGCCCGTCTCGGAGGTGATAAGGTGTAGAACGAAAGGTGACGGGTAGATGCCACCACCGTGTCGTCTTAGCAAAGCGTTGGAAACACTCGCCTTTTCGTGCAAGCGTTGCATGGTCAGTGCAGCGTGATGAACGATACGGTCCTTAGAATTATGTATACATTTTCTAGTAAAAGACGCACATGCAGAATATGTACGTGTTGTTATAGTGCCTCAGATATGCGCAATAGCTTTTTAATTGACCATCGCACAAGTATGAACGCTGAAACTTGAGCAACATTGGTGGGCGCTGCGGATGGGGTCGGCCGTTTGGGGTATCGGTGGTGCCGTTCAGAGTACCCGGTACCGTTAAAGATGGACAAACGTACATACATACAGACAGACCAAAATGTTTCCATCGAAGGTCCCCAAGAAACACTATCGTCCTTAAAAAGTCTGTAGACAGTTCGCAAGCAAACAAGCTCGCTTTGAGGTGGCCAGTATCCATGAAAGAAATGTAACAATAAAAAAAATACGGATCGCACTATCTGCCACTTCCCGACTGAAGAAACGCTCCGCTATGATCTTAGACAGTCAGGCTGTAATTAGAACTGTGTTCCAGCTGCTTTATCAGTGATAACAGTTGGCCTTCAGATATGGAAAGGGATAGTGACGCGCAATCAAGTGAAAGAAATCCCCGCAAGATTCAGGCACATGTTGTTAGCGCTCGACCTGTATACCCTTGCGGTGTGCGGAACGCAGTCTCTGGCAACGGAAAAGAGCCAAAGCGGTTGCTTGTAGTAAGCTTATTTGAGGGCTCTGCTTTCTTTTGCGGGTGGGAGTGCAGTCACGTGTCAATTTTTTTTAAATATTTCGCGGGCTTTCTTAAGAGGAAAAAAGAGCGTGCAATTATTGCGTTGTTTGAAGTAGCACAAACAGATGTCGTTTCAACATGCGCACATCTGCCTCATTGTCATCTATAGGTGAATAGGCAAGTATTCCTTTAGCTGCAATTATAATTATGACCAATAAATAATTGTCATTAACGAAAAAATAGTAGTGGTTACTACACTATACCGGGAGCAATATGCACTAGAGTTTATTCGTGTAACGCCGTTACTTTTATTTTAAATCGTGCTGCGTGATAATTGGGACACACTGTATACATATAGCATACCGCATTTAATCATTCTAATGATTCCATGTTTATGGAGTGTAAAACCCTAAAATTAATTTTTAATTTTCGTAGAATTTACCATGTATTCCTAGTATGCTATATTTTACATCTTGAAGTAAACGAGGCCACACACAGTCATTCCAGTGATGTCCTGAATATTTAATGAAGATCAGTGAAAGATTCCGCAGTGAAGAACGTAGTAGTAACACACAGCCTCGTGATCGGGGTGCTTAAGCGTCGGAAGAAGGCGGAGTTAAGATGTCTTAGTTTTAGGGCAGTGAAATTCTGCGTTCTCTATAGATAGCCAGTCGAACATTACAAGCTTATTATCAGTCAAAAGTAAACGATGCATAAATGTTAAAACGTCGATCCCGTGGGGATGCCATATGCGCTCTCAGTAAATCCCATCCATCTGTATACACGCGCAGCTATGTGTCCGCATGCCGAACAGTAACAGCACTTTGCTCCGTATATTTCAAATGTGCTTTTCGTGGCGCTCGCAACGCGACGTGGGAGTGAAAAAGGTGCTGGAGATAAGCAGTTGTGTCCACGTTGTTTAAGCCACGGCCCCGCTTGACGTCCTGCAGTTTGCTCGTGCGTTGCAAGTTGCTCTTGTTCGCTCGTGGCAGGTTTCGGCTGCTATCGCAGTATAAGCAGCGGGCGATTTCGCTGTTTCCCACTCTCTCTCTCTCTATCTCTCTCGTTCCCCGTGGCTCCTTGTAATTGACGCCAACAGCCGCGGGGTGAACGCTCTGGGACGCCTTTTCGTCGCGATATTATCGCGCTGGCTCACGTGCGGGACCCGCTGTACGCCCACCGTGTTAACGGTCGTCTCCCTGCGCTTGTTGCGCACGGGCGTGTATACATGTGTGCGCGCGGCCCACGTACCGTAGTGAACGCTTCCGCCCATTGTTTTTCGCTCTTCTTCCTGCTCGATTAAACGAGGCGTGTTGCGCGGTCCCCGTAGTCGCTGACGACGCTTCCGACGCGAGTTGGCCTACCGTGTATTCACTCACCGCCCGAGGACTCCAGCCGAGTTGGCATGTGTCACCGGAGGGAGGAGGGAGGCTTCGCTGTTCGGAAACTTTGGTGGAATTTACGGCGGCGTTTACGAGCTGTATTACTAAGACACAATTTGTTGAAGTGTGGGCGGGTACTTCTGGTTAACAGGCTTGGCTGGTTTGGTGACGTGTGTGTGTGTGTGTTTCCTTTTCTGACCCGGTCACTTTTTGTTCAATCGTAGTCAGCGCATCAAAAAAAAAAAGGCAGATTCTACGTACAGTAAGAATCGATGATATGCGAAGCACGAATGAGGAAGGTTGATATGTCACTTTGAAATCAGCACAACGTTACGAGGCGGACCTAAATTATGCCGTGCATGACTCCTATGTCATGATTATAATATTTGCGTCTGCCATTTGTGTTCGTCGTTCATTCATGTTATGTAATATCAAATTTGGTATATGCTAAGCTAGGGAAGCGGCCGCGAGCGCGCTATGAGTGTAGCATGCATTCATGTTTTACATGACGCGCATGTTACGATTATCATGTTTAAGCGTATCATTTATTTTCGTCGTCTATTCACGTCACATAAAACTAAATTTGATATATGTGAAGCTAGCGAAACGGCCACGAGCGTGCTATGAGTGTAATGTAGTCATTTTTTACATGACATTCATGTCATGATTATCATGTTTGGACGCGTCATTTACGTTCGTCGTCTATTCACGTCACGTAAAACCAAATTTGGTCAATGGAAAGCTAGCAAAACGGCCGCGAGCGCATCATGTGCGTGGTATGTAGTCATGTTCTTACATGACACGCATGTCATAATTGTTTTGTTTGCACCAGTCATATACCATCGTCATTCATTCGCTTGACGTAACACCTAATTTTGTATATGTGAAGCTAGCAAAACGGCCGCGAGTGCGCCATGAGCTTAGCATGTAGTCATGTTTTACATGACACACACATTATTATCATGTTTGTACGTGTCATTTAGCTTCGTTGACCGTTCGCGTCACGTAATACTAAATGTAGTATATGTGACGCTAGTGAAACGGCCGCGAATGCATCATGAGCGTGGCATGTAATGATGTTTTTACATGAGACGCATGTCACGACTATCATGTCTGCACCAGTCGTTTACCTTCATCATTTATTCACGTCACGTAACACCAAATTTGGTGTACATGAAGCTAGCGAAACGGCCGCGAGGGCACTATGAGCGTAGCATGTAGTCTTGTTATTACGTGGCACGCATGCATGTCATGATTTACACGTTAAGGCCGGTCACCTATGTTCGCCATGTAGTGATGTCATACCATGCCATTTTTGCAATATGTCGTGGGAACGGAACAACCGCAAAAGCAGCAAAACCATGACATGTCAATCATGACATTCATGAGTTACACGTCATGGTTTTCATGTTATGGCTAGTCACATATGCTCGTCATACCTCGTCTACCCACCGGGGTAGTTTAGTGGTTAAGGCATTTCGCTGCTTACCCGCAAGTCGCGGCTCAGCAGCCGACCTGTGGGTCGGCTGCTGATCGGTGAAAATGCTGTAGGCCCGTGTGCTCAGATTCGGGCGCACGTTGAAGAACTCCAGGTGGTCGAAGTTTCCGGTGTCCTCCACTATGGCGTCTCACATAATCATATGTTTTTGGGATGTGAAACCCCACATATCAATCAATCAATGTTATGCCGTACCAATTTTGGTACATATCCGATTATCTAAACGGCGAGGAGAGCTAAAAGTCGTAGGTGGCTGGACAGACAGACAGACAGACAGACAGACAGACAGACAGACAGACAGACAGACAGACAGACAGACAGACAGACAGACAGACAGACAGACAGACATATAGATGACAGACAGACATATAGATGACAGACAGATATATAGATGACAGACATATAGATGACAGACAGATATATAGATGACAGACAGATATATAGATGACAGACAGATATATAGATGACAGACAGACAGATAGATGACAGACAGATAGATAGATAGATAGATAGATAGATAGATAGATAGATAGATAGATAGATGGATAGGTAGATAGATAGATGGATAGGTAGATAGATGGATAGATAGATAGATGGATATATAGATAGATAGATGGATAGATATAGAGATAGATGGATAGATAGATAGATGGATAGATATAGAGATAGATGGATAGATAGATAGATAGGTAGATAGATAGATAGATAGGTAGATAGATAGATAGATAGATAGATAGATAGATACGGTCAATGTTGCCGAAGTTCGCTAAGAAATGCTTCGCGTTTAAAATTTCTATTTTTATATCTGTTTTACATAAGGCGCACACGGATAATTAATGCCTGTGCGCGGTATGGTTGCCCGAGGCAGTCTGCATGTTCAGATGGCAGTTGTGAATATGCGGGCCACCCGATCAACGCACCCGGTAGGGCTCAGTATATATTGTTCCCAGATAGAATAGTGGACGTAAGTGCTTTAGTCTTCGTTTAGGAGGAGGAATAAGAAGAAAAAATTCAGTGTTATCTTATGCATGTATTATACATAGATCACGGTTTATTTGCTCTTTAGGCGAAAGCTTTAGACTCCTCATCCAACGAGAAAATTGACAGTTGGCGTGAACACGAGTGATAAAAAAAGAATAACGTGGCTCATCCCCCTATATAAGAATTGATATAACGCGAAAGTGAAATGTGTCTTCACGTAGGTGGTTGAGCGTGTATTGGCATTGTTTCAGCAACAAATTACAAAATCACGGGAGAAACGGGAAGCACCTCGAAACTTGGTGCGCACACCCCATTCAGAAAACACGCACGAAATTGGCATACGCAATACCAGCGCGGACTAACAACTGTCACACCTGGACACTTGAAGCGCGCTGTTCAAACCGAAAGGCGCACGAAACGAGCGCACAAGTATACACAAGACAGGCGCGAACAACATTCTCAATTTTTACTTCGTTGTTCCTCAGTAGTGCGCCCCCTTTCGTAAACGCAGCCGCGGCGGCGAGCGAAGTGACCTTCATGCTCTCCCGAATTACGAGTCAGATAAGCGCGCGCGCAGAAGAGAGAGAGATGAAAACATTGTTGAAAAAAAGGGGAGAGGTTGGGGGCCAAAGCATGACCCCGCTACATGGTCGGCGTCGTATATTCCGAGGCACCGCATGACGAGGCCCCGACTCGCGCCCGTCTCACCAGAGTCCGTTGAGACTCCAGCGAGGAGCAGTTGAGGACGGTAGTTTCTCATGGCTCTCGGGAAGGGGTAACACATTCGTGTTAAAGAATCATGTAATGACGTCACCGCGTGATGTCACATTTCGCCGTAATGTCATCGTGACGTAACTTAGAAGTGTGGCAGTTTGGGCTAGTTGGTATGACATGACGATAGTTATAGCGCGAGAACAGAACGACGTGTCCTTCTTGTTTCTTTGTCGTCGTTCTGTTCTCGCGCTATAGCTATCGTCATGTCATCGTGACGTTGTAAACAGGACGTCACATGATAGCGTCGTCATATGACATCGTTACTTGATCAAAGGCGGGGGGTGGTCATGGAAGCGTTGGAAAATCAGATGTCGTGTAGAAAGTTTGCAAAATGGTCTGATCCTCTGGGCACTGCATGGGAAATGCGCGTTGAGAGGGCAGAGATATTTTGGGGGCGGCAGGGATGGATCAGTACGTGGACTGAGAAGAAGATGATGACTTTCGCCTTCTTATGGGAATGCGTTAGGGAACCTGTTAGTTTTTGGTTTTTCTGCGTAACTTTGCTCTTAGATTTCAACATCGTGTAAGGCAATAGAGTAGAATCGGCCTCGGTGTCCGCATTTTAGGCGGAGGCGAAAATTCTTCAGGCCCGTGTACCCAAGTGGCCGAAATTTCCGGAGCCCTCCATCCACTATTCGGCGTCTCTCGTAATCATATCGTTGAATTGGGACATTAAACGACAACTTGCAATTAATTAATGGAGCAGAATGACTTATGAACACTTTCTCCACGCAGTCCAAGCACGTGTTTTTGCCGGTTTGTGCATAATCATTGGTGGGTATGGAATATATGTACATTGATTCGTAAGCCAGCCTTATATACATGGTATGGCTACCGCGGGTGCGGATCATTATTCTGGTAAGGCGAATATAAGTTCTAGTGTTAGTCACGTACGTGTACCCACCTGATCTCTGCGCCGCTACGTGTACTGTATAGTGTCTTCAGTGAGGCCTGACGTAATGGACTAGCCGTGTTACCCTTCAACGAGAGCGTGCTATAGCTGCTGTTGGTTGGCCAAGGGTAAATTTTTGAGCGCTGTAACGCGAAAGCACATGTACTACATAGCTTTTTTCCGAAATCTTTATACTTCACCTCTTGTGGATCCATCAACGTCTCGGTTAGTGTGCAGATGCTCTTTTAAGATCGCCTAGACCTCTTCTGGTCTCGTTGTTACTGCTGTCATATGGAAGTATACGTGCTCCTGACTAACTCGGCACTTCGCATCTGCGACGATGCACGTGTAAGTGCATCGGAAAGGCGCGCACTCACGCGGAGCTTGCCTATTCGTTTTGTGGAGGGGTCTTGCGTATTCCATTAGCGGTCTTGCAAACTTTCTTCTTCACACTCGGCTGACGCACGCTCTTCGTTGTCTAAATGGGCCCTGTGTGTCTAGCTTGGCGAAGAAGGGGCGACATGGCGCGAAATGATATGTGCAGCTCACACGTATGCTTGCATATATCGTCGCCACATCGTGTATGTGGTACCACAGGCAGTTGCTTCTCTTGCTGTTATATAAGAGTTCGCGAACCTCTGGGCGCTAGGAGAAAGTTTCGGCATGCTCGTGCGGGTGATCGCGAGTTCGGCTCACTAATGGTCTACCGTCGCTTTCTTCCACGTGTTATAGTCTTCGTGAAAGTGTTTTATCGCCGCGAACTAATCAATGTCTCGGAAATAGAACGTCGAAGTGCGTGGGATATGTGTAGTCAGTATGAAGTACGTATATGCTATCAACGGCAAAAGTTTGCAGGACGCGAACTGCTCGGCAAAGCTAAATTCCCGCTTCGTCTGGGAACGTAATTTCGAAATAAATGTTCCATACTGCACTTGGCGTTCCGACCTATGCAGTGACCAGCTTGATTACAAGCATTGAGTACTGCTACATATAGCGGAAATTCGCATTTCCTGTGGATCCAACGTCCCGCAAACTCTTGCTGTGGATATATATAGTACCTGTCGCCCCGCCGCGGTGGCCTAGTGGCTAAGGTACTCGGCTGCTGAACCGCAGGTCGCGGGCTCGAATTCCGGCTGCTGCGGCTGTATTTACGATGGAGGGTGGAAATGTTGTAGGCCCGTCTGCTCAGATTTGCGTGCACGTTAAAGAACCCCAGGTGGTCGAAATTTCCGGAGCCCTCTACTACGGCGTCTCTCATAATCATACGGTGGTTTTGGGACGTTAAACCCCACATATCAATCAATCAATACATGTGTTCTTGAAAGAAGTACCATGGCTTATCGTCCTAAGATAACTTGTTGCAGTGTGTCTAGTGTGCTTTTGGTACAGCTTTTGGTACAACGAAGATGACTTAGCTTTCTCGCTCAGTTCATCGGTATTTCCTGATGGGACTCGTCGGTAAGACGACGTATTTACGTTGGCAGATAAAAATAAAAATAATAATAATAATAATAATAATAATAATAATAATAATAATAATAATAATAATAATTCGTCATTATGCCCGTTAGGCAGACTTGTGCATGGTCGCTGTTATACTAGTGCGCCTGCTGATTTCATTACCTGTGTCAGGTCGATTGGCTGCTATTGTTAAAGCCCTGTTTCGCGTATTTCGGCGAAGTATTTCTTTGTTTATAAAGCGCTGTTTTCGTCGCACCGTGTTTCGCCCGCATGAATCGGGGCCGAAGAGCGGACCGTCCCCCTTGGGCAAACCGAAAATCATACTATAGTTATTGGAGAAAGTTCTTGTAACTGGGAGATGTCAGGCGTCGCTTTCGTTCCAGCGAAATCACATAGTGCCGCAAACAGGAATGATTTTTTTTTTAACAAAATGACGCGCTGGCTATAGTCATCTCTCATGTCGGCGCATCAGTTGAAATATTCATGTGTGGGATTTCATATATACGAGCCTCGCAGTCCATGGAGTTTGGAGAGGGCCCGTTGAACAGTGAAGGCCGTTACGAAACGCATTGCAACCAGCGCAGAAGGAAGATTGCATTTTAGCCGCTGCAGCAGCGCCATTCTTGCTGGTGGGGTTGTCGGGGAGGTATTTTTTTTTCTTTCTATAAGTAAACCTTCGAAGTACGCTTGATTGATTTCACTGTCAGCGAATCTTGGCTGCTGTCGTATGTTTCGTACACACGTACTACGCTGCTGCTGTCAAAAGCTGCGTGATTGAAGCTTTTCATGCGCCGAGGTTGATATGCTCTACGGCTGTGCCGTTTCGTTTTCTTGTCGCTGACGAGGCAGGTATACGCGGAGGGTGTTCCTGTTTGACCCCTCTTTCTGTCAACGCGGTGTCGTCTTCTGGCGTACTTAGCGAGCGCTGCACCGGACGGCGGCAGCAGTACACGATGTGTGGCTGTCGTGGCAGGAGCAGCCGGCGAGGGCGTCTTCTCAGTGCTGCCGGCGAGGCGCACGCTTCCCCCGCTCCTTGATGGATGGGCGAGCGGCTTTTCCTCGTTCGGCTGTGGCCACGTGCCCGCGAGGCGGACCTCGCTACCGCAGCCCGAAATGGCATTCCGCGTTTTGGTGCGCTGCATGGAGAGCTTGGCAGCGCGGTAGGCGGAAGTGCTGGCGGGAGACTTTGAATTACCGCGTTGAATTACCGCTCCTGGGAATGTCTTGCACTGCGCCGCCCCGTGTGCGCCTCTCGTTTGTGCGCACGGGGTTCTGACCAAGGGTTGTAACAGGGCCGGCTTTGTTATAACGCTGCATAAGAGAACCCGGCGTTTTTCCTCGGTGCACTCAGCCGATTCGCATCAGTTGCGTTGCAGAATCGTGTTCCCGGGAGATCTGTGCCACCATAACGCGACACATCTTGTTTACAATAAACGGCTTTTGTCGACTCCGCTTGTATCTCGGAACGCGTTAAATTGCTCTGCTTTTACTGGAAATCTGCGCGAGAAAACTTCATGGGTTATTTTTAATGCGATTCACATTCTTATAGAACTTGGGGGAACACAACTTGCATTCCGATGTATGTACAGGGTTCATTTGGGTTCTTTAAATCCTTCAATTTAAGAAGTTCGTTTTGAAGGCCTTGAAAGTGCTGGAATTTCCGCAAATCCTTGAAATTCCCTTTTTTAAAATAAACATTGTTGCACATTTCACAGCACATAGTTTGTGATGCCGTAAATGTAGCAGGTGGCATGTGTAATGTGCCCATCATGAAAGATTTGTGAACATCAGTTGAAGGGGTCGGCCCTATGCACGGGTGGTGCAGAAGCCTAACTAATGTTCCAGCCGCAAACAGTCGTATTGTGTGCCATCAACGTTCCCTTCCTGTAGCTCGAATTGTCATGGCTACGATGCGGTCGGGCGAATAAGGCAACAGGCTAGGTCAGCAAAGCAACACTTTCAATTGCTGTAAATTGTATAATGCTTGTAACTATTGCTTGTATGCCCTGTTGTTTCTAATCTTATATGCACGTTGTTTTTTGTCCTATCATCCCTCTTAGACCATGAAATACAATCATGTAACGCGTCCGGTTTGTTTTGCTGTCTGCCAGGCTCTGCCACTCAAGCCACCAATTGGCTTTGGCAGGCCTAGTCACATGTACAGTTTTATTTGAAGAAATAAAATGTATTATTATTATTATTATTATTATTATTATTATTATTATTATTATTATTATTATTGCTACGTTAGCAATAACGCGGTGGTCCGCTCTATGAAGATAACGAAGGGTATACTCACACATTTGGTCGTCGGCCGCCTTGGCTTGCAGAGAAATCCGGAGGTTGTCATCCCTGTCCGGTGGCTTGTGCCAGAGCGCGTCTCCCTGTTCGTTTTCTTCAACCTCCTGGCTTCCCTCACCGAGGGACCCGTTCCGCGTCGCAACTATAGGCTGCCGTAAAGGGAAAGCAAGCTTGGGCGCGCGTGCTTCCCCCCACACAGTAGCCTCGGCACGGAACCAACACCGGGCATTTCTGGAAAGCCAGGAGGATGAGAAGCAGAAAAAAAAATAGTGTGACATTCAGGAGGAGGCTGAAATGCTAACAAAAAAAACAAAAAAACGAGAAGTTGTGACTCATATGCAGAAAAGGCAGAGAATATTAGTGATCTGACGTGTATCATAAAGTCAAACAACCTTAAAGACTGGCAAGGCCAAGTAGCAGGAGATAGTGGATGTTGGTATGAAAGTTCAGAAAAACAACAAGGTGTTGCGTAATAAATGTTCCTTAGGTTTTCTCTTTATCAGAATAATAGTTTGAAATTTGTGTAATACTGAAACTGATTACAGGTGCATGTTTAAGATGCTATGATTGAAAGTTGTCTGGGGGGCGGGGAAATGCCATTGAAGCCATGTTTATGACTTGCGCTTCAGTGGTGTGGCCCTTTTTTGATGAATTCTAGTTATTTCAAGTGTTTATCCTCTCCTAAACATCTGTTATTTTCTAACAGACAATGTGATCCTTGAAAATTCGCACACATCCGTTAAAAGTCCTTGGAAACCCTTGAATTTCCTTCATGCAAACGAGCATGATGTATGTATGTATGTATGTATGTATGTATGTATGTATGTATGTATGTATGTATGTATGTATGTATGTATGTATGTGTTATGCGTCGTCCGGCGTCGTGAGAAGGTGCATCTGCCTGGCGAAGCAGCTGCACCACGAGTCCACGACGCGGCGATACCGCGCCGCGGGAGAACCTTCGCTGCTTCCATTCCTCCTCCTGTGTGCGCCGTCCCTACCGAGCGAGGCCGCACTCGCTGTGCCCAGCCTGACTGCTTGAAAGGCGCGCCGTGCCCCACACCGTCCTGGGCTTCTTGAGGAGGAGGAGCGGCTGCAGCGCGCGACTTGCGTGGGTGCACGCGCCCGCCGCGCTCGGTCACGCACGTGACGCCGCACATCCGGCGCGAATATCTACATCGGCTAGGGGCGGGAACGGCTCGCGCGACTCGTGGCAAGCGCTCCTTGCAACGCTGACCCGCTCCTCTCGGTTGCATTGGGAGGAGGAGGGTTGGCGTGAGAATGCGTGCGGGAACGGTGGAGGAAAATCACTTCACATTCTGCCCGGCCTCTCTGCTGCCGCCCGCCACGACCCCGTGGGTGTGAAATGCATCTCACCGCTCCGTTGCGCTTTCTTTCATCTCTGTCGTAGCTTACGGGGCTGGCCGAGCACTTCTGTTGAGCTGGATGTCGGAGCAGAACGCGCTTTTTATTTTTTTGTTTAGCCGTACGTAATCCAAAATAAATTTTTGCTCTACTGTACCCCCATCCACTTTCCGAGTGATTTTCTCTTTTACTTCTGTCTACTCACGGGACAGTAAGTGAGGCGAGGTGCGGATGTTTGCTGGGTTTCCCTTGTTACCCGTGCAGATGTGGCTGAAAGTGACAGCCGCGCCGATGCTGGCGGGAAATTCATTTTGACGGATGACGCCGAGCGGATTAACTGAGCAAAGTTTTCCGGGCACTTGGAAGGAAGAAAAAGCAGAAGCGTATGGGAAATGAAAGCTTAGGAGACGCTCGCACGGGCCACCGTCTGCGCTAAATCCGATAAAGCTCATCAAGCTCGGAACTGTTTCGAAACTTCGCTGCAGCATGGCGCAAGACGACCCGTAACTCTGGCGGATGTTTAGTGCGATGCTGCGCGCTCGTAAGGGAGCAGCAGCATGCACATTCTCTTGAGCAACTTCATTTGTTTTTACGCAGTTTTCGTTGAATGCTCGCCGGTACCTTAACGACGGTGGGGTGCGCTTTATATAGGCAATTGCGCGCGCACTGCATTGTGGAGACGTGAGAACGGCCTGATGTGAAGGCGGCGAAATTATTTCGCCTTCCACTATTCGCGCTTGTATCAATGCTGTCCCTGTTCGCTGAAGAAAGCCAGTTTTTTTTTGTTCTTGTTGATATTGCCCGCCTCGAATGTGCAATCCGTGACGTGCTCTGCTATGTGAAAGTTTTGAGAAATAAGCCTGGGCGGCTACATACAGGCAGTGATTACGGCCTCTGGAGCTGCAATCAGCGGCTGCATGACGGTAACAGCGGGGCCTTGCTTTACGAAATCGGGGCGGAATGAAAAGCCGTGTTGTGGTCTCTTTTTCATCGCCGGCATTCCTTCGAGCGTGCCGTCAGGAAAATCACAATAGCCCTTTGAGCCCCTTTATTCCCGACCCGTTGCTGATTCCTTGATCACCCCGTTTCAGTGTGGCGCACACTGATTGGCAGCGCGCTACGCTGGCTGCGCCATTGTGTACATTTATGCCCTGCCCCGTGACAGATGCCTCGTAACCTGTTCTCCACCATGTCCTCCCCCCTCTCTTTTTTTCTCCCTCTTCTGGAGGGAAGTACGACCTCCTGCGCGCGATTGATATGCGGCCTCTCTGGACACCTTGCAGGCCACGTTCACTCACGGTTCGTGAAACAATTAAGCGAACTCTCTAAACTTGGGCCCGGGGAAGCAAGATCATCTCAAGGAATGGCCAAATGTATTCTAAAAGAACTTGTTGTTGGGCTAGTTGGTAGAGCATTTCGAAAAGTTAATGCGAGTGCGAAAACTTGACACGATCACTCACACACGCACACACCCATGCATCAAACACACATGGGTGTGTGCGTGTGTGAGTGATCGTGTCAAGTTTTTGCGCTCGAATTAACTTTTCGGAATGACCAAATGTTTAGCTCACATTAATTTCTTATTTTTGTGGAACTAGTCCATCCTTGGAAAATGCCAACTTAATTTTACGTCATCCTAGTGCATATGCGTGCTTGTTGAGTTAAATATGTTCAACTTTTGTACCGTTTATCGTGTATGTACACATGCAAGTGAAATTTGGTGATCCTTGTTTATGAATGAATCTCGATAAGAGATGAATTAAGAAATAAATTCAGATGTTGTAATTGCAGTTGTCCGCCATGGTGAAACAGTGGCTATGGTCCTCAGCTGCTGACCCCAAGGTCGCTGGTTCGATCTCTGCCGTGGTGGTCACAATTCGGTGCAGGTGAAATGGTCGTGCTGTGCGATGTCAGTGCACGCCAAAGAACACCAGAAGGTCAAAAATTTCCGGGGTCGTTCACTACGGCGTCTTTCATAAGGATATCGGAGTTCTGGGGCGTCGGATCAATAATAATAATAATAATAATAATAATAATAATAATAATAATAATAATAATAATAATAATAATAATAATTTGTTTTAATTAATGTATTTTAATTACAGCCCCGGCGTGGTGGCCTAGTGGCTAAGGTACTCGGCTGCTTACCCGCAGGTCGCGGGATCGGATCCCGGCTGCGGCGGCTGCATTTTCGATGGAGGCGAAAATGTTGTAGGCCCGTGTGCTCAGATTTGGGTGCACGTTAAAGAATCCCAGTTGGTGTAAATTTCCGGAGCCCTCCACTACGGCGTCTCTCATAAGCATAGGGTGGTTTTGAGACGTTGAACTCCGCATATTAGTCAAATCAATCATGTTTTAATTGCGAAACATTGGTGTGATTATGAGAAAAAACTCACCGAAAGCTGAATATAATCATCCCTTAAACTATAGCCGAATGTAAACCTCCGCGTACAAAATGGATGTGCTTCCGTCTCGATTTGCTAGATTTATTCCCGAAATGTTGCTGTGGGAGCGATGTTGGCTACTCTGTATATATTCTTTTGCTTGTGCCTATATGTTTAGGGGTCGTATATTCACAACGGTAACATCCCGTCCGATTTCACCTTCGTGGTCAAACGTGTAATTTTCAACAGTCACTGCGAAGTCGGTGGATTCGTTTCAAAAAGGTAGTGCAAGGGAGGGGGGGGGGGGGCGGTTGGCAGCAGAAGAATGAGAACGTTGCTTCTATATGCCGCTTCCGCAACGCCGTTTAGCAGATGAAATAATAATGTGAGAAGGCGCACGCTTGGGGCTCCTCGCCGCTCCGTAGCGATATATAGCGTACACGAAAAAGAGACGTAAATAATCTATGCACTGTCTTTGTGCTGCATGCGCCCCATGATTCGGTAGTGCAGGCGCTGGAAAATGAGTTTCTGTGTCGGCACGTTCGCTTGTCCCGACTTTTTTTACCGCTTTAGACGAGGGAGTTTCTGGCTTTGCGCTATTCGCTCGCTCAAAGACTGAATTATGGATCCCGCGTGGCCGGCTAGCTCGTGTAGCATGAGTGGTGACAAATTGGAAAGACACGTCGCGTTTGTTCTTCATTGTGAGGTTGACTTTTGACACTGGTCATCCTATGGTCGTTGTGAAAGAAAGAAAGAAAGAAAGAAAGAAAGGAAGGAAGGAAGGAAGAAAGGAAGAAAGAAAGAAAGAAAGAAAGAAGAAAGGAAGGAAGGAAGAAAGAAAGGAAGGAAGAAAGAAGGAAGAAAGAAAGAAAGAAAGAAAGAAAGAAAGGAAGGAAGGAAGGAAGGAAGGAAGGAAGGAACCCTAATCCTCACTGTGTACTTCGTCAAAAGCGGGAAGGAAATTGAATGGGCCAGGCTTCGTCGTTGTCAGTTGAACGAAGCATCGAAGCAACGCTATCTAATAGTTAGTAAATAGCGTTAAGTGCAGTTCTTAAAAACGTGGTCGTTTAGTGTCTCTCCTGTAATAACAGCCTAAGTTACCAATCATTTCACACTCGGTTTATACAGGTCGAGTAAGAAACGGATCTACTGCTCCTTATTTATTGTCAGCAATGCGTTGCGTTGAATTGTTCACTTTAAAGCACCCTGTCTT
The DNA here is from genome assembly GCA_013436015.1 of Rhipicephalus annulatus. NCBI lineage: Eukaryota > Metazoa > Arthropoda > Arachnida > Ixodida > Ixodidae > Rhipicephalus > Rhipicephalus annulatus. The sequence goes on from WOVY01016174.1 coordinate 131,492, forward strand.
AACGTATGAGCAGGACGTTGACGACGGCGTAGGATGTTCGGGCGAGCAGTGCTGTTGCACTCAGTATGGTGTTAACACTTAAAAAAAATGTATAAAATGAAACGAAAAGAGCGTGAACGGGCAACAGATGAAATGGCATGGTCAACGGATGAGCGGTGGCGTACTCGAGAAATGCAAGTTTCATTTGCGAATCTTTAGCCAGGTGCTTCTTTCGGCAGACATTTGTGCGATTTCCTTTATGCCAACCCTGTTGAAACTCGTTTGTTGTAGTCGCAGTTTTGTATGTACGTGACAGTGTAATTGAGTGCGCTTGTTTTCCAGCCTCCTCGCACTATACATTGTTTGGAATTTTAGTACAGTTACTTATGTGCTTTCATATCACGCAAGCCTAGATGTATGTCGCTTGCAGTATTATATATGATAAGAATGTTCAAATACAAACGCGCAACATATAGCTCCGAAATTGATTAACGGGCAAGGTTTACGATGTATGGTATGCGCAAGAGATTCAAACAAAACGTGCACAGCTTCCAAACATTGGATGTCCGTGCCTTCCTTATTCCCGGACAGCTTCAAAGGATTGCGCGTGTCTCGATTTATATCAGGCGATATGTATTCGGGACCTTGTGTGGATCTCGAAGCGGCACAGCGGGCGGTGGCAATGCGTCCATTCGTTACGTGTGTATACGATGCGTATATACGCGCACATCTTCGATCAGTTGCGTGTCGAGGACGTTCCAGGCGGTACGTGTCCGCGTGCTTCGAACGGTGCCGCGTTGTAGTGAACATAAAGACTGCGAAAAAGTAATCTGCAATGTTACACACATTTGTTAAAAATGGAAACAAGACAATTGAGGTTTTTTTTTTTTTGTTCACACATGATGCATAGATTTAACCCTTCGTGGGGCAGTGGGACTTCCAGGTCTCTTTTTTTTTTCTTCATGTTGGGATTTAGTTGATAACAACCGCTGGATTGATTGCCTTCAGACTTGTGCGACCGCGAAGAATGTTCTAGAAAGCGGTTTTGGTAAGTGTTTTGATGGTATTCGTGTGTTCCAAGCCAACTGGGCTTGTTTGCGTTGTATACGTTTTTTTTTTCACATTTTGGTGCGCTCTTCACCTGATTCAGCATGAGTGGCATGCTTGAAAAGTTCATTTTATACTAATAAGTTCTGAAATGTGCTATTATGTTAGTGGTTTTCTTCGTTCCTACTTGTATAGTTAAAAAATTTGTGCAGTGCGAAATTGTCAACGACTAATTCAGATATTTGCGAAAGCATAGCTATTCTATAGTATTGTGGACAGCTGATTGCAATCATCCAATTTTCATTCCGCGTCATGCAGGGTAGTGGAAGAAGCGGTTGAGCTTCATCCATGGACAAAAATTAGAATTTGGAGGCATGCCCCACTATACCCACATATGCTGCTCCAGTGCCATTAGCAAGTAGATGTACAATGATCATTTAGTTGACATTTTTTTAGTTGGTTTCATGTGTGACTTCGTGTTTGTACGCTGTTCACTTTGTTGTTTGTAAGGTAGCGGTAAGTTTGCATAACAATAATACAAGCCCTCCTTTTTTTTTACTGAAAGGACTGTCCTTAATTCGGCAGTGGAGCACGTAAGTCCCACTATTTGTTTAGACACTCATAGGCAAGTAGGACAGGTATGCCCCACTTTTTTTTTATTGAAAACCCCCTGACAATAGAGAGACCAATAGAGAGACCAATAGAGAGACCAGACAATAGAGAGACCAATAGAGAGGCCCCAGGTGGTCAAAATTTCGGGAGCCATCTACTACGGCGTCTTTCATATTCATATGGTCGTTCTGGGACGTTGAAACCCACAAATCATCAAAAGTGGCTATAGTGCTTTGTGGAATGGTATCGTCCCTCTTGGACTAATAAAGGGCAGGTTATATTCAACCGTTTCATAGTCCCAAGGGGTAGAATTTAATGCAGTCGACGGCCTACAATACAGTATTGAGGCGTTGTTTGACTTCCCATAATTAATACACATGGTCTTAATAATAAGTAACGACATAATTGAAGTATATTCTCCATCTAAGCTATTTTTATATTGTTTCAGGTAATTGACGATGCGTAATTTCTTACCACTGGTGTGCATGAGGAAATGATGTATTGTAGGTGTACATGTTGGAGAGAAATCTATATCGTGGCCATAAATGACACTTCAATTGGTCATTTTCGGTTGCAATTTGAACTTTTAATCCATCTTTTTTAATGGTCCGAGGGTGTTGAAAACGTTGAAAGCACATCACCATTACCAAACAGGCTTTAAGTTCAAACATTTTCAGCATCGTCGGACCATTAAGAAAAAGGGGAATGTAAACGTTAAAATTCTTCCGGAAATGGTTACTGAAGTATCATTTATAGGCACAATAGGCACAATTTCTAACGTTTATAGGCACAATTTCTAACGTGTTTCAGATACTTCATTTCATCATGCACACCTGTGATAAGCTAACATGCGTTGGGCTATACCTGAAACATATTAAAAGAGCTTAGATGAAATATACTTCCATTATGTCAGTAGTTATAATTGCGACCATATGTATCAATTATCAAAAGCCAAACACAACGCTGCATTATAATTATGCCGCTTAGGACTAAAAAGTGGTTCAATACAACCTGCCCTTTGATGTTCCAAGGGCGAAGATACTGTTCCTGATCTGCCGGATTATGAGATTGTACTTTACTAATACGCGAAACATCTTTTGGCCCTTTTGTATCCTTTTAACTATTCCCGGCGATATTGTGACCGTGTAATTCGCTGAAATATGTTTTTTTTTCTTCATGGGGCAACAACCACGATCTCAGTGAATTGCCCTGTACGAAGCTAGCAGGCGACTTTATCCGCGATTAGACCCTGTCTTTGCGGTCGTTTCAAGCGTGCGTATGTTTTGGCCACGCAGTATATCAATCAAAATGACTTACCGATGTATATGACCCTCCTCTACGTCTCAACTTTCTTCATGAAAAGCGTATGGATTTAGCTGGATAATTGTCCGCATTTTACTCACAGCAACTTCGTGCTATCTATTGACGTGAAATAAATAAATAAGTAAATAACGCGCCGTTTCGATCCTTTGTCGCGTTCGATGCAACGCGGTGGCTTAAGTGGCAGCAAAGGCACGACGTGCACTCATATAGAACTTGCAGGGTTAATTGTCTTCATTTTCTTATTAATCATTTCCTGTTACTTGTAACATTCCATGCTTTGTTTCCTCGGGTAATTATAAAGCCGAACTCACCAGAATTGTTGTTGCCAGCTTTGCTAAATCAATTGAACCTCCTGACGCACAATAGAAGATAAACAGAGGACAGAAAACTGGCTTGCTCCGAGAGAAACGTCATTCGCGCTTTTCGTATATTGCGAACGCTCGCGTTTTCTATTTTCTTGTCTGTGCGACGGTAAGTCTAAAATATTGCCCTCCTTCTGCTCTGCTTTGCGGCCTAACAACACCCGCAGCGTAATTCATGAGAGGTGGGTTAAAAAAAGAGAAAAAGAGCCAGAGTGAGCACGCGGTGTTTAACGTCATCGCTGCCAGAAAACTTTATTCCATTTTTATACGTCTTTTGTTTTTTTCTGTGTGCAGTAGTGTTGGCAGACAACGGTAATGCGGTTAACTTAATTTCTCTTATTTTGAGAGCAGTGACACCAGAAATAAGAGAACGCAAGTGCAAAAAAAAAAGCTAACGAGCGTATGATAAAAACCGCGTTTAAAGAATGAAATTATAAATTCCCGGGGGAAATGTGTTTAGTTCTCCCTCTCTGAATGAAGTTCAAGCGCAGTAATCGAATTGGTGTTGTTGGAATAATGGCAGAGATTGGGACAAAGAGTACGCTATATTGGTAAGTCGATGGGTGGGAATAAATACGCATGTCGCTGACTTGCACCTCTTTGCAGGTAGAGCTCCAAGGCTTCGGGAAAACAGCTGGAATCCTCACGGTGAATTGTGTTGGGGGGAAAAAAACGTCCAGTCGGGCGGACCAACGTTTACGTGCTTGTCGCGTTCTCAGTGCGCATGCGCACGCATAAAAATGAATAAATAAATAAATCGAAAAAAGTCTTGTCACTTTTTGGAAAGCACTAGCAAAGCTGTGTATCACACGGCGCAACGCTGCCACAAAATTTTGATAGAAGTTATAGAAATCATCATCATCAGCCTGACTACGCCCACTGCCGGGAAAAGGCCTCTCACATAATCCGCCGGTCAACTCTCGGTCCTGTGCTTGCTGCTGCCTTGTCATACCTGCAAACTTCTTAATCTCATCTGCCTACATAATTTTCTGTCAACCTCGCAGGCGTTTGCCTTCTCTAGAAATCCAGTCAGTTGCCCTTAATGACCAACCGTTATTCTTTCTGTGTACCACGTGTCCGGCCCCTGTCCATATTTCTCCCTCTTTATTTCAGCCATGATATCCTTGACCTCCGTTTTTACCCTGCTCTGCTATTTTCCTGTACTGACCATTTCGGCCGCCGAAAGTGCGCCAAGTACGATTCGGCGGCGGCGAAATCCGCCGAAAGGGTCCTCTCCGCGCCGATCGCTCTTGGACCGATTTTTGCGGCGTCTGCCGCCGAATCAGTCGCCGTGAACCAATAGAAGTGCTAGTCAAGAAATTTAGAAAAATGGTGGCCAAGCTCTACTCACTTGTCATGTTGCAGTGCACGTAACTGAATGCTGTAACCAACGGGAGTTCAACCCACTCTGTGCCTATACTTCACGTCCTTATTTCGTGGAAGAGGTGACCGAGCTTGTCGTGTTCTTGCATGCAGAGCAAGACGAACCCACCTACGCCGCGAGCGTCGGTGGTTTTTTCTGCTCAACATGCATTACAAGACTTACTTGCCAGCAAAGTAAGCAGTACTTTGCTGGCAGCTGAGAAACCTTAGCGACAACCGGATGACAGCGCAGCCATCCCGCGTTCGCTCCGTGGTAGATGACATATATTGCCCCGCCGCGTTGGTCTAGTGGCTAAGGTATTCGGCCGGCTGCTGACCCGCAGGTCGCGGGTTCGTATCCCTGCTGTGGTGGCTGCATTTCCGATGGAGGCGGGAATTTCGTAGGCCCGTGTGCTCAGATTGGGGTGCACCTTAAAGAACCCCAGGTGAGCCCCCCACTAAGGCGTCTCTCATAATCATATGGTGGTGGTGGTGGACGTTAAACCTCACATATCAATCAATCAATCAGATTACATATATTTGGCGGCGCGGGGCGCGTTCAGTGTGAACGACACCGCGTTTCGGCGGCAGGAGAATTTCGCTCGCTGTAGAAAGCGGATGCCTCACTGTGAACTATGGGTTAAAGTTACACCTATCATTTTCATTTCCATCGCTCGCTGTATCGTCTTCAATCTAAACCCTGTTTGTAAGCCTCCAGGTTTCTGCTCCGTAGGTAAGTAACGGTAAGATGCAACTGTTATATACCTTCCCATTCATGGATAGTGTTAGACTACCTTTGGAATTGGAATTTGGTTGCTCACAATTGTTTCATAAAGTTTGCACAGACCTTGTGGACCCATAGCCATTGGCTAGTTTGGGTAAAAAAAAAATACATTTTATAGGGGCACTTCGGAAAAGCACAACTAAAGAAGTTATATAGTATCTAATAAAGAATCTGAAAAAAAAGCAGTACAGCACATGAAATAACGACACAAAGAACAAAAAAAAGAAAACTGTTACTACACAGGAAGAAAAGAAAGCGACATTTGCTCGCATACTAAAATTAGGACAACCGTAACACTAAACATGAGCGGTCATTGATAAATCAGATCATTCTAACATGAGCGGTCATTGATAAATCAGATCATTCTAAGTAGTGCTTTTCTAGTGTCTTAGTGAAATTTGAACACACTTTTATTTCGGAAGGAATATCATTCCACACCTTAACACCAGCGAACTGTAAAATCCGTTCACCATGTACGTTGTTAGTTCGTGCAGTTCTACCAGACAACTAACCAAAGGTTAGTTGTCTGGTAGAACGATAAGGGGCGGAAAACGTCGACACATTAAAAGGGTAGGGTTTTTCATAATTTGAAAATGCTTGCTGAATGTGCTCCATCCCATCCTTATTATTTCACTCTCGTGGTTCGGCTCCGCGGTTACTACCTGTCCTAAGTAGACATATTGCTTCATAATTCATATTAAAAGAAAAGCGGCGCACAAAAAGACGGAGACAAAGAAGAGAACCACACGCAGCGCTGTGTGTGGTTCTCTTCTTTGTCTCCGTCTTTTTGTGCGCCGCTTCTTTTTAATATGGATAGACACCAACTCGCCCAACTTTCTATTCTGTTACAATATATTGCTTCATAACTTCCAGTGTCTCGCCACCTATCGTAGAGCACTGTTCTCTGTCGAAACTGTTGCACATAACTTTACTTTTATGCACATTAATTTTCAGACCTACTTTTCTGCTTTCCCTGTCTAGTTCTTTTATTATGAGCTGTAATTTGTCTCCTGGGTTACTTATCAACGCAGTGCCATCAGCGAATTGCTGGTTACTGAGATACATTGCGTTAACTCGTATCACTAATTCTCCACATTCTAGGGTCTTTAAAACCTCCTGTAAACATGCGGTGAAAAGCATTGGAGAGATCGTGTCTACCTGTCTTACACCCAATTTAGGGGTGAAGCTCCTTACGTTGTGGCTCAGTTCCTCTTTCGTAGCCACCCTTTTTACTTCACACAGTGTTCACTAGATGGCGCTATGCTGTTGCAGTACGTGATCACTAGATGGCGGTGTTGCGTGTGGTTAGTGAGGCGCAGCAAAACTCGCCTAGAACAATGGAGGAAAATAACTCTCCAGGGACTTCGAGAGGGTTCTTAACTCGGCAACCCGCCCAGTCTGTATTTTATTTTCTTATTTTCTTTGCTTTTTTTTTACTATTGGCTAGGGTGCCAAAGTGTGCCCGCCCGTTACAAAGGGAATGGCCGCATTACCATCACCATCATCAGCATCATCATAGTTTGATAGGATGGCGGATGAACAGACAGACAGGTGGACGGATGGATGGACGGCTAAGCTGAGCATGAGCCCGCGAAGCTTCGCCCCACTCATCATTCACTCCGTGGATATGCTGTGAATTTTTTTTTTTTTTGGGGGGGGGGTATTCTGTCGCTTTCTATTGGGAAGGACTATGATGGCTGCAGATCAGCTGTATATTTCTTTCAGTATGTTTTTATGCACATCTTTACTGAAGGCTCTCTGGGTACCGCCATAAGCACCTCAGGACGGTTGCTAACATGCGTGACCCCCCAAAAAGTGCAGGGCTGTAGCTGGGACGTCAGCTTTTGTTCTCACGTGCAAAAGCCCAGATGAAAAGGTAGTCGTTAAAAAGGTAGTCGATGCCCTGATTCCGCAGTGCCTGCATGACGGCTGGCACATGGATGTGGAAGTAGTTGGCAAAATTCGATGCAGTGACTATAGAATGATGATGATGATATATGGGGTTTAACGTCCCAAAACCACCATATGATTATGAGAGACGCCGTGGTGGATAGTTCCGGAAGTTCCAACCACCTGGGGTTCTTTAACGTGCACCCAAATCTGAGCACTCGGACCTACAGCATTTTTGCCTCCATCGAAAATGGAGGCATGCCGGGATTCGATCCCGCGACCTGCGAACCATCGAATGGTAAGGCCTCAAATTCACCTATAGACTTGAGAAAGGAATGGCAGAAACGGGTATGCATAAATCTAATTAATGAGAGGGCTGAGAGGGAAAGTACAGACATTCGCAGTTTCGCTTCAGAATAGATTAGCGGCTCTAAGCAAAGAAACTGACGTTAACGTTGCCTTAATGAACGCTAATCTGAATAGTATTAATAAGGAGTCCACAATGGAAGGCTGCGTCATTATACAGGACACTGGCAAGGTATCCCAGGAGACGAAAAGGCTCACAGACGTCAAACCATGAAAACATCAGCTGCAACAGAAAAAATAGAGCTGCCGGTGAAATAAAATATCATCCAGTCATTATTATTATTATTATTATTATTATTATTATTATTATTATTATTATTATTATTACATGCGGCAGCAACAGTCGGATATGGTGAAGGTGACGCCGTTGACTTCTTATATATATGTTCTGGGAGGAGCAATTACACAAGAATTACAAGCACAACAGTTACAAAACTTGGAGGACGCTTGACCTTCCGCCTTCAAGAGTAGAACGCGATAGCCTAATTGGACCCTGTGTGAGCCACCTTTTCAATTACCAGCTTGGCTGCGTTCTCGGTGCATGCCTCAAAAAACGTTTCGTGAGGGAACGAACGACTGTGCCTGCAACATTGGCCGTTTCTATCGCCGAACGTCTGCTGCAAGTATACAATTGTTGAGTGCCAACTGCACCATAATTGTTCCTTTTGGAAATCTGCGAATGACCCACTGCAGATGTGTGAGGCAACACGCGAACATATGTTGGAGCGCCCTGTAATGGGTCGGAATTGCAAACACCCAAACGCTGCGCATTTCACGTTTTCACGCTTGGCGCGATTTCACGCTTTTACCACGTAATGCTGCGTGCGTTAAAGACATCTTTTTACGACATGCAGGAAAGAATTGTAATGGTAAGGCTTCGTTTTTTTTTTGCTAGAGATAATACTAATGGGAGCTTCTGCTACGCGACAGTCATGTTTTCTTTTTCTTTTGTCCGAACAAGTTTCAACCATTGTCGTTCCTGTGTGGTACACTGGTAGAACACCTCATTGCCATGCGGACAGCCTGGATTTGATACTTAGTCGTACTGAAACTTTTTTATTATTTTTCATTTTATTTGCAGCTTCCTTGACTTTCGGTCACGGACATATTTTTTTTTTTTGCTCACAAGCGGGGGACGCCCTCATGGTAATTTCTGCGAAACGAGATCTTTTTAAGGCTGTTGCGTTTAAATAATATACAGTGCGTAAGTATAAATATAGGTGAATAGTCAGTCGTTTATCTGACAACGTAACTTAAGAGCATAATCAAGGCATACACTGAAAGGTAGTTGTAACCTCCAACAAAAATAACCCAGGAGAGTGACCGGACGAGCGAAACAAGTCGAGACCACGTTATACTGTAGTCGAGGTTTAAAACCCGGCTTGGTGAAGGTAATCATTTGAATGCCGTAGTATGTTCTTAATTGGGGTATAAAACAATGTTTGCCGTGACGTACCTCCAATATAATCCCACGCAATTAAAACGGTGGGAGCAAGGTTTGCATCACAGAGTTATAAATCTCACTGCCAAGCGCAAAGTCTCAATTTGAGAATGACGACATCGTAAAGCACTACCGTCGTGTTTTGTACGGACAAGAAGTTTGGATCTCACGCGTAAAGTGGCAGCTCGCGCCCAGTACTCTTCCGCGCTTGTTCCCACTTTTTCCATTCCATATATCGAAGCCAAAACGTTCAAAACCAAAGCACCATTCCGCCTGGAAAGCCCAGTTTCCAATGTGGAAGAGCCGCCAGAAATAAAACGGCAAAACAGAAGGCAGGCCTTGAACAACGCTGTCGATTCTCAGAGTTGCATCGTATTCAAATTCGATCACTTGTCAACTGTCGCGCTGCTGTCAAAGCACTGAATTTTTTTTGCTTTTATGTATATTTTCCTTATGAATCAACGCAGTAGTACATAAAAGATCAGGTTTTACCAGTAACCAGGTCTTGTTACGTTTTCTTCATATTGCAGCAGTAGATGTTTTCCTTAATTGTGGTGTTCCCATTTCTGAATCTTAGCGCAGTTAACGGGGTCTTGTACATGCCGGTGTCACTTCTTAATGGCGCATCGTAGTGCACCACGAAGTAACACACCGATAATGTACTACATGGGTGGATACGTTTACAAAACAAATGAATAAGTGGTGTCGTGCAAAGACTGCCTAGCATTCCTTTCAAGTACTTTTTGGTGCAGCCACGCCCAGAGCACATGAAAGTGCCTGCACTCACTCAGATGAGCTGTTACCAACAAGGCTGCTTACATGATTCCTTGCGAGGCCTTCTTCCTATATCAAAAGGAATTGAGAAAACTGTCTAGAGACATCTGACGAAAGCCCCATAGTTGATGACCTCTCTTGGACTGCATGTACTTGAAAAGTTGGAATCGTTGCCACTGCATCTTTTCAGTTATACCGTTCATAATCAGAGCGTGATGGCTAGAGTAGTGATGTTTTACACTGCGATAAGAATGCCCCCCCCCCTTTTTTTTTTCTTTGCAACAAAATCAGTCAGCAACTTTCTGAAAAGGTGGACAATGCCAGAAAGAAGGTGAAGTTGAAGTCCCACTTTGCTCTCGATTGATAGCTGCCGCGAAGACTTGTCTGGTGAAGCGCGTAGAACATGCGTACTGTTCTTTCTAGAACATCATTTTTGTAACAAGTAGGATACAGAAGTACTGTTTTTCTGGAGTCTTTTTTGTATTCCAGTAAGTTAACTTGTTTAAGGCTTTTACCGACGTTTTGGGTCGGGTCTCGCCTAGGCAAAATGGCTGTGACTAATCTGGCAATGGTCGCCACACAAACTGGCGCTGAAAATGCTCATTCACCGATAACTTCCCGTACTTGGAGGTTAAACGCAATGCAGACAGCTCAAATATAAGCAGTACATTGATTCTTAGCCAACTTGCAATGAGCAACGCATCCGGGCCAATCTATACAGGCGACCTTTTGCGAATCCACAGAAGCAGTCCCCAAATGCGGCGGAAGAATTTCGACTGCAAGCATCATGGTTAAGTTTGATAATAGTTCAACGGGAAAGACGCCGCGAGCAGCTTCGCGGCGGACCGCTGCAGTAAGATGATGCGCCGAAAGGCGCGCGAAATCTGACTGCAGCGCCGCTAGTTCGCGTGACCGCCGTTGGGCCCACCTTCCTCTGCTGGCGGAGATGCGGAGCTTTGAAATCGAGCTTATTCTTGTAGCGATATGCTGGTCATCTTGCTGTCCATTGTCTACAAGCTAGTCACAAAAGTAATCAATACATCCCGGCTGCGGCGGCTGCATTTCCGATGGAGGCGGAAATGCTGTGTGCTCAGATTTGCGCGTTAAAGAACCCCAGGTGGCCGAAATTTCCGGAGCCCTCCACTACGGCGTCTCTCACAATCATATGGTGGTTTTGGGGTGTTAAACCCCACATATCAAAAGTAAATAATAGCTAATAGAATTAAGATGACATTAGAGTACAAATAACCAAAGGACCAAGCAGGATTTATACAGGCTACTCAACAATAGACCATATTCATACTATCAATCAGATGACAGAGAAATGTTTGGAATACGACCAACCCCTATACACAACCTTCATGGATAATGAAAATGCATTTTATGTGATCGAATGTTGTAAAAAGGTATTATAATATGGCCCTTTTCTGTGTAGTCTGTACATGTGCGGCTGGCCTCAATAAGACACGCGTCATTATTCTTGGTGGCCAACATGTGACGACAGGCGAGGACCAAGTGACATCTGGTGCCGCAAACATGCAAATGTTTTCCCCAAAGAGAGACGTGAATGCAGGCCTCCGAGATTGCCGATCGGCATGTGGCGGGCAATTTCGTAGTCTAGTGCCACCAGTTTTGATTTCGGCGGTCCCCCACTTGAGTTGCTGTTTGGGCTAGGAAAAGGGCCATCTGGGTTTTAATGTCCAAAAACCACGCTATGTTTATGAGAGACGACTCGTAGTGGAGGACTGCGAAAATGTCGACGACCAGGGTTTTTTTTTTTTTTAACAAGCACATAAATCTAAGCCCACGGGCCTCGAGCATTTTTGCCTCCATCGAAAATGTGGCCGCCGTGTCCGTTATATAGAAATACATGAAAAGTTTGTTGTGAATTTACTAATTTACTATGCTCCTTTAAAGTTTCCCACTTGAGTGGCTTGTATCGTCCTGTCTGGCGTGTCAGTTCATGCGTGGTGTTATAATTATCGTTTGACGCTCCTGTGCCCTTCATTTTTAGTGGCCCAGTGGCGAGTAGTGGTGTTTGCCCAATGTATGGGGCACGTAAGTGCGCTATATGGTTGTTTTTCTTTCTGTTCGCGGGGCTACTTCTGGCCTATTTAGACATTGCGCAGTTTCTGCGCGAAAATTTCCACTCGCGGTCTGTCGCGACAGCTCTCTCGAACAACGCCAAAAGCGTGCCGCTATTTCTGCGACGACTTCCACCACACCCCCGCTTATTGCGCGCCGAAAAAAGGCGCGCTTGCGTCGGAGAACGAGATGGCGCAAGGGGCCGGCGGGAGGAGCGGGAGCAGGCATAGGCCGCGGTTGGATCCCAGCTCCAATTTGGGAAGGCGCCCCCTAACAATGGGGCCGCCTGTGTTGGCAATCGCGTGTGAACTGTGTCGGCTCGCCCGAGAAGGAAGAAGGATCAGTCGGCTCTTCCATCCCTGCCGAACGCGTTCTCTGGCACGCTTTCAGTCTCTCCCTCTGTGCGCGCGCCGCTACCCGTCGTTGTGAGCATTCGTCTTCCTTTTGCGCGGTCGCGTTTGGCGCGCTTGTTACCTCGAGCCGCGCCCTCTATAGGTGCTGCGTTTTTTTCTTGTATTTTTTTTCTCTAACATTGCAACGATGCCAGTTTTTTTTTTTTTTTCGCACCGTCGCGTGTATTGTGTGTGTCTGTACGCGTTATGCGCGCAATCTGTGGCTGCGAGGCTTCTGGCAAATGCAGCGGCTGTTTGTCACGAGCAAGGCACGCAATACCTATCCAGTAGTAGGAGACGCGTTCGCTCACTATTCGCGTGCATAATCAACGCGCGCAACCTTGAGGTTTTGAAATTTTGTGCGCTATCTTTCGTCTCGAGGGCAGGAGACCTCAGTAATGTGAATTCTGAAAAATGCCGTGCGTGTGTAGCAGCACACTGGCAACTATAGTGTTGTCAACTTTTTGAGAAGTTTTGAGAATGCGCAATTTGTTGCGTTTCAATCCGTGAGACTGCCACGGATCACGTGACTCGGTGATTCGATCGTACATGTATACGGATCGCGTGCTCGGCAACTTTCGCCACGTGTACATATGGGGGGGGGGCACCTTTTTATGCAAAGCGGCTACGGGTTCATGTGCACTCTTCGTCATGTGTTTCCGTGGTCTTGCTGGAAAACATGCGCTCTTGTCGTGACGAAATCGAAACGATACTTCTTTCTTTTTTCGCCTGGGCGCGTTCATTTGTAGGGGCTCGTCCTCAAACTCCTCGCTGCTCGAGCAGAATGGCATCAGAGGTGGCCGGAAATGCGCTCACTCAATTGGTCGCCCGTTTGCTTCAGTTATAGTGTCTGGGTGCCAATGAAAGCGCGGTGTGAGCCTTGTGAACCAATCGACGAATGTATACGCCATGTTGCCCTGCGCGGTAAGCGGCTGACCTGAAGATTTTATATCCTTAGTCGTCTCAGATTATGGTCCCACGGAGTTGGACTGGCGGCGTCGTCAAGGCGACCTGGGCTGTTTCGGTGCTGTGGCTTTGTTTTTGTATAACTTCACTCGGCCACCTTTCGCTTCGTTTCAACTCGATCCGCACTTTTCGAGCGCTATAGGAAGAGTGCCGACGGTGACTTTCTTTTCATGCGTGCCGTGTCTTTACTTCTTCACCGTTTTCGGTGCTTCTCTGGGAGTTTCCGTTTTCGGCACATCGTTTGGAGAAATGGAGTTGTAATGACTTCGTCGCCTTCGGACCGGTTTCGTCTGATAGCGCCGTCTTATCGTTTCTTTGCGAGCACCGCGCGGCTTATTGCGCTATCCGCGACGCAGACTAATTGGGAAAGGACTCGCTTTTATAAAGACAGAGCGTTTTGCCACTGGCTTGTGTTTTTCAGTTCGCGAAAAGTATATGTAATGTACTCTTGAGTCCGCGGGGAACGTCGTCTTGCCCTATTCTTTGATTTCTTTCGAACAGCCTTCAACGAGCTCTGTGCTGTTCCGTTCAAATGTGCCTTTAAAAACAATTTCAGTGCCAATATATAATATACGTTTATAGTGCCAGAGAAATATTTTCGATGTAGGCCGTAAATTCTTCAGCGTGCAGGCAGAAGGTGCTTTAAAGAGCTCAGCCAATTGATAAAGCTGTGCTTATATATATATATAAGGGAAAGAAGTGCATACTTAAGGGCTTCTTGTTTTTCCGTGTTTTGACACCTAACAGACAATAATGACTAGAAAAGTATAGGGGAAGTCATTAGACCGAATTGTAATGTAAATGTGAAGAAGAAAAAGTGGGTGAAAAGATAACTTACCATGGGCAGGAACCGAACCTGCGACCTTCGAATAACGCGTTCGATGCTCTACCACTCAGCTACCACGGCAGCTATCCTCCCAGCCACTTTATTGGGTATATATGGGAATTTAAACGTGGGAGTGTCAGTCAGCGCCACCAGTAGCCATCGCGACGAGTGTGGCACACTCTTTATGAGCCTGTGTGGCGTCACGTAGCACGTGAACTAATTACGAGCTGGCAGCTGACCAATAGTCCCTCGTATACAACCTAAGGCTCCAAGTCTGTCAGTATGAGACCCTCGTTAATGAGTAAGGGAAATAACTGTATACTTAAGGGCTCGTTCTTCAGTGTTTTGACAAAATAGTAATGAGATCTAACAGGCAATGATGCCAAGGAAAGTATACGGGAAGTTATTAGACCGAATTGTAATGTGAATGTGAAGAAAGAGAAGCCCTTTCTTCACATTTACAATTAAATTGGGTCTAATCACTTCCCCTATACTTTCCTTGGCATTATTGTCTGTTAGATCTATCTCTCTCTGACACACACACACACACACACACACACACACACACACACACACACACATATATATATATATATATATATATATATATATATATATATATATATATATATATATATATATATATATATATATATTAGTGATGTTGAAATATGTAGAAGGCGTTCTAACCGATGTGCCAGAACTCCACCATCTTCTTCACATTTTCGGATTTTCGGTATCTTTGAATTCGGAGAAGATTACTTAACGGTATCATCCGCGAATCTGCTAAATGCACTTCTGTCGGTCAATTCGGGTATACTGTTTATCAATAAGCGAGTAGCTACCACTGGCTGATGACGTATACTTGTTTCGCGTTCGTCTTATATATGAGTAATCTAATTTAAATACGGCCCTCTAGCTTTATTGGCGTATAACTAGTCATTACAAACCTAGTAAAAATAATTAGGCGAAACCCACGTACCTTGGGAATCAATGTTATGCGAAGCATCCTGCTAGAGCGTGACTGCGTTGTAATTTTCGTATTGCGCGAAACGTTATGAAGTGGCGCTAAAGATGTGTACAAATTCACGCACAGATATATGTTGAACAGTCGCAAATGTTTTGACGCTCACGGCTTAAAATTACCCATTTATTTTCTCGCCGCTCCTTTGTAGATACAAAGTGTAAAGCACCTATAGCTGTGGCGCATACCCGCCCGCTAATATGTGCCACACATCTGGCGGAAAGCGTTTGACGACGTATACGCGACCGGATTGTGAAAACACACTTATGTCATGACCAGCGAGTCATATTCGTTAAACCGTCTCACCCTCGCATACTAATTTTGGTTTATCCCAAGTTAAGGGTGTGATCACAAAAGCATGCACCAAACGTGGGCGGCTAGGTACGTAGATAGACGCTGGAAGTCCCTGCAGTGCGCGAAGAAATGCTTCGCATTTGATATTAGCTTCACCGAAGATATCGCGCATCACATATTGCTTACGCTTTCAGAAAACGTCACATTGGAGAAGCGAGACTCGCTACAGTCGATAAGGCCGCTGGTGCCAAGGCCGAGTCACATTTTACTGTTGCCTCGAAACCACGCTGGTGACGTTTTCACGTGACGCGAATAAACATCGCGGGGTTTTCGCCGACGTTCTTTTTGCGGTCATACTTGAGCTGCTGAAATTTCTGCAATCGCGAATTCGATGTGAGTGCGCTTTGATGGGGACGACTGTTTTCCTTCTACCGATGGTTGGCGAAGCCTGTGACGTCTGTAGGAGATATATGGCTGATTCGACAGTGTGAAAAATTAGAAGGTGTTGGTGAAAAGCCGCGTCTGCCAGCCCCGCTCTGACCGGTTTCTTTGAGTTCTGTTGGGTCGCACAAGGCCGACGTTTTATTAATATTATTATTAGCTCAAAATTACAATGTTCTCTAACCTCAATCAACTTGATATTGTTTTTAGTACATCTGATGTCTGGCTTTTTTTTCCCTAACTTCCTTTGGTTTGCTTTGCTATAATATCGTTTGTCGCGCCCTGCCTCCTGCAGCCTGCCAAAACCGTGAGCGAGCTATGCATGCGTTTGAAGGGTTAGGGTAAATGCTGTACGGGTCTCTCTGCTCGGGCTGATCCGCAGGCGCCCCGCCATCCTCCCCGCTTGTGCCCGGTATAGGTATATTGCTGCGTTTGATTGATGCGTACTCCGCGGAGGACGTGTGTATTCTGCGCGGTCAATTTTCCCGAATGAGCTCGCGGCTTCACACTTCTTCCTTCGTCTTCCGCTTTGGCTCTCGCCTTCGCTGAGATCGTTGCTTCTGGGACGAATCTGCCATTGATCGCGGGCACGCGCTCCGCCTGCCAGCTGGTGCCGCCTGCACACGCACACTGATCCTGCTATGCGCCTCCTCCATCGCGGCCTCACGTTGCTCGCCTGAAGTTACGATACTCTTCTTTTTTATTCGTCTTTTTGCCTTCGTGAGAAGTGTGTGACATCCCGTCCCTCTCGTGCATGGCTATAAGCTGACATGGCTACCAATTACCGCTTTTGTAGGAGAAGGAAGAAAGAACGATTGTGCCACTGCGTGTTGTTTCTTCGCTACATATCTGTTGGTTGAGTGGCCAACACATCGCGTGTCAAGTAGGCCCGAAAGCTCAAGTTTACGCTTTGCTTTCATCGCAGTCTTGCATGGGCGACATTCGTTTGCTAAGCGCCCATGTCGACTGTTTTACGGATGCGTATCGGTCCCGCCACATTGGGCTGTTAACCTTTGCGCTTTGTGTCTTTAAGTAAACAGTGCTTTGGTGGACGTATACGCAAGAAAACGGTTTTCTTGGAGCAGCCCCGCTGCGGTGGTCTAGTGTCTAAGGTACTCGGCTGCTGACCCGCAGGTCGCGGGATCGAATCCCGGCTGCGGTGGCTGCATTTTCGATGGAGGCGGGAATGTTGTTGGCCCGCATGCTCAGATTTGGGTGCACGTTAAAGAAACCCAGGTGGTTGAAATTTCCAGAGTCCTCCACTATGGCGTCTCTCATAATCATATGGTGGTTTTGGGACGTTAAACCCCACATATCAATCAAATCAATCGGTTTGCTTGGAGCATTCGACGTTCCCTGAGCTTATCAATTTACGTCACGAGACACAAAAATAGAAACGTTCGTTTAACAGCCCGAAGTGGTGGTGCCCATGACTTACGCAAAATCGCCTATGTCTGCGCATGTAGACGTTTTTATTGACGGACGCTTTTGAATTTGCGCTGATTTAGTTTATGCTTGTCACGTATAATGTCGTTCTCTGTGTAAATATACCCCCCCCCCCCAAAAAAAAATAATCAAAGATCTTTTATTTGACTGTTGTGATAATCGTCATCTATATCCTGTGCCCGGCTTGCATTATCTGCGTGTGCCCAGCAGTTGCTGATTAAAATCGCCGTTCGTGTTATTGGTGTAACGTAGCATTCTTGGTTCATATATATATATATATATATATATATATATATATATATATATATATATATATATATATATATGTGTGTGTGTGTGTGTGTGTGTGTGTGTGTGTGTGTGTCCTTCGTTTCTTTTTTGAACGTTTTAAAACCACCATATGATTATATGATTATGATCATATGATCCACCATATAATCATGCCGTAGTGGAGGGCTCCGGAAATTTCGACCACCTGGGGTTCTTTAACGTGCGCCCAAATCTGAGCACACGGGCATACAGCATTTTCGCCTACATCGGAAATGCAGCCGCCGCAGTATTCTTGGTATATAAAGGAAAGCGGACGCCCCAAGTTTTCCAGGATGTTAACGCGAACGTGCCAGATGGCAGTCGCCGACGTGGGACGAAGAGACACGCTTTTTATTGGATCATATTTGATGTGATGTTCCTTGTTACGAGTTTTTATCGGTGGGGCTGAGCTTAAAAGGCAGCCCTAATTATATAGCGGTACGTAAGCTCCGCGTTAACTGGCGGAACATGGAAGAGGCCTTTGTCCTGCAGTAGACGTAGTCAGGCTGATGATGATGATTATGATGATATTAATGATAATGATGATTATGATGACGTAAGCCCCATTATAACCGAACGTTCTCCGCGTTCCGCTAAACTTTAGGAACCTTTCAAATATATAATGCCATTTGTGTATACGCTTCGGGCTACGTTTGACACACAGTGCGTTTGAGCTTTGTTTTCGCGCCTCTGTATACACTATGGTACTGCATGCATGAATCACAATTTTATAGGATGTTTTGCTGTGTCAGAGCACACGTATGGCACAAGTGAGCTATAGTCGGAGTTGTCAGAGCCGTAATGACATCGCCTATTTTCGCGCCTCGCGGTGTCCTGGTTTTTGGCATCCTTGCTTTCTGTGGTTTTTTACACCTACTTTTGTTCGTGCTTCACTGGTGCCAAAAACAGTAACCTTAGTCAAAAGCGACTCTGTCTCGCTCCATTTGGTAGCAGGTCTGGCTTCGTGTTTGTACCGCTTGGCTGAACGGGTTGCATTGGACATGCCACGCGAAGTTCTTCCCTTTATGTCGCCAAGGTAAAGAAGGAGGGGATAAAAAAAGGATGTGCGCCCATGTCACTCTCATTTGTGTTCCGCCGTCATTCGCTCTCAATCAGGCAGCCGTTTATAATTGTTTTCACGAAAGTTTGGCGGCAGTAGCGTTGTACTGTTAAATTCTATACGCTACTGGTTCAAGGGCTGTTACAATTATCGCATTTATAACCAGGCGAAATCCAAGAACAAAAAGCTGACGTTCCAGTATATGTAGATTGATGTGGGTGGGAAAGAGCCTCGGATAATCAAGATTGATTCGGAATTCCCCACTATAGACCTATTTCATGCTTGTAAACAGTGGTATAAGTGCCGTTGACATATGGCATACTGAGGCGCTTGTAGCGACGCGTAGACTCCGCCCAGTACAAAGCTCGCCACGACCCTTTATGAACACGTGACAACTGGCACTGCAGCTGAAAAGCTTGCTCCGAGCACAGCGCGCCGGGGAGCCTCCCGTTGTAGTCGCTGTGCCAGTTGTCACGTAGTCATAAAGGGCCGTGGCGAGCTTTGGGCTGGGCGGAGTCTACGCGTCGCGATGTCGCCACAAGCGCCCTCAGTATGTCAACGGCGCTTGTCACTGTTTACAAACGTGGAATAGGTCTATAGGTGCCTCAATCTTATGCGCTTGTTTTACGAAGTAATGTGTACTGCTGAAGGAAGGAAGGAAAATAGGGGGGAAAGAACGGCAGGGAGGTCAACGAGCCTATAGGCAGCCGGTTTGCTACCCTGCGCATGGGAGAGGGATGGGGGAGATGAAAGATGGTGAGCAGAGAGGGAAGAGAGAAACACAGCACATTCGGCAGCTGCTGAATTCGCGTGTTACTATAGCAGCTGTATTGCGCGTGTATCTCCAGGCGCACACGGTGTGCCACTTCTATAAGAGAGGTGCAGGCCCGGCAGCGTTCTCTCTTTTAAACAGCAGTGTGCGGGGCGATGCGTTTCATCTTAATTTATAGCCAAGAGTGTGCCGCGGCGTAGGCATAGTTGAGAACCTGGAAATCTTGTTCGAGTGCCCGCTGCGTGGTTTCTCGCCGTGGCTGTTGGCGAAGTTTGGAAACCTGCATCCGGTATGCGAGACTGCGTGCATCACGCACTTGTATGAGACGTAGCGTGTGTGTGTGTGTGTTTGATTTTGCGACTTGTCAAGCTCGGTGCACACTTGGTAGCAATTGTGTGCACCGGCTTTCAGTGTATGCGGCTACGTAATATACAACCAGACACGATCGTGCGGCTGTGCCTGCGGGGCCCCAGATAAAACGGGTTTCGAGGGACCGCATTGTGGCAGGAACGGAGAGACCCCGCAACGGACGAGATGTGTGGACGCCTTTCATGCAGTGCTCCGATCGCGGCGAGAGAAAGAGGGCGAAGTGAAAGTACGCTTCTTCCGCTGCTGCACTCGTAGTACTGAATAATGATTTTGGGTCGCGCATGCATGAAGCTGCAGCGACGGTGGTAGCCGCGCGGTATACGCTCGAGTGCGAAAGAGCGCCTTTTTTAGTTTGTTATACCTCTTTCTTTTTGCTTATTTGTCTCTTTCCAGATACGTTCGAGCTTCGTTGGGGCGCCCATCTATTTGCCTAAGTAGGTCCGCCCTGTATCGAGAGGCAGCTCGCAAAGTCTGCCTTACTCCGCCCGACGTGCGCGCAATAAGCGAGTTCAAGTTGATACAAGTGCGAGAGCCGGGGTCGTAGCTTTTACTTTAAAAAAATGATAAACGACCGCCGATAGCGCGTTCGTTTTGTTTTTTTTTTCTCGCACGTCACACCCGTCTCTGCCGGTCTGTGTACACGCTTGGATGGCATAAGCACAGTCATGACGGCTAGGCCACGGATGCTTCTGTGTATGGGTTGAGTACAGGTATAGAGAGCTACATATTCTGAGAATGTCCTAAACGTAAAGCTTCCAATTTGCGAGTTCGTGACCGACGGTGTGGCGTGCCTCTGTAATGTGCGTTTTATTCCAGACTTAATTTATGTGGGGTGTTAAGTTTTTTAGGCGATGCGCATTTTTGATAAGAGCGCCCTGACAGTATTGCACCGGTAGTTTTCGCACTCGACGTCTACGTCAAGGAGGAAACACTTTGTCGTTGCTGAAGTTGCCTTGAAAAAAGTAGTAAAAACTTGTTAATTAGTGAAAGTTGTAGGGTGTGCTGATTTATTGCGTACCCGTTTCTTCTTTATATATATATATATATATATATATATATATATATATATATATATATATATATATATATATATATATCGCGTAACTTGGCATCGATTCATAGAGGTGATATCGAAACCGGTCGCGCCGGGTGCTCAGGCAGAGCGGCTGCCATTGTTAATGGATTGGAGCTTCCTGTGGCGAAGAAATGGCTAATTTTGAATGAAGGCACGTCACGGCAGTACATTCTCAGAATACGGCAAGTCACGTCAGTTGCACCAGCAGAGGCTGTCGCTTGTGCTCGCCTATTGCTAAAGGGACGGTCAATTGTTACGCTTTAAATTGAAAGGAAACGTAGAAATGGCGGTTTTATTGCGGAACGGATAAGCACCAGGCACCGCACGCAAACGTAAGGGGATATCGCCTTGGCCCTTAGTTCTGCTTCGCTCCCAGAACAGGTGCGCCGATTTTCTCGCTTTGGGATTTAATAAGTGTAATGGGGGTGAGAAAGAGCACAGAGAGAGAAAGAAAAGGGGGCTGTATAAAAAAACACACCAAGAAACTAGAGGATGACGAAGAGGTTGAAAGACAGGCCTCCACGAAATATAGGGAAAAAGACAGTATAGTATAGTACAGCTAGAGGTGGAAAAGGGAAGTGAGGGCGAGGGTGATAGGAAGATGTCAATGCCACCAACTCCGCTGTTTCCTCAGTCTTCGCACCTCTAGCGCGTGGTGGCGTGCCCTGTTTTCTTTGGTGGATTTTCTGGCACATTTTTTTAAACAGCACAAGTACAGTATTCGTTTACTCGTCGGTTGCTATCGTCGTGCACAAAACCACCTGTGCATGAACTACGGAGGCATCATGACGGCGAGAATTCGTGCGCTCAGTTCTACCATATACTGCCCGCCGAAAGAACGCCATTACGAACTATTCGCGCTCTCCAGATCATGATGGCTTGCACTCAAGGTCGCCCGGGGGCTAGCTTTTGACGCTCTAGTCATTTTATGCCTCAGTTTTGTGTGTGCGTTTAGTTTCCTTCTCGCGCCTTAACCGGCGTCTCGTGAACGCGTCGTTTGCATCTCATGGGGTGGAGAACCGGCGCTTGCTTGCCCCGAAAGGGCCATTTAGACCTGCGCACATGCCGGCATGTTCTGCAGGACGCAACCTCTCCTGGCAGTTCACTCCAGGAGGAGGCACGTTTTTCGCCGTCTGCCGTGAAGAGGTTCTCTCCGGGACGCATTTGTAGGCTCATTTGACCGGCTGCTGGAGAACGGGAGCAGCTCGAAGTTGCGGAAAGCCCTTCTCTTTCCTTCCTCTTCCTCCTCCTTCCCCGAGAGCAGAATCTTATACGTGCGCTATACGACGCCGAGAAAGAAGCGCGGCGCGTGCCTCTTTGCTGTTTTCGAGCAGTGTGTTTGTTTTATTTCTCTAGATTCTTTCCACGATTGTAATGTAACCGCTGCCCCGCCACGGTGGTCTAGTGGCTAAGGTACTCGGCTGCTTACCCGCAGGCCGCGGGTTCGAATCCCGGCTGTGGCGGCTGCATTTCTGATGGAGGCGGAAATGTTGTAGGCCCGCGTACTCAGGTTTGCGTGCACGTTAAAGAACCCCTGGTGGTCTAAATTTCCGGAGCCCTCCACTACGGCGTCTCTCACAATCATATGGTGGTTTTGGGAAGTTAAACCCCACAAATCAATCATTAATGTAACCGCTGGTTGGCGTATTTATAGAACGAGCGCGAACTCGATAGGAGGCGAAATCGAGAACAAACGCCAGCGCTTCACCGGACGCTATCGTCAGACGGTCTTGCCGTAGGCCGCTTACGGCAGCGGCGAAAAACGAAAGGAGTCGACTGCAGGAATCGAATTTCAGCAGGTTCGTTGACGCTGTTTCAGCCCTGTATGTGGACTTGATTTGTGGATGCGCACGTCAGAGAGGTGCACGTCTTATTCCCACAGCGCAAGCAGCGAGTCACTGGCGAATGGCCGTAACATTAGGTTTCGAATGAAATCTACTTGCGTCGTCATTATGTCGCGCTCGATTCGTTATATTGTGACACTTCGCGTTTCTGTTGTGTTTCCTGCTTCTGGTTGTAAAGCATGAACCGACGACGTGTAGTTTGTGTGGTGAGCTTTGTATATCCTTTCAAGACAAAGTATGTACCTATAATATTGTTAGGCGTGCAGTGAACGGACAGCAGTGCACGTGTTTTGTACACGCACGTGGAGTGTCCACGGTGAGCGAAGACGACGGCGATCTGTGGCGAATGACTGTTCGACAAAAGCGTGTGAACACCTCAGAATCACTGCACGACTTTACGGCACGAACACATCATGTTTGCTAAAAGCAATGCTTTTAGGTTTTTCGCCGTGTTCGTTGCTGTATTTGTCTGTTTCACATGTGTCTTCGCTGCCTTTGTTCTCATAATCAATATTTGGCTGGTTCGGTCTTGCGGCGGGCCCCGCCGTGGTGGTCTATAGTGGCTAAGGTACTCGGCTGCTGACCCGCAGGTCGCGGGTTCGAATCCCGGCTGCGGCGGCTGCATTTACGATGGAGGCGGAAATGTTTGTAGGCCCGTGGGCTCAGATTTGGGTGCACGTTAAAGAACCCCTGGTGGTCGAAATTCCCGGAGCCCTCCACTACGGCGTCTCTGATAATCGTATGGTGGTTTTGGGACGTTAAACCCCACAAATCAATCAATCGGTCTTGCGGTGGGTTGTACATGGAAGGTGGCTTTATCAACGCTTGCGACCCATATATACGCGTCGTTCTCTGCCGCGCCTCCTTTCGTTCCCGTAACGAGTCCGGACCGCACTGGAGAGCAACGAGCGGAGGCTGCCGTGCGACCGGTGGGCGACCTCGGCGTGACGGCGACCTTGCCGCCGTCCGGCGAGACCTGTCCCCTCCTTGCTCCAGTCCGGGCGCCGTCGGGGGTGCTCTGGCGCGGTGACGCCCGCCGCTCTCCTCCTTGTTCCCTCGCAACTACAAAGCAAGGCACTTACTTGCAGTTTTCTGCCTTGCAGTGTTGTGATTTTGGTGCGCGAGTACCTTTCGACGAGCTGCTGCTGCCGCCACTCGTTTCTGTCTGGCCCCGCCGCGGTGGTCTTCTAGTGGCTAAGGTACTCGGCTGCTGACCCGCAGGGCGCGGGTTCGAATCCCGGCTGCGGCGGCTGCATTTCCGATGAAGGCGGAAATGTTGTAGGCCCGTGTGCTCCTGCAGATTTGGGTGCACGTTACAAAACCACAGGTGGTCGAAATTTCTGGAGCCCTCCACTACGGCGTCTCTCATAATCATATGGTGGTTTGGGGACTTTAAACCCCACATATCAATCGTCAATCGTTTCCGTCCATTTTTATTTATCAGCGCGTTTCTATCGGCATTTATTTTGGTGCTGTCCGATAATAACGATAATAAAAATAGTAATTCTATCCGCGTCACTCTTGTAGGACGGCAGCGGGTGGCTTCGGCGACTGCTCCCGTCGATGGGCGGAGGGGCCGTGAAATTGGGGGCTGCTCGCGCACCCGTGCGGCGCGCCGTTCCGCCACGCTGATCCGCACACAGAGGGCGTGCTCGTCGCGTGTCGTCGTCTGCTCGGCGTCGTCGCGACGGCCCTTTAAACGCCGTTGCATATATGCATGCGCTCGTGAGCTCCGGCCCACGGCGACACTTGATTGGTCTTTTCTCCAAGCTGAGTTGACGCGCCGTCCCGCTGCTTCTGTGTCAGGCGTTCGTGCACTGCCCGTTTTGTGGATCGAGACACTTGCCTCGCGTAAAAAGCTTCACGCTTTTCTTTTTATTCATTCAACACTTCGAATTCGGAGCTCAACTGTTTACACTGTTTTTATAGTCTGCAGCATTGCTTATTGTTTTATTTCACCGAATATAGATCTACTTTTTTTGCGTGTGTGCTATCGAAGTTCTATATATTTGGGGAAGTTTGCATTCTATTTTTAGTATTCTGTTCTGACTCCTTTTCAATCGATAACGCTGAAGGGAACGGGAATTGATATTGCGCTCAGTGTTAAATGGATATTCGAACGAACATTTCTCAATGTGTCATTTCTTTTTCATCAAATCAAAGGCCGAGCAATCAAGAACCTAGAAAATGTACTCCTTAGCTTGAATGTGCAATCAGAAGTTAATGACTAGATGACCTACAAAAGCTAAGTTTCGGTTCTTCCATACGTTCTCCCGTCATCACGGTAACGTGCATGCTTCGTATGTCGTGGCGTTTCCCCGGTCGCTCTGTCGTTGCTCGCGCACACATACGACTTGAAGTGCGCAGTCAACGATGGACGAAATTCTGTCTAGCGGCTTTGACAACAGCTTGGTTAGGCGTGCGCTACGTCGAGATTGCCGTTCTTGCGAACCATTTGGCAAGTTTGTCAAAGACATAAATCGGCAAAAAACTGTGCAGCTTTCTCATGAAATACATTTTGCGCTTGTTATATTTGAAATATCGTGAAATATATTTTGTGCTTCCGGATGAGTGTATTTTGTTAGTTTCAGCTTTTTAAATGCGGAGCATTTCTTAGTCGCGCCATGTCACGCGTCGTGCGTGGGCGCAGATGTCCACATCCCGCACGAGATGCACGCTCGCCTATTGTGCCACGTGCTTGCGTCTCGTGCCAACTGTTTTCCCCCTCCCCCTTTTTTTCTCGCCTCGCAAGGCCGATTCACGCAGTGTCTGCTAGTAGAAATCGACTGCTCGAGCTGCACAACCGTTTATTGGCCACCCCTTGTATCCAACATCGGCGTCCCACCGCTCGTTGAAGGCAACGCTTCTTCATTCAATGAATAATAATGATGAGATGACAATTAAGCATTCCCAGACCATACCCAATTACGCAACGTTTATGCGATACAACCACCACATCTTTAACGCATTTTACTCGAGGCCCCCCCCCCCCCCCACTCGTGAGAACATGGGCGGCATTTTTTTTTTTGCCAGTTGTGGTATGCTAGCTGCTACATCCGTTATGTGGCTTATGACGAAAGCCTGCATTATACGAATTACGTGGGCTTCTTTCATGCCTCAGTGTTCATTCGTGACCCTGTGAATGGGTATAGTTATTATTATTTTCTTGCTGGATTTATCGGGAAAAGGGGATCTCTCGTTCCCTAATTATCAGGCTGTAAATGACGGGAACTGCTGTACGAGACGTGCTGTGTGCACGGTATGCAGGAGCAAATCGCCAATGCCGGCATCGATGTCCGCTGTACTCCGCGCACACGGGTAAAAGCTTCGTCGGATAACGTCCGGTGGATGGTATGTCGTCCCCTTTCTGTTACGTCGGTGCTATATTTGCTCGACAAGCAGTGCCGTAACAGCATTTTTTTTTTTCGAAAGTCGCGGGATCGACTTCCGCCCGTGACAGCCGTCTTTTCGATCGAGGCGAAAAATGCTTGAGGCCCGTGTACTTGCATCTGGGTGCACGTTAAAAAAAAAAAAAAAACTGGTGGTCGAAATTGCCGAAGCTCTCCGCTGTGTGGAGGTTCCAATAATGACGTCGTGGTCAGTTTGGGCTGTAAAACCCCAATTAATATTCTAACAGCATTTAGTTGCACTATGCGAGGTGGTTAAATGGCAACATTTGACGGAAGTCCGTTGGGTTGAGAATGAACTTATGATTTAAACAACGGGATGCCAGCCAAAGTGACAATATTTTTTTGTTTCAATTAAAATAAACCAACTGGAACCCTTGGTTGATTTCCCCTTGTTTTAACCGTTAATGCGAGCTGCTGTAAATGTCCGATTCCTCGCGCCTGAGAACTCGTCTCACGCGAGAGGGGTTTCGCCGTGCGTGACTGTATTGTTTCATTAATCATTGTTAAACAAGTCGTCGATGGAAATGTGACTCACACAAACAATTGGTCGCTGTGTTATTGCTTTTTAAGTTGTGAGATGTACTATATATATATATATATATATATATATATATATATATATATATATATATGATCTACTTAGAAATGATCTCCTTAGCTTTGTGGGAAGAGACACGATCTTATGATCTCAAAAAAAAAAAAAACGTGTATATTTATGTGATCTACCGTCAAACGTACTTTTTTTGGCTTCTGTTTTATTTTTCTTTCTGATGTGTACATTTGACTAATTATCTGCGCATTAGCGTAATCTTGTGTGTAGGCAAAGTGATTTTGTCACATCTACGTTTGTTGTTCGTTTTCTTTTGGTTTTCTTTGTTTACATTCTGATATATACGTAGAGCGGATTGCATGCGCTTACCCTTTTTTTGTGGACCTTTTCGAACCCAAGTCTGCCACGATATCCACGGTGGTCGTGAAAATTGTTTGTGCGAAGTCGAAAAAGTAAAACAACACTGAAATAATGAAAAAAAAATCTTAGAAAGGGGCGTTGTGGGCGGCCTTCAGGCTGCCGGTTGTGGCGTTCCGCTCGTTTATCCTATATAGCCGCGACGTCCTCCCTGTGGTCGCCCGACGCAATGAAGTGCTTCGAATTTGTTTCCTGTATGTGCGAGAGCGGTCCTTCGCTCTAATGCGCATTTCTCTTTAACCCCGACGCATATACAGTCGTCGCTAAAAGCGGCTAATCGAATGGGCGTCCCCGTAATCGCCAGAGCTTCGGCCTAATCGCCGCGTGTCATACAGGAGGTTTATATAGGTTGAGTCCCCCGAGTCAACAAGGTGTTTTGGCGATAACAGCATTTCCACCAACACGTGCAGTGTTGCTCATTTTTTTTTTATCTTTGCTGAACTTGAGCGCTAATGGGACGCCAGGAAGGTCGCGCGATAGCCTTCTTTGCGGCGATTGAAGGGCGCGCCTCATTTAGCTCGTTCCGCTGCTAATCCTACCTCCGAGCTGCCATACGGTGCCGCTAATACCGCTGTAAATTGGCTTTGTCGTGTTTCTGTGTTTGCGTGCTCCTTCCTGCCTTTGCCTTTCTCCTTCTGGGAGAGATCGTTCCCTAATGGACGGGATTAGGCCGGGACAAACATCGGCTCTTTGACTACACACTACGGAGCCGCCGCCTTCCGATAATAAGACCCACCAACACGTGGGCTCGGCAGACTGGAGAAGTAAAAGTCCCGTCTAGCAGCCTCCCTCGGACTGGTTTTTCTCAAAGACGTGGCGTTGTGTCGCTCCAGTCTTTACAATTCGTCTATTGATTGATTGATTGATTGATTGATTGATTGATTGATTGATATGTGGGTCTTAACGTCCCAAAACCACCATATTGTAGCGAAACGTCGGGGTTGTTCAAAGTTAGGCGCATCGGACGACCAGGGAGACGAATAAGTGTGGGTGAAACTCCGCGCAGGCAATCGATGAGACGTCAACACGATGATTTCGGGGAGAACTCATTGGGGGTTTATTTAGCTAACACAACTTCAATTTACAAAATGCACTAGGTCACAAAGACAAAGCATAGAAAATGGTGGCATACCCCTCGGCCGGCATGGCCTGGTCTCCGGTGGTGAGATCCGCCGTTTACCCCCGACTCCGCTCACTTTTCAAGTTCAAACATCCTCTTTTTAACCCTTGGTCGAACAAAGAGTCTTTACAAAAACCAATCACATGTTGGGACTCGCAGCATCACAACCAATCACAGAAACACTTTCATAAAAGGCACTACATTTGTAAAAACTTCCTTACCAAAATGAAACACGCAAAGGGAAAGGTCCTCCGCACGTGACACTCTCTCCCATACCAAGCCGTGCTGCCTCCTTCGGCCGACTACCATCGGCGGCCGTTCCCACGCTCGGGCCCCGTAAGTTCTTTCGTTAATTGTTGCTTTCTAGAAGCGTCCTTAAGAGCGATGGGTACATTATTGCTTACCATGGTGTACATGCGACAGCGAGGCGCCCCGACATCCTAACAAGAGCGCGGGGGAATATGGTCGTTTACCGGCCGCCACTATGTCTCGGTCAGGCTAAGTGGTCGCGTCCCCATGTCATTCTCAATGACACGCGTGCCTGTTAACAATGGCTTAGACTCAGGCGGTGGCGCCGGACCTGCCTCTCGCTAGACGCTTTTCCGGGTAAGCTTTCCCCTTCTAATCCCGAACGGGGGCGACCTTGACTGCTCCGTTTGTAAGCCGTAAATGCAGCGTGTAGGCGCGTGTCCCAGGCTGGAAAACATGATTTATCCCACATTCCATTAAAGTCAAAAGCCGAAGCTCTGTAAGGGCCAGAGAAACAAACCCAAAGGTAGAAGAGTACAAGGAAAGACTTAAAAAAGAAGCAGAGGAGTTGGTTTTGCACAAATTTCCTGAGAAGATACTGGAGCTGGAAACCTTGCTCTCGCGACAATATGATTATGAGAGACGCCGTAGTGGAGGGCTCCGGAAATTTCGACCACCTGGGATTCTTTAACGTGCATCCAAATCTGAGCACACGGGCCTACAACATTTCCGCCTCCATCGGAAATGCAGCCGGGATTCGAACCCGCGTGTCAGCAGCCGAGTGCCTTAGCCACTAGACCACCACGACGGAGCTCCAATTCGTCTATCCGTCAGCGTCTGTTTGATCTGTCTATTTCAACCTTCCTGGTTATTTATTTTTGCAGTATGTTTCATATTTGTGTGGAGAAAAAAAAAGTCATATGCTGTTTGTTTCGTCAATGATTGTCGCATTCCTCACCGCTGCAGGAAACCTTGCTACATTAAAAGAAGTATAGTTGTTGGGCTGGTTGTTTGCTCAATTAAAAGAAATAATTACGAGCTCAAACACGTGTCACACACACACACACACACACACACACACACACACACACACACACACACACACACACACACACACACACACACACACACACACACACACACACACACACACACACCAAGCGCGCACAGCGATGCTCTATTAAAAAAAGTGATTTCTCGCTTCAAATGTCCACTCGCGGCAAGGGCTATCAGACCTTCGGCATGTGGCTGATAGCGCCTACCTATCTCTACGTCTGTGTCGTGTCCCTTTCTTTCATGTACTGCGCTAATACACGCTACGTTCTTTTCGGGTGACACCGCTGTCGATACGGAAGCACGCGTGGTCGCTGCTACTGGCATAGAGGGAGGAATTGCTGAGATGGGGCCGTTGCGTCACGTTTTGTGAAGCCAGAAGTATAGGGAAGAGTAAAGGAGTCCTCACAAAAGTGGGCGCGCTGCGGCGGTTCGCGCATGCGCAATGGGCGCCAGCGAGTGCGAGGCGCGCGAGCGCGGTATTTCGGACGCGCCTGGCGGCACTGCCACTGCTATCTGATAGACGAGCTGGAAAAGCGAAACTTTTGTGCTGATTACGAGCGAACGTGCTGCCATACTCGCTTGCATGGCGCCTGCAGTGTGTGCTATTTGCGCAGCCGCTCTTTATGGTTTATATAGTGAATCTACAATACACTTGCAGCTTTGCCCTTCGCGTTTAATCCGCTGAATGCAAGAGAGCAACGGTGAGAATCGGCCGGATAATTGCCACGAGAGGCTGCTTTTCTTTTTCTGCAAATACGGTAAGTTCGGGGTACGGAACGTAATGTAACAGTGAAATGTCATTTAATTTGCCTCGCTATTTAGCCAGCTGAAGAGCCTCCGAATTATTCTTTGATATATGAGCGTCACGATACGTGCGCACGAGTATTGTTCACAGCAGCACAGGTCGGGCGACTGCGTCCGTATTGGAAAAAATAAAAAACTTCGCCAAAGATGAAGTTATGCCGCGCGCAAAACGTGATCAGAAGCGATAATTCAAACAATAAATCACCTTACTGTGTCAGGCATGTCTGATTTTTGACTTGGCAAGCTCCGGTGAGAACAGCGGGCCGCGTACTGCTTACCGATAGTTGCGATCATCGTACACGAGAACGGCTCACCACTGCCTCTCGCATTAAGCCGCTGCCGTTCTCGTCTATAAAAATTCTAGGCTATCTTTGCTGAGGCATGCAACAGCACTGCAGTGCCGAAGGAAAACGACGAAGCTGCGGTGCCAACCATTTTCGGCGAAGTGGTCATGAGCTTTGAAAACGATCGCTTTCGACCTCGAGCGATCTAAGATAAACTCGCAACCGTGCAGACCAACTCTCACTGCAGGCTTTTAACACAAATCGTAATCTTTGAAGTACAACGGCTGCATAAAAATGCACATTCAGAACTCCGGCTGGCTATCAACAACGCGGTCGTACGAGTGGTGATGCAGACAACACGAGACGCCGGCGTACCCACTTATTCCCACAACCCCCCTGCAGGAGCACGTGACTTCCGCCGCATTTTTCGCTCTGCAGATCACAATTACGAGGGCCTCTCCTTAGCTTTCTTTCGCCTGTGGTTACTACTGGCACCCGCGTTGCTTTGAAAGATCAAAATATACACGACCGTTGAACGAGACATATATCTCCAGCCTAGCGCCATTGCTATAAGTGATAACACACACCGCAAATGTTACTGAGGGCCCGTTCGGCACGGGCATGCTTGTTGAGTACACCAACGCCTCCTGTATTTTATCAATGGTGGGGGTGACAGTAGTGGTTAGAAGATGAGAAAAGGCACCTATATTCTGCATGCAACCCGGTCGGGAGCACGGCGCAGTGCCTATTTTATCAATGCCAGCCAAATGCGCCCGATCCAGCCGTTCACCACCCTCTCCTTAAGCCCTTCCCTGCTCTTGCCCATCGCCTGTAGCCTTTGCGTGTGCTTTGCTGTCATGGGGGAGGGTGCCCCCTCCTGCAGTGCCTCACGACAGAAGTAATACGAATTAATTTTTCGTTTAGTTGTGTACAGATTCGTGGGGCGGCGTCTTGCATTACTCTTGTTCACTATGTTGGCAGTCACGCTGGCTATGTAAAACATGCGCTGTTTTGAGAAAGCGCGTTGCCGTTCGTGGCGCTGTGCGGGCAACCAATGGGGAAGCGTCACTGGAACGCTTCTAGATGCGCTGCATGCTCCGTGATGCAGTTGTGGCGTTGCTTCGAGCCACAAAAAAGGAGCACGAAGGAACAAATTTGACAGGCTGACGATATTGCAGTGGGAAACGCGTCTATTGCATCTCCAAGGGAAAGCTCTCGGAAGCACTTGTGGCGTAAGCAGCGCGACCCCTCATGCAGCGTCGCATCACGACCATTTCCTGAACTAAGGCAGATCGACGGCATCAGACAGCCCACCTGACCACATACACTGAACTATTACAAAACCAAAGGCTTGCTCCGATAATATATGCCCCACTGCATCCTCAACTCAGTAAAGCTGCACAAGTAGCCTGGCGCCGCTTACAAACGTTATCGTATCCCAGCCCACACGTGCTCTCCAAAATCGACCCAGATAAGTACCCATCACCCACATGTAGGTTATGCAACATTAATCTAGCTACACTCTGTCATATAGCATGGGAGTGCCAGAGAAACGCATCTAAAACAGATGTTTTTCAGGATTTCAATATTGAGATGGGTGGGAGGCGGCCCTGTCTAGCCCGGGCCGGGGTGTCCAAGAGGCCCTCCCGCGCAAAGACGGGGACGCAAGCCAATGGGGTCCCGGAGTAGGGACTCCACTCATTGCTCAATGGTTGTGATGAAGTTTTTCATTATTATCATCGTCATCATCTCGTCGATAAGCGCGCGCGCGTTTGCACTAACATTGGAAGAAATAAATGAGGCGTTGAGTAAACTGTTGCTGCTGATCTTACATTGTAAGGGGAACGTATTTTCTTCCGCTTTTATGCCTGCTAAGGAAAAAAGAAACATTAGGACTCTCTAGTGCGAAATTTGAGCGCATAATTCTGCCATCGGCGGTGCCGAGCCTCTGCTCGTGCAGTTCGTTTATCAGTTTCAGTAGACGAAGCATTTTCACCGCTCGTTGTTCGCAAAGCGAACGTGAACACGTGGCTGGCGCAGAGCTTATTCTCAACCTGCGGCGGCGCAGACGAGGTAACTAACGCATACGATGTGCGTCCGAAGCTCGCACGATGCATGCACCGTTGATTGATTGATTTGTGGGGTTTAACGTCCCAAAACCACCATATGATTATGAGAGACGCCGTAGTGGAGGGCTCCGGAAATTTAGACCACCTGGGGTTCTTTAACGTGCGCCCAAATCTGAGCACACGGGCCTACAGCATTTCCGCCTCCATCGGAAATGCATCCGCCACAGCCGGGATTTGATCCCGCGACCTGCGGGTCAGCAGCCGAGTCTGTTAGCCACTAGACCACCGTGGTGGGGCATGCATGCACCGTGGTCACTAAAGCGTGCCTCTAACTATTCTCGCTATCGCCGTCCCCCGCCGCGGTGGTCTAGTGGCCAAGGTACTCGGCTGCTGACCCGCAGGCCGCGGGCTCAAATCCCGGCTACGGCGGCTGCATTTCCGATGGAGGCGGAAATGCTGTAGGCCCGTGTGCTCAGATTTGGGTGCACGTTAAAGAACCCCAGGTGGTCGAAATTTCCGGAGCCCTCCACTACGGCATCTCTCATAATCATATGGTGGTTTTGGGACGTTAAACCCTCATATCAATCAATCAATCGCTATCGCCGTCATTTAAATTTGCTCTTTCATTCGTGCATGTGCAAGTCCTTCGCTTGGTTACTCTGACGAGGATGACGCGAAACCCGCTGTTGGGTGCTCAAAGAAAGACTACAGAGGAATTCTTGTATTGGTGAAGTACAGTTGCACAACACCGGAATTTGAAGACCCGCGCCTTAAAAATGGGGTCGGACTTTACTATCAGCTTCTGAGGAATGATTCTTGATCGAAATTTTGAGAATCACAGCGGTAGGGGGAAGGGTCGATTTGGTGGACGATATAAAAAATTCTGTTTTGAAGGAAGCCCGCCTTGTTGGGTGGCATCATGTCCTCGATTTCTTTGTGGAACAAACTCCCGCCAGGGCAGCGGAAGCATTTTTTTTCGTATTCTATGTTATTCGCTGTTCTTCTTTTGCCATTTGTCACGATGTAAAAATATTGGGAGAAATTACACCGACGTGTTGCAGCCGCCTGGGCCTCCGTGAATAAACCCTCTTTCCATCGTGTTTACGTGTTCTGAACGGAATGAGGGGTGCCGTCGCCAATAGGCTGCATAGCGTTCACATGTCCGGCTTGTTCCGTGTGCTACTTTGGGAGAATGTCCATCATACACATTTATACGGCATTCGATGAGCAGCCATAAACTGGTTTTCTGCTTAAAGGGGATATCGAAATCGAAAGCGCATGTCAGCTGTGTACTGTATGCTCTTTGCATTCTACATTAAGGTGCAAGGTGTCGCATACATGGAGTTTCTCTCGCTAATGATCGTGTGTGTCTTCGTGGCTGACCTCGCAGAGCGCGTAATCATTGCGCTTAGTCGCAGATGTGGTCGCGACTGATTGGCAAGTAATTGAATCTGCACTGGGCTGTCAACTCACGTCTTTTTTTTTCCCCCGTCTTTTCGCTCTCTCTATCTCTCTATTGCGTGGAATGCGGTCATGGTGCACGTAGCTAGGACGACGTTTGGGTCGGCCTGCTTCTTACCACTTCCGTAACCGTCAACGAAATTGCGTGCAGCTACCGAGTTGGCTCGTTAACGCAGTTTACGCCCTAGCTAATATTGGCGAGTGGCAGCTTCTTTCAATTTCCAGAGCAGTGTTGGACACCATTGTGTATTGAGTCTGTAATTAACCTTACGCACTCATGAATGCACTGCACGCTAACTGTATTGTTATAATTATGGGTGTGCTTTGGTGTATCCTTTCATTGTGGACGAATGAGAATGCACAAATTTAATTAGCTTGCACTTGGTCGATACGCTGTCTGTGCAAAAGCTGTGGAGGATTTCAAGAAATCACCGGTAAGTTTTTAAAAGGAACCTAAGTGCTGCGCGGTGCTCATGACAAATCCTCAAGAGGACACGCACGCACGCACGCACGCACGCACGCACGCACACACACACACACACACACACACACACACACACACACACACACACACACACAAATTCGACCATACAAGTTTAATGA
Source organism: Rhipicephalus annulatus (assembly GCA_013436015.1). Taxonomy (NCBI): domain Eukaryota; kingdom Metazoa; phylum Arthropoda; class Arachnida; order Ixodida; family Ixodidae; genus Rhipicephalus; species Rhipicephalus annulatus. Next base: position 166,358 of record WOVY01016174.1, read on the forward strand.
GTACTGTATGACAGTTATGCTCCGGTCGCTGCCGCACGCGTTATCCAAGCCGGGTGGAGATGCTGTGCTGCAACTAGAATGACATTGAAGTGTCTAATTAACAAGAAACTCGTTAATTGGCTTGTCGCGTGCTCCCAGCGCTTGTTAAGAGCCTTGTCAACCTAGGTGTAGTTGGCCCTGCATGCCGGGCCTACATGTCCATGAAGTATCTCTGCTGCTTATGTACCGACTGATGTCGGTAGACACATTCGAGGTTTAGTGGACAGAGACCAAGTGGTCAAGTAGCACTTCAAGGTCAGAGTCAAGCGCACTGTGCAGGTGATCGTAACGAAACAGATATTGCAGGTGACGAAAGCTTTGACAGCATGTAGCCATACGGAGTACTGCTGTCTTAGGACAGCTGTCCATAAAGAGTGATGCTGTATGGGAAGGCTTACAGCGCTGTGCATCGCCCTTTTGCTCTGCTTTGAATCTGGCAAGCCGCACAAAGCTACGCCATTTATACGCAACAATGAAACAAGGCTCGAAAATGCCAGTGGTGCGCAACTAACGTTGTGGACATCGGAAGAATGAAGAATGACAGCTATGCAAAGCAGCAGCAGCAATAATAATAATAATAATAATAATAATAATAATAATAATAATAATAATAATAATAATATGTGAGGATTTACGTCACAAAACCACGACATGGTTATGAGAGACGTAGGAGTGGAGGACTGCGGAAATTTCGACCTTCTGGTATTTTTTTAGCGTGGACCACGAACCTCTATCATTTTGCCTCCATCGAAACGCGGCTGGGATTGAACTGGCGACCTTCGTCTGGTCAGCAGCCTAGCACCGTAGCCACTGATCCACCCAGGCGGACCACTGTGCAAAGCAAAGCTCAGTCGAACTTGGAAATGTTCTGTTCACTGTTCCTTCAGGCATGCTTGTGGATTGGCTGTATGTGGATTGGCTGTACTCAATGTATGAAATATCTAAAACGACATTATCAACAGCAGTGCCCTACTTACAGAGAAATTAAGGTAAATGCGCAGGATTACATGTACATGTGCCGCAGTAGGACATTTTAAAAATAATACGGATGACGTCAGACGAACGGCCTACAATTAATCACTAGTAATTCTTATAGCGAAGAGCAGGTTACTAAGGTACTCTCCATTAACTCTTATCCCTAACTGTTCCCATTCTAGGCTTCTGAAAACGTCCTGTAAGCACGCAGTGAATAGCATTGGGGAGATTGGGTTCCCTTGCCTTACACCCTTCTTGATTGGTATTCTGTTGCTTTCTTTATGAAGCACTATGGTAGCAGTTGATCCCCTGTAGATTTCTTCCAGAATGTTTATATATATTTCATCTACGTCCTGATTCCGCAGTGTCTGCATGATTGCTGATATTTCTACTGAATCAAACGCCTTCTCGTAATCTATGAAAGGCTATTATACTCTGAGCATTTCTCTATTACCTGATTGATAGTATGAATGTGGTCAATTGTTGAGTAGCCTGTTCGAAATCCTGCTTGTTCCTTTTATTGCATTTGCCTATATTTAGGGGTTCATTTAAGAACTCCATGTTGTCGAAATTTTCGGAGCCCTCCCCCCCTCTGCGATGTCTCTCATAATCATGCGAAGGTTTTGGAACGCCAAACCCCAACCATTACTGTGATTATTACACGTAAAGTATCTAATAACGGACAGTGGAAGATCAGGAAGTATAGTGAGACCACTCAGGAGGCAATGGCTGCCTGAATGAATGTGTGAATTGCTTGCTTTTATTGCATGACCGTCCCCTGCAAATCCCGGGCGGATGACCATGGAGCGTTTTCTCGCTTCTTAATTCCCTAAATTCTTGATTTGAATCATCCCCCTCATCGCGTTTTTGTCCCCGCCATGATTGCATCCCATTTTATTTTTCAACTCATATGTGTGGGAACCGGAATGAAGTCTTCTGTTCACACACACAGCGAGCGAGGAGGAGGCCTGCAAGACCTACGAGAACTTAATGCATTATTAAAGCGGTGAATTATTGGTTTCTCCTTTCGAGTGTGTTCACATATTCCAAATCTTTTCTATTTTTTGTCTAACAGAAACAAACAAAAAGAAAGACTCGGTTTGCACCCTTAGGGAAAGAAATAATCGTGCCGTTAGACCGTTCCACCATGTACTGAATATTTTATGAAGCGGATTCGCGCTCCGAAGAAAGGGCTCTTCCCAACCACTATAGGAAGAGTTAGCACTCCAGTGTCAACAATTAGCGTCTTCCCTATAGCCCTCGCTGAGAGCAGCTCTGCGAGTCGTACTGCGTCGAAATGTATCCATTAGGTAATTGGACGTACTGGCTTTACGAATATATCGCGTTGTGATATCAGTGGGAGGGCGGGTTTCTCTGCATATTCCATGTACTTCGCGTATGTCATGGCGAAGGTATATACGCTTTGGCGGTCGTTGTTTAATTAAACATGTCCCCGTCTGCGCCATAGTGGTCATTTTAGTTAATAAAATGTGTTCACTTTCCGGCACATTTTCGCTTCTAGTCGCATCATGTACTACCACAGTTATATCATTCTTTTATAGATGCGTCCTTCTGTTTACCTTATGAAATTGAAAATCTTTGTTAGACGTGGTGTGCTACAAGGTGTGAAGGACTTTTTATTGAGCACTTCAACGTAATATATATATATATATATATATATATATATATATATATATATATATAATATATAATCATTAGGGGGCGTTGTAATTGTCGGTGGTTTCCTTTAATATTTTACAGAAATTTTGCGATTGGTGCTGAACTAAGAGCTTGCTAAAATTCAACCGAAAACGCAAAAAAAAATAAAGCTCGCAAAAATAAATAACTGAGCATCAACACTTTCAGATCATCGGAGGTGGTGTGATAATCATATTGGCATCCGGCTTGTTTTTTAAGGCCTTCAATATCTATTCTATCGATCAAAATCAATTATACTGGTATGCAGAATAGTGGGAAAAGTAGGGCCGTTTCACGTTCCCTAACCGGTAAACGTGTGTCGCAGCTTCTTCACAATAACCGACTGAGACATATTAGCGAGAATAAGAATAAAAATAAAATCGAAGGCAAGAAAGACTATTTCCTAACAGCCATGGAAACAGCATTTTGAGCTGCTGAAATAACCCATATATTTAACGTTGGCTTTGTACTTCTCTTGGTTGTTGATTTTTATAAGTATAATTACTGCTTTCGTTGTATAATCCTGTGTTTTGTACTTTTGTTGTAATGCTGTACTACAAGTTTTGATTTCTCCCGTATACTGTAAGGCACGATTTATTTGCCTTTAATTTTGCTGTTTCGTATTCTATTTTCTACTGTAACCCCCCTACAACAATGCCCAATGGGCGATGTAGGTACTTGTAATAAATAAATAAATAAATAAATAAATAAATAAATAAAGACAAGCGTTTTTATTGTTTGTATACGTCGTCCTTTTTTGATTGCGCAAACATGTCTCAGCCAGTTATTCGCGACTAACAAGCCCTACGATTAATTCTTCTATAGAATATATGTCACCATATATGACAGCGCGGTTGAGTGGCGGAGCGCTGTGTGCTTTCGGTGGGCACACGCACGCATCGATTTCGCTTTGTGTGCCGTGTTGTCGCTTCGCTCGATTCTTCATATTAAATGAGCCGAGGCGATTTCTACGTTCCTTCAATGTTGCTTAAAAGCTCCGTCAAGTTCGCCTATAACCGGGCCGAGTCTGTCGTTTTGATGGAACCGCCCGCATTTTCTCGCTATGCGCCTTTCGTGGTTCTCAGCTCTTCAGCGTTTTTTTTTTTAATTTTTTGCTATGACCCGGACAGGAAGGAGGCTTAAGGAAAAAAAAAGCGAAATCTTGGGAAAACTGTACGTTGAAGCGCACGCCATTTAAATGATTACGTTGCCATCCGTGCCTCGGCATGCGGCCTCGGAGCAGACAATAGACTACTTTTTCGTTCTATGTGGGACGCTATTGTTGTCTCCGTTCATTCGATTACTTACTCGCCGGTGCTTAATATGTAAGTTGGCTTCTTTGGAACTTGCATGTGCGTTTCCGAGCTCCTTAATAAACATTCCGCTTTCCCGGTGTTCCGAGAATCGGCCGATGGAGATATGGGGAAGAATATTCGCTCACCTATAAAGTGTACCTGCTGTCGATAAAGATGAACACTAACGGCATTCTTTCTTTCAAGGTAACCTCGTATTTTCCTCCAACAAAAAGAAAGACAAAGAAAAAAAGGCAACTTGTAGGAATTTTTGAAAAACGCGCTCAAAATGTGCTGTGTCGGAAATTCCTGGAAGAGTTCGTCGTCTTTCGGGTTCTCGCATGTTTTCGTGAAGGCTTTCCGAGTGTGCAAGCGTGCACGTGCCTGTATTCCGTATAAATTTCTCTCCCTAAGCCAAAAGAGAAAAAAAAATGTGCAGCCGCAGACTGTTCGACCGCGGTTGTATACCAAGCCCAAAGTGCACGCCGCAGGCATGCTTGTGCGTGCACCGCGGTATTGCTGACAAAAACGAAATGCCTTGCGTTCCCTGTCGTCGTACCCCAGCGTGTACGAAATCATCTTTCGTCGCTTCCGTTCATTGTCGAATGTGATCATTCTTTTCCCCCCTTTTGCCTTTTTTTTTTGCCTTTCGTGTTTATTCCGAGTGCCTTGTCAGGACGCCACTGCGCGCGCTGCGCCTTCAGGAATGATTTAGAAAGGATATCGGCAAATATTCACTCGCGAGAAGTGCTATCGAGCCAACCATTTTCACGGACTTTCCGTGCCTCCATTTTCTGTTTATCTCTGTTGATGCGGCAGCCAGTGGGAAGACGCCCACCCGGCACCCGGAGTTACACCCGCTGTTACAGTGTAACGCCGAGTGCAGCTCCAGTGTCGGATGTTTCTGCGCGAAACGAAGAAGCCCGTCTTCGCTGAGAGCTATAAGCGATGCAGTAGACCGGTGACATAAGCGTTTCCATCTCCCTCGACGCCTATATTTTCTTGCCCAAGAGTGGTGCGATCGCTATGCCACGCATGTGGTATACGCATATAAATCGAACGAGTATATACTTTCGTAATCTCTTGGTCGCCGCTGACGCGATTGCGGTAGCAGAATGCCGAAGCCTGCGGCTATACTTTACCATCCTAATGCATAATAAATGTGTAATAAATGGCGGCTGGGAAGAATAAACGATGAGACATGTAATATGTACAATGTTGAACGGTATGGCCTCCGCATGAACTCTTTGCGCGAGGAATGGCGGTTTGAGGACCGCACACGTGGACGCCAGCGCAGTGTTGTCACAGCCTCTTGCGTTCGCTCAGAGTACATTGTGGTGGTTTGTTAGCTTTATTTATCGCGGCTATACGTTTTCGAACTTTACCTCAAGTGCAGCAATTTATCTTGTACAGGAATTGCTTCCTGTGTGCCTGCCTCCATGTGCAATATTCGGAAAGTTCAACACCGCTGATCTGATACCATAGCCTTCGTGGAGTATTCAATTCATCTTTACTTTATATCGTGCTTGTGCTATTATGTCTAATGTATTTGACAAGAAGTCAAGCCTACATATGGTCCGTGATATCTATCTACTTAAACTGCACAGCTACGTGCACACAGCGAAGCTTACTTCCACCGCGGCCAAGTTCTAACAGTTCTGAAACTCGGCAACATCAATCGAACCTTCAGATCGTCTCAGTATCTACGATGCAGTGAAATGAATGACCGCAATCGGGCTATAATGATACGGTTCAGCGGCAAAAATCAAGGAAGAGCATCAGAAGCCACGGACGATCACTTAGTCATTTTGCTCAAATGACTTCGCACGAAGTGACAAGAGGAGAGAGAAAAAAAAAGAGCGACGAAATAAATATATAGCTCCTATATTCTGACGTAAGTACCTTCTTTCTAATCTAATCTACCAGTGCTAAACAGCGAACTTGAAAAAACTGGCACAGGTAAAAACGACTGCAGTTAGTCATTCTCTCGCGGTATATATAACAATATGCCAAGAACGTTCCCATCAAGTGAACCTCATTCTGGCAACTTGCTGCTACGACACCGGGACATCCAGAGCAAACAAGAAAAAAAATAAAAACTGCAATCGTTGGTCTAAGTAAGTAACCTGATAAAATACCCCGAACAGTGCGTTCAATGAATTGTGAGAAATATGTCAATATATTATTGCTCCAGCCAACCGAAGCTCTCTTCGGGATTTCACGCTCGTTCAGAATATATGGCCGTGAATGAAAAACATGAGGGGCGCGCGATACAATACATAGACAGACATTGTGATCCCGTATACACACTCGCACGAATGAATTCAAGAAATTCACTGATTTTGAACCTGGAAATGAAGGAGCACAAGGATAGAATATACCAGATATTGGGGGCGAGTAAGCGTGTCACGAGCGTCGTTTTCTTTACTCCTCGCGCTGCTATCCCTGTATTGCGGTTGGTGTGTGTGTCCATCGTGTTTGTTTTTGCATAGAGTTTTGCAGCGCTGGGCAGCGCATCGGTTTAATGGTGTATCGCTGGTCGACCTCGTTGTCTGTGCGCAGGCCGGCCGCTATATAGAGGATGCCCGGGCGTATAATGCGCGGGGCTAATTGTGGCCAGTGGTGATTCTGCGGCGGCCCCCGGCCCTGCGTTTAGACCTCATTACGGGTCGTCCACGTTTGTTCTTACCGCGGGCCGAGCTGGCGCTCGCTGTGCTGGGCAAAGTTAAGAGCTGGCGTGCTTCACGACCTTGCAGGATGCCACGATCGCTAGAAGTTTGGCCGCCGCCGTAGCGGTGCGGTCACGCGAAGACCGTGAATGTCGCGCCACCTACCCACCGAGCGCTTTCCGCCTGCTTTTCTGAGCATTCCTTTATTACTCCACTCGGGAAGACGACGTTGTGCTGTCGTGCTGGTTCGTAGGCAGGGCAGGGTCAACCGTGCACTGTCCATATCCTCGGGGCTACTTTTCAGTGGAGATTGCTGCGAATATACCGTGTTTCTCTATAGTTCAGTGATGGAAGTGCTGCTCCATTTGCTCCAAACTGCTCCAAAGGAGAAATGCTGCTCCTTGCTGCTCCAAACAGTCATTTTCGTTAGTAATTGCTTCAAACGTGCTCGAAAAATGACTCTAAGAGGATGAGAATGACTAACGTTTACTGTTTGACCGACTCATAAATCCTAGAGAAACTGGAAAAAAAATGTGTGCATTATCATCCGAGTGTGCACCTAGTGTGCAGGATCATTGGCTCTGATCTCATTTGTGCGACAAGGCATATAAATCATATAGCTGATTTGGCTGTTTTTGTTTTTTTTTTCTTCTCCTCCCAGCTAGACATCCAAGCTAGTGCGGTGAAATATGAAAATGAGCAGGATTGCTTTTTACCGATTATCTTTTGACAACAGTTATACCGGACTGTGGTTTATTCTAAAATGTGTCACTCAGCTTTACCGGTTTGATTTCTGCCACAAATACTGGTATTTTAAATTGTAGGTCATTTGGCAACACATTTTTGACAACCTGCCATTGTTTGCTTCATGAAATTTACATTTTTGTCTGTTACATATATTTTATAGTATATATTTTATTAACAAGATGCTTCGACAACGCTCCGAGCCCCAATTAAATTATAGCAAATTTAATGTCAAATTCTAAAGCACCAATAGCTGTTCTAAACTAGCATTTTTTTTTCTGCTCCGAAAACATTTATGGCTGCTTCAAAGCCTGCTCCAAAGTATATGCTCCAAAAAGTTAAAAGGTCACTTTCATCACTGCTAGTTGTTGTAACGACCTCAGTGCCCGTGTGTACGTTCTCTTGCCTAGCTTGTTCTGCATTTGCAGAACAATGTAATTTGTACAGGCTGACGGTATCGAATGCTCCTCTCGTGGAATGCAGTTTTGGCGTGTAGTTGGAGTGGTGCCCGTTGTCGATTTTGCGCCCAGAATTCATAGACCATATCGACGGCCAGTGCCTACACATTAGTATACATTTTCTCAAAGCTGAAGTAAGAAATGCAGTTTGCGGGCACATTGAGGACAGAACTCGACATTTTTATATTTTGGCGTATCATCATCATCGGCCAAACTATACATCCATTTCAGGGCAAGATCCTCTTCCATGTCCTGCTAATCACCCAGTCGTGTGCTTTCGGCTGCCACTGTATACTTGCAAACTTCTCCTAATTTTCTCTCTCCCTGTCAGGCGTTTGCCTCCTCTTGTAATTCAGTCAGTTACCCTTAATGAGGGCATATAAATATGAGTGTTAAAAATGTGTAGGACCCCGCCGCGGTGGTCTAGTGGCTAAGGTACTCGGCTGCTGACCCGCAGGGCGCGGGTTCGAATCCCGGCTGTGGCGGCTGCATTTCCGATGGAGGCGGAAATGTTGTAGGCCCGTGTGCTCAGATTTGGGTGCACGTTAAAGAACCCCAGGTGGTCTAAATTTCCGGAGCCCTCCACTACGGCATCTCTCATCATCATATAGTGGTTTTGGGACGTTAAACCCCACATATCAATCAATCAATCAAAAATGTGTAGGAGTTATATGTGTAGTTTCTGTCGCGGTTAAAAGAAAGCAATAAATTGCATATATATATATATATATATATATATATATATATATATTGCGGCCATTTTAACTTCAGCAGCCTATAATGTTGCCACACCGATGTAATGCCGCATCCTGGAGCGTTGCAACGGTAGCATGCAACACCTGCAGTCTGCCCGAAGGCGGCCCGCTGTCTCCTGTTGCATCTTTTCGCGCGCCGGAGGATGTTTGCTCCCGCGGTTCACCCGGTCTCTGGCATCCGTGGAGCAGCCACGCTCCCCTCCCTCGACGCCTCTGGGTTTTTACCGCGCGCTGTCGGGGTGAGTCAGCGGTGACTATAGTCGCCATAACGCTGCTCTCGCGCTTCCAGCTTTTGATTCTTTGTTTCATATTCACGTATGGGGAGCTCTTCTGAGATGTCACCTGCGCGTTTCGCTTCTAGGTGCTAATGGTATGGACCTTTCGATTCGAAATAGGGGAGCCATGCGCTGTCCGCGGTGCGCCCAACGGACTCCGTCCCTAGCGTTGGTTCCGGGCTTCTTTTTGGGCACGCGAGATGTCGCTGGCTGTATGCCTATAGTATGATACCGTTTTAAAAGGGGAAGCAGTGCTCATCCGGTGTTTAGAGAGCTCTGCAATACATCATAACTCTGAACGCTGCACAGCTTTGAAAAAAAAATGGTGTTCCGCGTAGCTCCTAGTGAATTCCTCTCGAGCCTCGTTGAATGGTCCGGTGGCAGTTGGCGTTTCACATGCGCCTCGAAACGTTCGAAGATGGATCCGTCTTCGGTCGTATACTATAGTAACTATCCGCCCTCCAATTGCGTTTGGCTGAGCGGAAACCACAAAGGAAGCATCGCTGTTGTTATACGTGGCCGCCAGCCGGACGCGGTCGTTGGTGCGTGCGGCGATTTTTTTTTTTTTTTCACTTTTCTGGGTCGTCTATCCGTCGCTGTGTGCGTCACTTCCGTGGAGGCCTGCTTCACTGCCCCGTCGCTTTCTTCTGTTGTCGCGTGCTTATATACAGCGTAACGGCGCCGTCTCTATAGTGGGACGCGCCAGCGCAATTTAGCCCTCCTTGAATGTGACTCTTTTATGGACTCTTCACTGTTTTCTCCGTATTTCCGCCCCCCCCCCTTTTTTTTTTGACGGCCACACTGAGATAAAAACGCCCTCTTTTTCTCTGGCACTAATGATCTGGGACCACTTGCTTCCCTGCACAATCTTTATACTCCGCTTTTTTTTTTCTTTCACCGACGTATTTGTACTGGAGGTAATTCCGGTAACGGCGTCGGCGTCTGCATGCCGTGTATAGCAGTCTTAACGGAGTCTCGCGCTCCCTTGGCGCGGACTCGTAGCGGCCGTTATTGTAATTGTTGCTTCTCGGTCTGTCTGTTGCTCTGCAGCTTTCTTTTTTTTTTTTTTTTTTTTTGCCGCGCACCGTACGCGACAGCTCGTGTTCACGCGGAGGTGTGGCTGCGACGTTCCCCGGTGATTGTGTGAGCACTGGCGGCTCTGTCCGGCTGCGGTGGTAATTAATTTGCACCGTCGCCGCGAAGGCGCTGGCTACGCATATCGGCGCGACGTATACCTGCATTAACGCGAATTAGTCGGGGCGGCCGAGTGAGCCGATCGGCGGGAATTTTGGAACGTTTTTAACGAAATCACCAGTCGTCCTCTGCCGGAAGTTTCATTTCTTCCGCGTATACCATTCGCGAAGTCGCTCTCACTGTCGTCACTTCCGTGTGTTACCACGTACGACGCGAGCGAGAAGGCAATTTATTTAGACCGCAAAGCATACTGTGCGACTCTTAACAAACAACTAAGAACGTTTTTCTTTACTCTATCGGAACGGAAGATTATCATAACCATTTGATTCGTAATAAGTGGTTGGCGCTTAAAAACAAGATTGAATGATTCAATTTCATCCCAATAATATGATTTGCTCCATACAGCGAGAACCATGCGTTACGTGGTCTCCAAAACGACCAAAAAGTATGTATATATATATATATATATATATATATATATATATATATATATATATATATATATATATATATATACGTGTTTGTGTATGTGCATGTCTGTTATGAAGCAAGCAGTGCTTTATTCGCGCTGCTAAAAGTAAGGAGAGTTCATTCTTCCTTGGCCGTAATATTAAGCCACTGGAACTAAACTTACAAAAGGATCACCGTTGCGAAGCGAACTTTTTTTAAATTACCGATATTACATCTAACTTTTAGTTAGAAGAATGTATACGCAGGAATGTCATGTTACCTTGTTTGTTTCCTACTAGCTAAACATTTCCTAACTACACTGTATGCACAGCTTTTCCTCGTCTGTTGTTTTATTGCACTACTGTAATATACTCTTGTGTAAGAGATTGTATTGTCCAATTTTGTACAATTTCCCGTTCACCACTTCCCTCTGTAAAACCCTCAAGCCTTAAAGGTGCATTAATTAATTAATTAATTAATTCAGCATCAAAGATTGCATCTTGTTTATGAATGCAAGCTTTGCTTGCGTGTGCAGCTATGTGTTTATAATCTGTGTTCACCTATGAAAGGGGAACACATACTCAGTGCAACGTGTTCACAGCATGTGGCGTGTCAACTGTAATAGGAGCTGTTAAATTGTCTTCACACCTCTAAAATTTCAGAAAGGACAAACCATGACGGCGTGTAGCGCAGCGTGTGATTGTTCGATTGTTAAAGAGGTACAGAGCAGAACCAAACGCGCTGCACTTTTTATTCAGCTTTCTTTCTACTTTGTCCTTGTTCAAACGTTCGCGCGCTGTTCTATAGGCCGCCATGGCCAACTAGCCCAAGGATCCTACCCTAAGACGAGACATATTGTGGGGTGTTTTGGAGCTTATTTTTAATCACTGTGGAAGATGCTGAAGATAACTATAGTTTTAACATCGGATGATCAATACAATTCTATTATAGCCTCATTTTATTGACAAGGATTGCCGACCCGAGTTACGCAGGGGGCCTACTTGCAAGGCCCAACTCGCTCTCTTCGTGACGTGCAGTCTAGATTGTATATACATACACATCATCCTCATGCTGGTGCAAGGGGTTAGGGTGCTCTGCTGCTAACGCGGGTTAGATACCGGTGGTGGCGGTAGCATTTAGATAGAGGCGAAGTGCTAGATTGTCGTGTACTGTGTGGTATCAGCGCGCACTGAAGGAACGCCGGGTGGTTGAAGTTATCCGAGGTCATTTATAGAATACTGTCGTACCAGACTATCGAACTTGCGTAAATCGAATTGTCTGCTATATCGAACTACTTTCGAACACGACAATGTTTGAACGTCGACGCATAAGAAATTTTACGGCTACATCGAACAGACAGACGGTAATCGAAACACTTGATCTGCTGAACTTTGGGCAGTGCTATAAACTCCACGATGTTGGCTTTCCCTCAGAAATGGATTTTGTCTCATGGAAGGACACTTCCCGGTATGCGTTAAGAAAAGTGGGCATCTAAGTAGGAGCTTTCCGCGCAGAGCGAGGTAGAAACAATCGCTTCCCATCGCGTGCTTTCTCCCACGATTCCTTGTCGTCAACTCTTGCGGCGTCAGCTCCCGTAAAACGGAAGGACCTGGCTGTTCTCCGCAAAGCTTGCGATAATCAACCCTGTCGGACGTAGAGAAAATATGTATGGCGCGGCCAGGGCGTGCAGCACTACGAAAAGTACGCTGGCCGTGTTCTTTGCAAACAACGCCTACATTAAAGCCAAGGCAGACTAGAGGCTTTCGGCTCCCGATCAGCATGAACACCTGCGTGTAAAGGTGTTGCGTTCCTATTTACATAAAATTCCCGGCTGCGGCGGCTACATTTCTGATGGAGGCGGAAATGTTGTAGGCCCGTGTGCTCAGATTTTGGGGCACGTTAAAGAACCCCAGGTGGTCGAAGTCTCCGGAGCCCTCCACTACGGCGTCTCTCATAATCATATGGTGGTTTTGGGACGTTAAACATCACATATCAATCAATCCTGTTTACATAAATACCGTACGTCTCGTCTGCTAACCGCGCCTACATATTACCCGCGTTCCCACGTACAAAGCAGGGGAAAATAAAAACTACATCACCGAGTATTGCCGTAAGCCATCTTCCTCGCATTGTCATGAAGCGGTACAGTGAAGCTAACTTGTACACCAAAATGTGAAGCGAGAAAAAAAAAACCGATTCATTCTTTAAAAGTTTTATATCGAATTATACGATATATTGTATTAATTACCTGTTTTTGTTGAGGTAGATATATGCGGGTTTGACCGTACCTCATGACTGCCCTTTACTGAAACTTTGTTGTTTGCATATGCATCCAGATTTCGTGTAGTGGCTCTGAAATACCTATTATTATTATTATTATTATTATTATTATTATTATTATTATTATTATTATTATTATTATTATTATTATTATTATTATTATTATTCGAAAGGTTGACCGTAGTAAGCCTTCCGAATACACTTTAACCGCTTGCCGTATATCTCAGTTAGCAACCGAATTTCCAACATTCTGTCGGTCACATAAGGCGTATTGCATGGTCCGTTCTCGGTCGCGGTCGCCTTCAACCTTTTCTGATTTACGTTAACCGTTTTTCTGCCCGGCCGTATCAGTACCTTTGCCGATGACCTCGTAATTTACTGCGCATTGAACGACACATAAACCGTGTACAAAAACGGCGTGAACCATGCAGACATGTATATTCATTTCCCTTGGCTGTCGTCGCCTCTACCCTTGATTTTATTGCGAGACTAGCTACGTGTCACTGGACTCAGGAATACGTATGTGACTGTGCATAATGACAACTAGAGCGCGTATGCTACTAATATACTTTCATCGACAAACAAAAGTGAGTTTTGAATCGTCACTTTCACTTCGCTTTAAAACATTTAAAAAAACTGTGTGGTTGTAGGTCTCTCGTAAGAACGATACTCGTACATGCATCCTTGAGCTGCGATCCTAATCAAGAATATCTTGACGAAAGTCTTGGTTCAGTTCAAGGTTGTGCTGCAAGGGGTATTGTTCATTCATAGTACCTTTGAGACGCCAGCACATGTAAGAAAGAAAGAACAAAAAAAAGCCTTCTTACACTACTTATTTATAGCTATATGTCGATGCACCACCATCCCTTTCCCTCTTTTTGCGCTGCACGATGTTTAAAGGCGTACTGACACAAAAATTTTGGCCTCGCGTTTTTTGCTGCTAACATGTTTTTGGAGGACATTTAGTGATAACGCGACACATCGTTTAGTGATAACACGACACAAATAATTAGTTACAGGCTCGTTATTACCGACTAGTGTCAGTTTTTGTCTTAAAAACAAGCCCCCGGGAGCAACTATCACCACCTCGCGGTCGCAACGCTCGACCATGTCAGCACGCAGAACTGTGACGCACTTTCGCGCGGTTCGCATTAAGAAGTTTTTTTAGAACAGGAAATGTGACAGCAATGTCAAGCACAAAACCTTCAATTCTTGCGCCACGACCATGAACTCTCCAGCAGATGATGTTGTGGAGGAGTTTATAGATCGAATTTTTCAGTAGCGTTTCGGGAGTTATTTGCCCGCTCTATCGTAGAACTTTTCGGTCGAAGTACAAAAAAAAAATATTTTTGTCAGGCTCTTTACGACGGCATCTGCATGGCTTGAATTTATGATTGTTTACTGTTATGATCTATCATTGCAATGGCTGTGGCGCTGTTAGTGGGGGGGGGGGGGGGCGTCAGTGTAAAGCTGTGTGCGAGTGTTTGCTTTTGAAATGTGCATTTGCTATAGTAAACAATTTGCATCCATCACTTTGCTTATAATAGAAATCACTGATGTGGGTGGACGTGGCTGATGTCGGGTGGTATGTTCGGCTTTGACACGGCTATAACCTTGGCTTCCTTCCATTTTTCCAGCAGGGTGCTATGCAGCAAGGGAGCAGCTGGCAATACTGGTTCTTTCGAATTCGATACCGTTTGAGCATCGTGCAACTTCGCGATCCACAGTGTCCACTCTCAGCCACTTCTGCGGAGACTGAACGGTGAAACGGGAGCGAAAAAAGTTCATCAACACTTTAATATGCATAAGGTCGACTTTGTTGGTGACAATGATAGCGAAGAAAGAAATGGGGCATCTGAGATGTACACTGCAAGTTCCATAGTGCATATCGAGGGACAGTAACATGAAAATGTTGGAAAGTGTCTAGAAGATAGAAGAAAAGGGATGAGTTGCTTTTCGCTCCGTAGAGAGGCTGTTTGCAGTTTCCTCGACCAGGTTTACTTCGGTGATGAGCGCGTGGGAATTTCTCGATAGCGCAAGTCGTTTGAGTCAGCCCCTGCAAGTTATCTGCAGTGTTGCTCTTGTGTACTCCTTGCATTGAATATGGAGAAGCTCTTTTAAAGCTCGGTGTACTGCAGGAGCAAAATTCTTTTGATAGATATTCTTAGTTTACTGCGGTGGTTTCAAAAGAAGCCTTTCTTGTGTAAGGGAGGTTTATCCCCGATAAAAAAAAAAAAAAAACTTCGGTTTCCTTGTATGTGCAATGTACCAGTGCCCATAATGTGTTTGTGCTACCGTGACCCTCGAGGTGATAGAAGCCTTTATGTGTGGCTCTTCTGTGCACAAACCAGCCATCATTATTCTTCCCTCGCTTGACTTGCGGGACACCGAAAATTAGTGGCAACATATAGGCTATGTATCTTGTCATTTGATACTGCTGCCACCTCGTTAACTTGACTCTCGTCTCCTTGAAATTTTAACACTATACCCTAAATCGGCATCTGGTTATTATTTTGGGTTGTGCGGATATGGCACGAAGAGATGGATCAACTTCCGTAAACGGAAAAGTGCTGCTTGCCTGTCTCCGCACATTCTCCTGTACCGTAGCGATTTCGAGCTCATTAGAACGGTCGATGGCACTAGTATAAGTGTTGAGCGAAGACAGTTTGTGCTGTTTGCTGTCGGGACGCCATCGTGTGCAGCGTGTGGACTCCTCTGGCTAATCATTTTTTTTTTTCTCTCTTTTTATCCTGACAAGCAGCTTCGTGCAGTCACTTTATTGATTTATCGGTCATCCTTGCCGCTCTCCTGTCTGGTTCGCGGTGTGCGAGGCTGAGTATAGGGATGGTGGTTGGAGGATATGGCGGTAGAGCTCCCGCCGTTTTCGAACGTTCTCGAGCTGGGTGTGCCGAATAATTTTTGTTCTTCTTCTTCCCTACCAATGGGAGGAGTGAATCTACCAATGGCGATTGACCGTTCGCTGGTTTTGTAATGATGAGCGCCTCTTCTGCAGTGTCTGTCTGCGCCGCGCTCGGCCTGCCACCGCGTTGTGCCGGTTTCGCGCGCGTCGTGACAATGGTAGCGTCTCTGGCCGCCAGATGGCCGCCGCCGTCAGGAGGAAGACGAAGGGAAATCGAGGAGCGCCGCTTCCGCGCTTACTTCCGGTGGTTCGGGGCGTCGCGCGGTGGAACCCCGTCGTCGGCCCCGCGGTGGACCCTGTGTCAGTTGCGGGGCCACGGGCCGGCCTCCCCTACCACCACCTAGCGAATTCCAACGCATCGCGTGATCTCGGGCAGCGTCTCTTGCGTGGACGTGCTTCAGCACGCGTGCTTCCCCGCCGGTGGGCCCACGGTCCGTCTACGACGGCATCGAGCGCTTTTCTTTATCGCCCTTTGCTCTATTTATTTTCCGTGGTGCGTTTTCTTTTTGCGTCGACAGTGACGTAGAGAGGTGACGAACGGGGAGAGCATCGTTTGCTCTCTCCGCACGTCTCGCGTCCGGCTTTCTGGCTTGTGAGTTTTATGTGCCGAGGGGCTTTCGCCGCGCCGGCCGACGGCTCCCTGCTTTGTCTCTCGTGCTGCCGGATCAGCGCGGCCCTCGAGAAGAGCAAGTGGCCGGTGAAGTGACGCGTCGAGAGCTTGGCCACGCCGTCTCCCGGTGCGTCGTCTTCGTTTTGTGTGTCTGTGTGTGTCTGCACGCGTGCCGTTGTCCCTTTCCGGTATATCGTGCATGGTTTGCACGACTGTCTGCCGCCCAGCCCGGGAAAGCAGGCGGCGGATCACTGGTGACCTGCACGAGGGCCAGCTTGTTCAACCGTGCGCTAACCGCCGGACGTGACGATTACGTCAGAAGAAGGGCACTGTCACATCGAATGTCCAGGAGGAAATACAGGTATACAAAGGCGAAAACAGCGTCATTTCAAGTGAAGGATGTGATTTAGCAAACTCGGTATAATCTGTCACTTTGGTAGGCGCACGTCGTCTTCGCCTAATATAAGGTTGTTAGAAACTACGCTTGTATAACACAAGTTCCGTTTTGTCTGGTTTATGGGAGCTGCATGTCGAACGTTTTGAGTCAGCTGCAGGACCCAAAACGTCTGAATAAGCAGCTGGTTTAATTGTGAAACGAAAGCTGTCCTCATTTTTGTTTCCATCATGCTTACTTCTCATTTTGTCGCGTGCCAACATTCTGAACTTTTCAAGATGTTCGGTTCGTGGCGCGCCCTTGTGAATGGTGAAGCACATTATACCAAAAAAAAAAAAATCTGTGTGTTCTGAATGCCGGTGATTGCAGTCGCCAGTTTGTGCCACTGCTGACGTGAACGAATAATAAGGTGATAAAACAGCGGCTCTTTGGAGTTTCTACGTTAGTCGTTTGTACGTTTGTTGAAAGTCTATGTGCCTATGGAACAGCGCTTACGGCCGTCTGGCCGGGATGGCTACATTGCCGGTTATGGCCATCAGTGCAAGCACTTTCTCAGGGTTTCGCAATGTTACAAACTCACAGCGCATAGAAACCCGCCAGCACTCTGCACTGTCTGGAATGTATTGGTGGCGTTGTATTTAGTACTAGCACTGCGTTAGTTTGCCTCTGACTAGTAAACGTATGCATCTGCAAGCTGTACTGGAGTATGCGATATTGTAAGCAGACAACTGCACGAATGCGCAATCATGAAAGTACTGGTATCAGCCATAAAAACTCTGGAAAAGAGAAATAGAAACAACTCTCTTGGTTTCTGGTATAACCCTCGAGACACTTACAATACAGGCCTTTCTAAAGATGACCCCAGGTGGTCTAAATTTCCGGAGCCCTCCACTACGGCGTCTCTCATAATCATAGAGTGGTTTTGGGACGTTAAACCCCACATATCTATCTATCTTTCTAAAGATGGCTCGTGGGACTTTCGTGGAAGCATCATGTTGGGGCAGAGGGGAAGTTCTCGTGGAGGGTTTTCATCCCAAATAACCTGAATAGGCGAAATATGTAGTGTAGTAAAACGATAGGAATGTTTTTCAATTCTCCCCTTAATGCTTATACTTTGGGTTCTAGCTGCTTTCAGCTCTCTGAGACGGGGCAGCGTATGTCGTGTAGTATTATGTGTAGCTGTGTTGCGCCTTTGTGAAAGGCAGCACCGGAATTCGCTGGTAACTTTCGTTATTGCGTTGCAATACAGAGAGAGAGAGAGAGACTCTTCATTAGGAAAAACAGATTTTTGCTGGCGTCTGTATATCGCTGGTATGCTACTCTGTATGGGGATGGGGAAGGGGACAGAAAGATTTCATCAGAGAAAGAAGAAAGATATGAAAAAAAAAGGTTGTGGTCTAGTGAGCCTGATAAAACTATATACATTAGGTTATCAGGTAAATTAAGGCTTCGCTGTGTGATGTGTCGGATAATTAGAGCCTTCCGGCAAGGCCTCTATCTGATAGGTAATGAATCAATGGCAGTATGACCTGACGATGTTTAGAAGGTCCACGCACATTGCCTGATAGGTTGCGCAATGTTAATTGTTCGTGGCAGATCATTTCTTGTTCGAACAGCTGCCTCTCATCGCGGTACGTGGGGCATTCTATTAGTATGTGCTGCACTGTCTCTATGCTGCCACAGTTATCACAACATGGACTTGTGGTACGACCTATTTTGTACATGTAACTGTTCGTGTATGCCACGTTAAGTCGAAGACGATTCTATAACGTCTCCAGGTGGCGAGGTAATGAGTGGGAGAGTTCCGAGCTCAGTTTTGGGTCAGTACAATAGAGAAAGCTGTTGTGAAGTGGTGAGTTCCAAAGGTGGTCTTTGTCTTTGTAGGCATATCTTTTCGCGATGTTTCAAGCATCGGCTTTTGTAAAAAAAAAAATTCTTCTGAAATTCCTGAATTGTAGTCCATTTCAGGCAGCTTCATCAGCTTTTTGGTTTCTTGAAATACCAACGCGGCCAGGTATCCATTGAAGTGTAATGCTGTGTCCAGCAGTCTTAGCCTTGTGATGGAGATGGGCGATATCAGATGTTACAGGTTGTTTATTCCCACTCTTATGCCTGTTCCACATACTTTAAAGATCTGCTTTAGAATCTGTAAATACAGCTCATTTTTCTGGCAGCTGGCGTCGTAGAATAATCTTTAGTTAGAGCCTCCCTAATTCCACACAACTTCGCAGTCGTCGAAGATGTCGCTCTCTGTAGGCGAAACGCAAGGAATTTTCCTGCAGAGGGCAAGAAGGCTCCCCTACGATGATCGAGATTGTGTTGTTGAGCCGTCTTTGAATATATGCATTACTTCAGCATATTCTCTGTACATATACTGCAACGCTGTCTGATGGGTTGCTGTATGGGGCATTTTCCTTTTTGCGCTAATGCCGGGGATAAAGGGAACAATTTTTAGTGGTGACAGTGTCCAGGGTGAGATGTTCCTTGGCGTAATAATTGACGCCTGAGCAGGTATCGATATACGTGCGCATATTCTTTCGAAGGCCTTCCCACGGCTAGATGTAGGGTTGGGTTGAGAAATGTTCTTTAAGAAGTGAGTCTTGAAATGAATAACTAGTCTGAGGGAAATTCGAAGTGTCTCCTGCGAACTGGTCACTCCCAGAGGCAGGCATCTGGCTTCTGTTACAGTGTCCGCTCGAGACGACTCCCTTAAAATACCTAGACTATTTCGAAGACTGTTGTTGCGTGCTGCCTCGAGTTTTCTTCTGTTTGTATGTGATATGTAGGACGGGTAGGTAATACCACAATGTCCCATCGACGTAGGCTTTATGGAGGAGCACCATCGATCGGCAGTTGCTGCCCCACTGGGATTCGGCTAAAAATCAGAATATGTGAGACGCCGACAAAATCCTCTCCCTCAGTTTTTTTTCACTTGAGAATACCATGTAAGATTCCTCTCAATTGTCACTCCAAGGAACCGTTGTGTCTTGACGTATGTAAGGGTGCGACCGCTCAGCAATAATGGGTATTTTTCCATTCTCTTCCTCGAGAAAGCCGTGGCAACGTTTTTTTCTCGGAAGACAGCTTGAGTGCTCTTGAATTCAGATATACCGATATATTTGCGAGTGCTCTCTGGAGGCGCTGCTGGGTGCTCCTGCGAGAACTTGTCGCACTCCAATATGCAGATATCGTTCGCATACAATTTGATGTTGACGCCTCGGGGCAGGTTTCTTTTTAAGATGGATAAGTATGAGATTAAATAACACCGGGCTTAGCACAGCTTCTTGCGGCACTCCTTTCTCGACGGCATAGAAAGTATTACCTTACATGAGTGGGCTTTCTTATTAAGATAACTATGCGACAAATAGCAGTGTAGGAGTTTATGTAACTTCCTAGTTTTTTAGAGATTGTTGTTTGAAAACATTGTGAATAGTCATATCGCGGCATATAGACTGTGTTCCTTAACTTGACTACCCGCACGATGGTCTAGTGGCTAAGGTACTCAGCTGCTGACCCGCAGGTCCCGGGATTGAATCCCGGCCGCGACGGCCGTATTTTCGGTGGAAGTGAAAATACTTGAGGCCCGTGTGCTTAGATTTAGATGCATGTTAAAGAACCCCAGGTGGTCTAAATTTCCGGAGCCCTCCGCTTCGGCGTCTCTCTTAATCATATGGTGGTTTTGGTGCGTGAAACCCCAATAATTATTTTATTATTATCCTCAACTTGTATCAATGGTTCGATATACTTTATAGCTCGCACATTTAACAGCCTTAGCGGAACAGCCGTAGTGTAGCGATACCATTAAAAAAAAAACCGAAAATAGCAGATGCACCGAATACAGAGTATGTGTCCACATTCTTGAAAAGCAACAACAAAAAAGCGATGTTTCCGCAATCATTGGACTCTGTGGACGATGAGTTGATGCACTGTGGTGTGCTGTAAAAAAATTTTGTCAGCTTCCCGTCGCAAACACTGTCGGAACAGCGAATCTCATGCTGCTTCTTCATCAGGCTATCCGTGCTTCTGTTCTTCAATTATTTCCTTAGCTTCGGCCTCTCTTGACGAACATTGCGGTTGGCTCGGCGACGACATGCCTTTTCCCCGGGGGCAGTGTTGAGCATTTTGAAAGCGCAAACCCTTAAGGAACCAACACCTCTCCTTTATACTCCACAGAAACACACGCCGACCTGCTTCTCACAAAACTGCAAAATTTTCGTGCTGAGCCTAACCCCCGTATTCACAAGCGCTCCTCGACTCGAATTTCACCCTTCACTCTACAGAGTTGAGTGCTGCGTCACCACTCGGCTGAAAATGACGCTGCGCTACTCAAGAACCGCAGCAGACTATCGCTGATATGCAGTGACTTGCCGTACCTAGAGATGGCGCTCCCATCGGCTTTCTCCAGTGAAGCCGAAGCGTTGAGTGAAGGGAGGTTCTGGAATACGGGGGTCATTCTCGCGCCTCTTGACGCTCCTCATTGGTGAACTCGTCGATCTTGCCGATTCTTGGCGGACCAGTCGGTACATACTGAGCGTGGAACAGTGCGCTTATCTACTGGACAGAAAGCTGAGTGAAGCACACATACATCGCGCTTCATGATCGCCACTTTGGTGGTGCGCATCCCTCCCCATCCTATACGCAGTTTTATTCTCGCCAGGCTGCCATGCAACGTGATCAGCGCTACGCCATCACACGAGGAAGGCTCCACTAGAGACAGCTTCGGTGTTGAAAAAAAAAAAAAGCTTGCTGTACGCATTCTGACATTCGGCTCTCCGGCGATCAACACTTGCAAAAATAGTCCTGATAAAACGCCCGCAGCCATGCATCCCGTATGTCGCTCTTGAACCGCTGTTCACTGTATATATTACAGTCTAACCGGCATATAACGACACTGTTTTTAACAATATCTCGGTTATAACAGTGAGAAGGCACCATCAACTTTTCTGTTTTCTGTGGTTTAATAACTTGCCTACAGAAGCGTCCGCACGCTGCATTATTGGTTATAATAATTATTGCTGTTGGGTGAACGCCAAATTGTGAAAAAAAATTGTTAGATCCCAATTACAGTGGGAATCGATGATATACGAAGCACGAATGCGGAAGGTTGAATTGTCACATTGAAATCAGCACAACGTTACGAGGCGAACTTAAATTGTGCCGCTCATAACTTCCTTGTCATGATTATCGTGTTAGCGCCTGGCATTTGTGCTCGTCGTCCATTCACGTCATGTAATACGAAATTTGGTATATGTGAAGCTAGGTAAACGGCCATGAGCGCATCATGAGCGTGTCATGTAGTCATGTCCTTACATGACACGCGTGTCATGATTTCCGCGTGAGGGCCTGTCACTTATGTTACCCATGAAGTCATGTCATACCATACCAGTTTTGCGATGTCATGTGACATATCTTAAAACTAACTTTTAAAATCTTAAACTTGAAAAAATAAACGAAACCACTGCAGGAGCAGCAAGACCATGACATGTGTATCATGACATGCATGCCATCATTTCATGGTATGACTAGTCACTTACGCTCGTCATACAGTCATTTTATGCCATACCAATTTTTGGTAGGCATCCCATTATCCAAACGGCCAGAAGAGCTAAAAGTCGTAGGTGGCTACATGCATGCATGCATGCATGCATACATACATACATACATACATACATACATACATACATACATACATACATACATACATACATACATACATACATACATACATACATACATAAATGCGTACATACACACATACACTTGAACTCGCCGAAGACCAGAAAAAATATCAATGTGCTGAACCCCGACCCACTACCCCAACTTCCCCGAGTGCGCCTTCGGATTCACGGTATGCTGCTTTGCATAGCACTATGGCCTTGCGGCAAAACTAACTTTTGAAATCCGCAATGGCGCGGGAGTTGTGCTGTCTTCTGTTAATGCACTTGCGGACGTGCAATGCGAGTGAAAGTTTAGATTCCGAAAAGTTACAGCATCATGAACTTCAGACTTTGCCATACGTTCACTATATCGGGCTTGCGGCGGTCCTGTGAAAGTGTCCGAATTGTCAAGCATGTCAAAAAATTCAGTTTTGTCATCATTATCACTGATGTCTGTTGGCATATTCCATCCGATATTGTTTTCTCACGATGACCTGCCAGTCTCTATATTGATTTTTTTTGCAACTCGTTTATAGCAATTATCGGTTATAACATGAAATTTTTGTGGCACTTTATACTTGTCATAAGTGGGTTTGACTGTATACCGTAGTCCAGGGACAGGAATCTATACTCCGTTTCGTTCACAACTTGCAACGCAGTGGAAGCTATGCAAGAAGTTCTGTAATGGTAACCTTCCGGACCCTTCCGCGCGTTTCGTGTAAAGCCTTCGTGGTTTCAAGCACTCGCGCGAGGTATGCCCGAATGGACACGCGAGAGACGCCACGCTGTGAACTGAAAACTGTATTTTTCTTTCTCTCTGTCTTTTTATTTCTCACTTGGTTTTCTCAATTTTTCTACGTGGTTTGTGATGTCGTGTCGCCCCAGCCATAGTACTAATGTCCGCACTTTATGTCATTGTCAATGCGCTCAAAGACGTCTTACGGGCGAGCGCCCGCCAAATATTCCACAGGTGGCTATGTTATATGTAGCTTTGCCGGTGTTGACATTGTCAAGGCGCTCGAAGAACACGAGGAAGAAGACGTGTTGAAATCATCATCATGGTCCTCAAAAAACTAGAGGAAAGAGACTTCTCTTTGTTACGAGCGCGTGCTCAGTATGCTACAACTGTCTATACGGTGTATTCTTTTGCCTGCGTTACGCCTTTGACAGCATACGACAGCCTGGATCCAAAAGTGCTCCGTACGCGAAACAAGGCAACAGTTAACCCAGCACACGGGTATGTGCCACAGAAGGTGAACGACTTCCACTACTCACCACTGGTCCATTAGGAGGAAGACTGCAGCAGTTAGCCCAACTAGTATATCTGCGAATGGACGGCGGTGAGCCGAAGACCTCGAGTAGCCACACCGAGAAAATGCTAGGGAACAGGAAAGGCGATGGCGGCGGCGAATAATTATGATAATCATTAACGGGTATGTGCCACAGCATTTGGGCAAATCCCACTACACACCATTAGTGGTCTACTATAAAAAAAAGTCACAGCTTTGCCGGAAAGGCGAGGCAATGAACGCCATAGAAACGAATTGAAAAGTCACGCGCAGAATTGAAAGCAGATCGAAAAATGCCCGTCGTTCCTCATGCACAAAACATGCGGGTGCACGCGAATAAGCGTCTCATTTGAATTACTTTGCTGTGTCTCAAAAGCGCGCGCTTTTCGCAAACTGGAGACTGCAATGATTGCAGTGACCTTTGTGCACCAGGTAACTACAGCAGAATCGTTCTAGGTAAAGCCCGAGGTCAGCCAAAGCGTACGACCTTCCCCTCCTTGCCGGGCGAAGTGCGCGTAGGAGATTAGAGCGGGCGTCGCCGCGCGATGTGGCGACGCGCGCTCTTTGCGCCATCTGGCTGGTAATGCTGAAAACACAATTCCCCCCCGAGACGCGCGTGAGCAGCGGTAAGTGGTAGATATAAGTAGCTTGCTGTCTGAACGGTGTAGGATGTGCTCCGGGGTGGCTTGCTTTCACGACGCAGAGGTCCCACCTTCGATTCCGCTTGCAGGAGTGTTTTTTTTCTGTATTTTTTTTCTTTCTTGCGTTTTCATATATACAGATACGTATACATATACGGTGCATGACATCGACGCCCACGCCGAGGCCAGTGGCAAAACCCAGCCGAAAGTGTCCATATAATTGCAATCGCAATAAAATAAAAGGAAGGCAACAGCCTAGCACTAGGGAACATCCATGGCGACTGAGAAGCTTGCTATCTGCGAGGCGAGGCTCGCAGCTGTGTGCGAGAACGGCAGCAGTGTCTCAAACCATTCGGCCGTCTGCTTCGCCTAAGTATAACGTCGTAGTAATTGGCTAGAACGTCGTATTGCTTGGATAACACGGTAGCACTTCACTAACGTTGCATTACTAAAAGTTGTAGAACTTGATTGAACTTGGCTACAAGTTCGTAGGACCTATAGCTGAGCCCTAGAAAGAACCTAGAAGCATCTAGAATCGTCCAGTTCGCTGTTTCAAGGCTACTTAGGGCTTAGTTCCAGCTCCGTCAACGTTGATATTTTTAATGGTGATGGTTTGCGTATTTTTCGAATGCAGAAACGTCCAGATGCCTCATTGAGTTCGGTCATATAGACCACCGCTTCAAGTCCCCGTTGCAGCTGCCGTGTGTACTATTTTACGCTGCGTGCAACTCATACCACGAGCGTATTGCAATATTGCGTGCGGGTGGTGTATGAACGAGGCTGTCTCGTCGCGTCAAGTTCAATTACGGGGAAAATAACCGAGTATACTGATGAGCTATTTCGACACACTCAGCCGCTGTGCAATTTTCCTGGCAGGACTATCACCGATGGTCTAGCTATCAAACAGTGGGCCTCAGTAAACACAATCTCACCCAGGTGGTCTTTTAATCGTAATATGTTATATTTTTTCATATATTTACAGGTCTGGACCTTGTGCTTCTATGCGCAGCCCCCCCCCCCCCTCAATGTCTCCTTCTGGTGTCAAGTCCACGTGCGAGTTAGTTTTCGGGAAGGTTGGGCCAAGGTCGTGAGCTAAGGCTGTGGGTACACAATTTACGCGACCGTGCTACGTCTTCTGCCAAGCTCTGGGCCTTTTATATTCTCGTCGTTTTCTCGAGCCATGCCGGCATTGTGTTCCATCTTGATGCCGTTTGCACTACGTCCTCTTCGCCCAGCAACTCGCAGACCTCCCCATGAATCCTTGATAAAGCCAGGACAGGCGGTGTGCGCGCCGCACCCTGGCGTGTTGTGCCTGCTGACCGCGAAGCATCGGCAATACGTGCTGGCGGGCGTGCATAGCGCGTCCGTTATAACGAATGGGCACCCGGACGAGGGTTTTGTGCTCATCGATACGTGTCCGTCTTCTCATCGAGTATGCTGTGCGCAATCTACGCTTGCTGTGTACCGCGTCCGTGCGTGCCTGTCTTGGACCGCTGCCTGTGCCTCCCCTAACCATTGCCGCATCGACCCCTCTTGGGGGTTCGCGGGCGCGATCGCGGGTGACCGAGTCGCGCGCCGAGGTTTTTCCTTTCCCGGTCGCGCGTCCCCGATGGCAGCGAGGAAGCGTTGCAGCGGTCTGCTCGCCGATTCCCCGGTGGCACACGGCGCGCTGGTTTCCTGCGTAGTCTGACGCTGATAGCGCTCTGTCGCCTCGGAGGCTTGCGTAACGCAAGTGGGTGTGCGGCATCGCCGCATAAGGGAGCATCGTCCCCCATCCCTTGCATCCCGTCCGTTGGGATTTCCTTTCACGCTTTACTCCGATTTTCCTGCGTTTTCGCAATTTTGCACTGTTTTGTGTGTCTCACTTCTTGCGGGGCGGGCCCTTTCATGTATTTCCTGCGCTGCGTGGCCCCTGTTTATCTCGTGAAAACGCTCTAACTTCTGGAGCTAGAGTGACTTTTCGGTGGTACGTTTGATTTGAAGATTTTGTAGTGCGTGGCCCCGCCGCGATGGTCTGGTGGCTAAGGTACTCGGCTGCTGACCCGCAGGTCGCGGGATCGAATCCCGGATGCGGCGGCTGCATTTCCGATGGAGGCGGAAATGTTGTAGGCCCGTGTACTCAGATTTGGGTGCACGTTAAAGAACCCCAGGCCTTCGAAATTTCGGAAGCCCTTCATTACGGCGTCTTTCATAATTATATGGTGGTTTCGGGACGTCAAACCTCACACATCAATCAATCAATCAGTCAATCAGGAGTAACCTTACCCGTTATATGGATAAGTAGCAAGTCAAGTTCTTCGCATAGTCTTTCTGTCAGTTTATTATTCCTCGCTGACTGTTTCTATTGTTAATGCATGCATTTCAAAAAGCATTACGTCGTCAACAAGGCGACCTCTCTCTTGCGTAGAAAGGATGCGAGAGAAAGAAAGAAACGGATGCATGGATGCCTGCAGGCAGTTTTTAGTTTTTGGCGTTTGGCCACGGAGGGTGACGGCATTCGCACGATATATAAGCGCCAGTGGAATTTTCGGAATCCTTTTTATACCCTACGCGGTAACGTGGCGCGAATAAGACGTTGCGCTAATAAGCAACTGCCCGAATCCGAGAGGCAACGAAACTGGTGCAAAACTTGGGCGCCGAAGGCCGCTCGTCATTTCGACCTGATTTCGACCTGAATCATGCACACGCGTTTACGTTGCCTTCGGGGAATCGCTCATAACGAGTGCGTTCGCGTCAGCGAGGCGCGGTGAGTGTTGCAAGGAGATCTAAAATAAGTGCGTCTACTGGCCGGATGAGTGCGCGTTCGTTTGCGTTGGCTCGCGCTCCGATTTATGTGGCCGTGGCGCTGCGGGCACTATAGTATACCGTATACGCTACCAGCATGTTTTATTTGTTTGTTTTATTTGTTTCTTTATGCTCTCCTCTTTCCTGACCACATGACTTGCATGACACCGAACAGACATGTAAACGGTGCAGACCCGACTTGAAACAGCTATGCCGTTAAAAGGCAGATCCAGTCCTTTGTAGTGATCGGTGCAAGTGAAGCTTTACTGCCCACTCCACCAGTGCAGCTTGCCAGCATAATGTTTGTTGCCACCAGAGTTGGACAACACTGTTATCTCACCAAAGCATCCTCCGCACTGTCTGACCAATGGCGGCACCAAAACTGCCTGGATACAGTGAATATTCTTAGAAGTTTGGCCTCAACCTATTGGCAGCAACTTGTTCATATCACATGTGAATCATGCCTATTACTTGCTCTTCATGCTCTAGAAGTTCAGGTGAAGCTGAGCTCAGTGTCTGAAGTGTTTCAGTGTCTGAAGTATACCGTAGCGCTACCAGCATGCTGGTATACGCTACCAGCAGTTTCTTCAGGGGTACCAGAGTCCCCCTGAAGAAACGACTTCTCGCTGTCGTGTAGGTGTACCAAGAACTTCCAACTGCGCTCCACGTCTTTCCAGCGTTGGTCTGTCAAGCGCGCAGTATGTATATACTTGTTGCTGAGACTCCGTTTCCGGGCTGGCAGCCGTGGCGTGCTGGCCTATTCCCGCCGTCGAGCGTGAAAATAAGAAAGAAGTGTAATTAGAAAAGAGTGCGAAATAAGAACGGGATATGTATGCACAACATGATGCTTGCGGTAAAGCACGGATGTCTGTGGGAGTTCACGTGCACACGAACGATACGAAAGCAGACGCCGAAACATGCAAATACCCGCATAAGGCACTAAGCCCGCTATGGATAATGGCGGCCGACACTGTTCCATTTCTGAAAAAAAGTAGGTGTGGCACTTTTGAGTGAATTGATCACTGTTTATGTAATTTGCAGACTTTTTAAAGGGGGAAAAGGTCGAATGCAGATTTTAAACGCTTATCTTGATTTGCTTGTGATTTAACGGGATCGTCTGTACATAGCTGAGCGGCCAACATTCGTGTTACTCTACATTCATTTGCTTTGTTTTGCTACTGATGTATTCATCTCTACGACGCCATAAATGCATTTTTTCTCTTGTAAGAAAAAAGCGCCAAAAAAAAACAGGAAAAAGGGGGGGGGGGGTTCAGGCGTGTATATATTGAGCTTCGTCAAAGTTTTTATTTTCGGTTTCTTTTGGTGTGTCACGACGTTCATATTGTACCGCTTTACTGTTTGTTCTATAAAATACACCAACCAGGCCTTCCTAAACCCATTTGGTACGAGCTTCAGAGAATCGCAGTGCGTGGGAGGCCTGCCGGCGACAGCTCCACTCGTGCGGGCACTGTGAACTTTCTTTGCGGCTCACTTATCTCTCCTTTCTGCCGATTCGTTGACTTTTTTCGCGTTCCTCCGCACGGCTGACGTCGGTAGTCCGATGAAAAAAAAAGTGTAAGATAAATACGCTGCCTAATTGAATCTGAACAGAAAATTTTCGGATAAGTGCCGTTGTTGAAAGCAATTTGCCCCGAAGCCTGTAAAAAAAGGAGGCTGCAGCGCCTCGCCGCTTGCTCGGAAGAGATGAGGTCTTCCGAGTAGATGTCGCCAAGGTCGCTGGATGCTTCGCCGAGGCAGCGCATCCTTTGAGACGGTTCTCGGAGCGCGTGTCACGGGCTGGTGCGTTTTACCGCTTTAGCGCAAAGTGCTTTTCGGGATGGGAGCCCTTTTGCGACATTTCATTCGGTATATATATAGCTTCTAAGGGATCTTGTTGGCCGAACTCTCGTTTTGCAACTGCTCGTCGGTCTTCCATATATATATATATATATATATATATATATATATATATATATATATATATATAATATATATATATATATATATATATATATATATATATATATATATATATATATATATACCTTAAGTACTGCCTCATCTGCTGAGTCCAATATAATGGTGGGCCGCCATTTAAACTGGTCTGACACATCACTTCTGCAGTCATTCTATATAAGATAAAAACCGCTGTTATGTTCAAGTCGGTTTGTGTTGGTATTTCCGTTTGGTTTATAGTCATCATCATGAGCCGGACTACGCCCACCAAGTTCAAAGACCTCTCCCGTATTCTGCCAACCAACGCGGCCCTCAACTTGCTGCTGCCACGTTATACCAGCGATGTTGTTAATCTGGTCTGCCCGCCTAACTTTGTCTCCGCCTCGTGCGTCTGCCTTAATGACCATTGGTCATCTTGTCTATGCGCTACATGCCCTGCATTCCTTCTTGATTTCGACTGAGATGTCTTGAACACTTGCTTGTTCCCTTAAGGGCTCTGCTCCCTCGTTATCACTTAAGGTTACACCTGTTATTTTCCTTTCCATCACTCGCGGCTTCCTCTTCAATTTAAGCACTGCACCCTCGTTGTAAGCCTCGAGGTTTTTCACTCAGTTGGTAAGTATTGGTAAGACGCAGCTGTGATACACCTTTCTTTTTAGGGATAGGGGTAAACGATATATCGTTCACAATTTTAGACTGCCTGCCGAATATGCTCATCCCCATCCTTATTCTTCCAGTCAAGTCTCGTGGTTCGGCTCCACAGTCACTACCTGTCCTACGTAGACGTATTTGTTTATTATTTCCATCGCTTGCTTCTTATCGCAAAGCGCTGTTATTTTCCGAGACTATTGGTTTCTGTACTTTTGCCAGAAAACTCGGAAAAAGTACGAGAGAGAGAGAGAGCGAGAGTCGGTTCTTGTCATTTTGATTTCGTGTTTCTATTAACGCTCTGGATAGAGCTTTCGCGTGAGCGTATAAATGAGTTATTGCTCTAACGAAATGTCGTTGTTAATTCCTCTTTTTCGAATATTCTCTGCACTGCTGACTGTTCTAACTTGCGATAAAACATTTGCAAATAAATCATCTCCCAAAGTAAACCTCGTTATGTACTCAACATTCAGCGTGGGTGATGAAATTTCTTTTGAGAGCCTTTCGGGCCCATTACTCGGCTGTTCTTCGCACTGCTCGCACGTTTCTTTTATCTCTTTTTTCTCTCGGAAATTTGGCGCTTCACCTTTTCTTTATTTCTTACACGGGGGAGCGTAATTCACTTACCCCTTTACACGACCTGAGGGACTAGCACAGTCGTATTTTAAAACGCAGTTTTTACCCATTCACTCTGGAGCGAATCTGCGAATCGGACGCGATGTTTAAGTATTTCGTGATAGCTGCGCCGTCCTTTTTTTTATTATTTTCATTTCGATCGCATTACGAGCACCGACGTGACTGCACTTGGCCTTATGGCGCCCCCCCCCCCCCCCCTTCGAGCCGCTGTCCGCTTTCCGGCGCGTGTCTGCCTTGCTGCGCAGTAGTCCCGACGTGTGCAGGAAGGTCCCCCCGCATAGAGAGCTGTGTTGTACACTCGGGCATGCCGTTTCAATGGGAGACGCCGTGAAAGAAAAAAAGAAAGCTAGGCCAGGATGAGGCTAAATTATTCGGCAGAACTGGCGCCGCGTATACGAGCGGCCTCCGCCGTGGGTGGCGGCACGCTTTCTGCCCCCCCCCCCCCCCCCATTTTGTAACGTCGATCTGAATGAGACGACTTCATGGATGCACGGCGGCCGCCAAATAAAAGCGCTGCTGCGCTCCACGTCGTCTCCCTCCGCGGGGATGTAAGGGGATCTAGATTCTTCGGAAACATTCTTTTGTGCGAGTGTTTTTTTAGCTCCTTTTTTTTTCTCTGTCTCTATTCTTGGATCGTCCGTCCGCTTCCGCTTTGTCGTCTATAGTTCACGTGAGCCCCCTGTATACAGTTGTACCCTTCCATCTTGATCCGAGTTTAAAGGGCTCTCCTCGTTCACGACCGGCGCAGATTTTGAAGGCTCGCCTTGCAAGAAATGAGGCGAGCCTTGAAAAATATATATACAGACATGCGCAGGCTATCAAAGGGTCTTTCTGTTGCGTTGCTCTTTCGAGCTACGCGAGTGGAGGTTACGGCCTGTTGCAAGGGCACCATGCTCGGCGCAGGCATCCTGCACCTGCGCACTCACGATACACAGCTCGATTGGCGTTGCACGGCGCTGCAGTTCGAGGTCGGGTGTACGAATGTGTCTGCTAGCCCGCCTTCGCGTCAGTGCAGCGCTCTTTTCATCATAGAGCTGCGTGTATTTAGGATGCTGTTGAGCTCATTTTTGGAGTTGTGAGCAGTTAACACGTTCTAAAATGCGCAGTTTTCCGCCTGCTCATCAGTACGTAGCTTCGCGTCTCTAGATTCTTCAGACCTTTCGTTGATTGAATAAATTGCTACTGCTACTGCTTATCAACTATAGCCCGAAATAGGGCGAACTGGAGATTATTCAGAGGGGCTTTCTTCCTGAAGAATACTTAAATATGCTGAAAATTGTAGCTTTTTCTACTAAAATTAGATACACTACAATGCACAGTCTGCCAGAACTTTATTTATCTATTGGGCTCGACGGCCACTTTTGTTTGACTGTCAGTGCCATATTATAGAACTAGGTTACAAAAGAAATTTGCATCGTGTTCATGTGCTTTATCAGCATACACTTCTCGTCGCCTTTTCTGAAACCTAAATTAGTCCCATAGCAAAGATACACAGGGAAAAAACTGCCACTCATGTACGATAGCTTGAAATTTGGCCGACTGTACACCATATATTTCAAGAAAGCGGCGAAAAGCTAGGAACTTCTTACGAAAGTAAGTGTTTGCGTCAATCACCACTAAGCGTCAGCTTGAACTGCTATAGACCCCGATGACTCTCGGCACCACACTCATACTCATCGATATATCCACGCGACACGTTCAGGTCGTTAAGTGCTTCTAGGTATTGTCCTACGCTTGGGTAACGCAACTGGTGCTAGTGGGCGCCTATGCTTTAGGATAAAAAAATCACTGCATCTCAAGCTGCTTGAAGGTAATTATGGGGCGAAGCTTTCGGAGGTGATTATTGTGATTAAAGTTGAGATAGTACTGAGACTGACTGTGGTTGTCATACTTATATATTTTTTAATTCAAAGAGATAGTGCTGAGACCGATTGTGATATAGCGGTGATTCTTCTTTATAGCTGATATGAGGTTCCGAGTTCCGGGTTACGTTTTCATTTCATAATCACAGCTTCATTAGCTATCGTCTCTGGTGTAGAATTTTCTTGTCGGTATTGCCGCCTTGCACCCGCTTCAAGTTGTCTCAACTGCGCGTCAGCTTGGCGTTTTTCCCGCTTGGCCTTTCCTCCCTTAGCCCTAGTCTATGGTGTAGAACTTTGTTGTCGCCGTCGCCGCTCTGCGTCCGCTTCCTCCTCTTTTGTCTCCGCGGTAGCTTCCCGTCGACGGCAACGCTGATACTCAGCACGTCGCGCTTTCCTGCGTTCGTCTTCGTCCATATGAGAGAAGAGAATGTGTGGTATGGAACGTGGTTATATATATATATATATATATATAGATATAGCGTTGACAGCAGCGCCATCACATCCAGTTAACTGCAAAGCCCTCTGTTGCTTATACCTTGAAGGTTACATGCCAAACGGTTACCACCAACGCCCTCTGTTGCTTATAAGTTGAAGGTTACATGATGTTACGGACAGACGGGAGATGGCGGACATCGTGAGGT
This sequence comes from Rhipicephalus annulatus, assembly GCA_013436015.1. NCBI lineage: Eukaryota > Metazoa > Arthropoda > Arachnida > Ixodida > Ixodidae > Rhipicephalus > Rhipicephalus annulatus. Next base: position 199,225 of record WOVY01016174.1, read on the forward strand.
CTTAAGGAGCTTCGCCCCTAATATTTTAAATTTGCCTGTTTGTTTAGACAGTGTACAATTATATAAGGTGCTGAAGGTAACGTATACGTAGCGTAGGACATTTAATTAAATGTTAATAGATAGAATATGTTATGTCTACTTAGCGTAATACTGCCCCGTGGTACATGGCAAAAAGTTAGTAACAGCGCACAAAGAACCGTTGCAGCCTTTTAGTGTCTGCAAACGTGCGTAGTAAGAGGTCACAAAAGATGACAAGTGCCCAAGAAAGTTAGTAACAGCTCCTGTTACTAACTCTATGCTTGTGGTTACAAGTGTTCTACTATTTATTTATTTTTTAGTGTGCACACTTGGTACAGTGATTCGGCCGTGAACAGACATGGATTCGTTTGAATGCAGTTACAAGTTTAGCGAAAGCCTCAAAATGCTAGAGTGCGGGCCGCATCTGTCCACCTACGCTGCCTTTTTCTGAAAAGTCGAGGCGACCTACGTTGCCTTACCTTTTCATCCAACTCTTTTAGGCTAACCGTAGATGTAACTACTAGAACGTATATTTGACTCCCGACTGTCTACTTCTATATTTACTTACTAGAGTTTTACTCACTACTCCCAAACGCCAACAAAGTAGGATACAGCCTTAAAGGCAGCGCCTGTATATCCTTTAGCACTTAAAAAACTTTCGCGTTTAATTTTCATGCACTCTAACCAACCGCGACGTATACGCTCAACATAACTATCACGCATAGAAGTAGCCGATTAGTTCGTAAAACAGGTACGCGCAACTCGTCAGTTGACAGGAAACGTCAAAGTAGCAGTGGGACCGCTCGAAATCGCCAAAACTCCTACATTGTGGACACTTTGAAGCCAACGATGTCAAAATTGAGCGAGGCAGGAATAAGTTTGGAGAGAATAATCGCGTGAAATTCAGGGCGCTAAACCGGCCGAAGCCCCCTAGGTCAGAGGTGTGAAACCGCGTTCGTTTCTTTTTTTTTAATGGACTTTCAAGCAGGTAAGAAAAGGAGGCCAGGCGAGCTACGATTCAGGTGACGTTGAGAACTGATAGGCGGTCAGGTGGTATTCTACAGTGCTATGAAAGTGCAACAGAACCCCCTGCTTATAGAGGTAGCGCAGTAGCCTAGCATGGAATGACAACGCTCGGTTTGAATGCTGATACAGGATCATTCCCATTCGTATATTTACTTAAAACGCGTGATGAAGGAATCGTAAGAAAAAAAACACGTCTGCCCCGCCGTGGTGGTCTAGTGGCTAAGGTACTCGGCTGCTGACCCCCAGGTGGCGGGATCGAATACCCGCTGCGGCGGCTGCATGGAGGCGAAAATGCTTGAGACCCATGCGCTGAGATTCGGGTGCACGTTAAAGAGCCCCAGGTGGTAGAAATTTCCGCATCCCTCTACTATGGCGTCTCTTATAATGATATGGTGGTTTTGGGACGTTATACCCCACATACCATCATCATCCACAGGAGGTCTGGAGTGCGGCCTCACTGGCGAGCAGCTGCCGGTATAATGCACTCCCTCACCAGAGCAGGATTGGCCACCCTGGTGCAGTACCGGGCCACAACCTCCCATGAATGCAGCATTCAACGCTTAGCCCTCAGTCCCGGCTGCGAAACAACTGTTCAAGGAGGTGGTCAGACCTGTGGCGCAGCGGAGGGTGCTAAGAATCTCTGGGTCTGAACAGGCCGCCATTGAAATCTGAACTTGTCTTTATACCCTCAACTCTACAACGCTATCTATTGAGGCTATATATACCTGTGCTAGTCGAGGAATTAGCGGATGTTCAGTGCCGTGTAATAAGGCTAAGCGAAGTTGGGAGGACACGTGAGGCTTATAGAGTGCTGAAGAACGCACACGTGCTATGCTATACTGTGGATTAGTTGACAGAAAAAAAAACTAGGCGTAAGCTTTAAATGTGAATCATTTCTTATCTATCTATCTATCTATTTATCTATCTATCTATCTGATGATTGATTGATATGTGGGGTTTAACGTCCCAAAACCACCATATGATTATGAGAGACGCCGTAGTGGAGGGCTCCGGAAATTTAGACCACCTGGGGTTCTTTAACGTGCGCCCTAATCTGAGCACACGGGCCTACATTTCCGCCTCCATCGGAAATGCAGCCGCCCTAGCCGGGATTTGATCCCGCGACCTGCGGGTCAGCAGCCGAGTACCTTAGCCACTAGACCACCGCGGCGGGGCTATCTATCTATCTGTCTGTCTGTCTGTCTGTCTGTCTGTCTGTCTGTCTGTCTGTCTGTCTGTCTGTCTGTCTGTCTATCTATCTATCTATCTATCTATCTATCTATCTATCTATCTATCTATCTATCTATCTATCTATCTATCTATCTCTCTGTCTGTCTGTCTGTCTGTCTGTCTGTCTGTCTGTCTGTCTGTCTGTCTTATCTGTCTGTCTGTCCTTTATACACCAGATGGTCGAAATTTTCGGAGACCTCCACCACGGTGTTCCTAATGACCATCATGGTTTTGGGACGTAAAACGCCTGACAATATGATCAAATCTCATGGTTATAACTTAGCCCATCTGTACAGTGTGTGCTGGTTGTTCGGTCTGACCTATCAAGTTACTGGTACTGCGCGAACATGTTCAGTGTAATGCAGCCGGGCGCCTTTGAAGGGCTGCGTTTGATAATGTTCTTGCCGATTATCATTGTTCAGCGGCGTTAAGGATCGAACCAGTTCGTGGTTCGCAGGAGATTGTGCTACGTCGCATCGCTTCACCACCCGATTGTGGAGATAGGCGTGAAGACGCGCTTAAATTATTCCGTGTGCTGTATCGGTGGCACTTTTCAGTTGCTTGGGTGAGCGAACCTGTGCTTGTTCGGATGCTTTGTCAGTAACCAGTCGTAATAACGCTCCTTTATCGCCAGAGGCTGCGAGTGAAGTATAACATTACCGTGCCACACGCGCTCCGCGGTGTTTCGGGACGCTGGACGCAACTCACGTGCCTATTTTATAGCAGCGCACTGAGCCCTCTTGTCGCACCATGTCCTTTGTTTTTTTTTTAAGTGTGAATACACTTTATAAGCGACCCCAAACCATCCACCGCCGTCGGCGGCGTCCGCAGTCTTCTCTCTATCTTTAAAAGAAAGAGGACTTGGCGGGCCGCAGCGCGACGCTCTACCGAATAAGCCACGGACGCGACGCTGATAGTCCCCCTCTCCCTTCGCTCGCTCCTCCGCTCTCCTCGCTCGCTTCAGTCTCCCGTCGAGAGCGTGTCGTGAGGGGGAGTAAAGTTACAATCCGTTGGCATTCGCCAGTGAGTTAACGTAAACTCCCCCGTGTGATCAAATTGCGATTCCCAGGAACCATTACACCATAAAGGCACCATAGTGTGATTAATAAATATAATAGTGCGAATTAATAAATACCCCTCATAGCATCACCCCGTGTATTCGCACTTAACCATGTTCACCCTCGGGGAAATGCTTGGGAGTTTTTTTTTTTTTTTTCAGTGAGGCGAAGAGAGAATGACGCCGACTGAGGGCTGATTTCTCGCAATGCAGCGTTTACCTTCTTCCGGCTCAAGCTCGAGCAATTTCAGTCCGTGTTCTGGCTTGCGTTGCGACGTCGTTGCGTAATCAGTGCGCCTGCCGCGTTCGTCGGCATAAGTATAGAAACAGCCATTTGGGGTGGAAGGGAGTGTGTTGCGTGCACCGGGGAGAAGCCCTTCAAGGGCCCTCATTATAGACGGCCGCTGGAGTTTTCTCGCTTCGTTTCACCACTTTTTATACTCGCGATCAACGAATGCGTCCGAAAAAGGAGGCCGCATGCGTCTGGCGTGCATGTTGCACTCGCCGCATTCTCGCCGAGGTCGGGTGCCCCGCCGCGGTGGTCTAGTGGCTAAGGTACTCGGCTGCTGACCCGCATAGCGCGGGTTCGAATCCCGGCTGCGGCGGCTGCATTTCCGATGGAGGCGGAAAAGTTGTAGGCCCGTGTGCTCAGATTTGGGTGCACGTTAAAGAACCCCAGGTGGTCTAAATTTCCGGAGCCCTCCACTACGGCGTCTCTCATAATCAGAAGTGGTTTTGGGACGTTAAACCCCACATATCAATCAATCAATCAATCAATCGCCGAGGTCGGGAGAATGGCATTTCGCTCTTTTTTTCGGGTGGTTGGCGGGCAGAAAAAACTCGGCAAACTAGAGCATATTTAACGGACAAGAGAGAGAGAGATCATCCTGGACGTGCGTTGCGCGACGTCCTTAGTTGCAGGCAGCCACTTTTATCATCACCTTCCTGAAGACTTTTGTACCGAGGGAGAGTACTGTGTTGTTCACGCTTGGCGGCAGTGGTCTGTGTTGGCTTACTCCTTGGTTGTAGCTCCGCGTCTAGCGCTGTGTTAGACAATGGTAGCAAATGTCTAGGTATTACTTTTCTATGTCTCTCTTTCTCTCTCTCTCTCTCTCTCCAGAAACACACGCACGCATGCACGCACACATGCACACGGATCGATGATTCCATGTCGTTTTCGTCACTGGGACGATGACTATAGTCTGTTGTCGTTTGGCTACAGTTCGTCGTCTATAGTTTGTCGTTTTTGCGATGTCATGGCACAGATACTCGCGCTAGGAACAGTATATACTATACTTGTTACAGCGACACTTCATTCGGCCCATCTAAACGAGATAGACGTTTAGGGGAAGTTGGAGTCGCCAAGCTGGAGCCGATGTCTCGGCAAGAGTACTTGTCTTCATCGAAGCCTTGGCCCAAGACAATAGTCCTCCTTCCAAAACGTTGACTCCAGCTTTGAGACTTACCGTGAACGTCTATCTCTTTTAGACAGGCCGAAGTGGTGCTGTAACACAAACAGTACTGTTTTCAGCGGTCACGCGTCAAGGCCCATGTTAGCTCTAAAGCCCGTTCATTCTTGTCAGCTGTGGGTGAAGCTACCGACTGTGCATAAGTGCGAACGACTCACCGCTTCGTGTCGAATCAATCGCGTCGAATAGCCGACCGGTATAGGGTTTTCTTTTTTTATCCCTGCGCGTTCACGATCCGCAGAATCGTCGCCCTACGTTGCTGCCGCATGACCCCGCTTTTTGCCGCTGCCGACGAACGGAAGTTCGCCTGGTCTTCGGGAGGCCGGGCGTCAATATTTGCACGCGCCGTCACTATACTTGCCTTCTCCCAGCTTCGTAGTACCGAGGAAGAAGCCCGAGTTTTCCGAACTCTTTCGCCTATCCGGCCAGTGGGGAATTCGTATACTCCCTCATGCAGGTGGCGGGAGCGAGAGGCATAAGCTTGGCATAGCCTCCAGCTTGTTCAAAGTGCTTCTTCTTTTGTTTGACCTTCTTCGGCGCCGTCGTCGACGTGTTGACGTTAGCTTTCCTCGCAAGGTACGCGCGGTGGGACTTAGGTGGAGAGGGAAAAGAAAAAAAAAAACCGTCGCGTGCTGAGTTGGCGCTATTTGCGTAAATCTTGTGACACTTGTGGCTTTGCGACGGTGCTTTCTTTTTTCTCCCTTATTTTTTATATAGTTTTGTTTCGCACTTTCTACTAAGGAGTTTATCACGAAGGCGGTCGGCAACAGAAGGGAATTGGAAGGCATCGTGGAAACTGAGCATGCGCCGACCCTATATAGCTTTATGCAAACCAGTCTCACCTAGTCCTCTTACGGGCCTTCTGTTTATCCTTCATCCTTCATCTTATATATATATATATATATATATATATATATATATATATATATATATATATATATATATATATATATATATATATATATATATACTCGCTTTGTCTGCCAACGTGTATTTTTTTTAGTGAGGTCAGTTGTTTTCTTGAGGAGATTGCGAAAAAAAATTGCTTGCTCGCACCTGCTTCATAATTTTCTATGTTTTATAGCTTTTCCTCGCTCACTGGGCTGTTATCGCTTTCTCTTTTTAACACTGGACTTAGAAATGCAGATTTCGTGCCGCTCTGTCTAACTAGTTAATTTCTTCACCCTAGCTAAACATATAGAGTTGCGGGTTTGATGCCGGCCGCGGCGGTCGCGTTTCCATGGAGGCGAAATGTTAGAGGACCGTGTACAGCGCGCGATATTCGTGCATGCCAGAGAACACCACATAGTCGACATTTCCGGGGCTCTCCACTACGGCGTGCTTCGCAATCATATCGTGCTTTGTCACCCATATCGTGCTTTGCCCCGACGCGGTGGTCTAGTGGCTAAGCTACTCGGCTGCCGACCCGCAGGTCGCGTTGTCACATCCCGGCTGTGGCGGCTGCATTTCCGACGGAGGCGGAAATGTCGTAGGCCCGTGTGCTCGGATTTGGGTGCACGTGAAAGAACCCCAGGTGATTGAAATTTCCGGAGCCCTCCACTACGACGTCTCTCATAATCATGTGGTGGTTTTGGAACGTTAAACCCCACAAATCAATCAAATCTGAGATTATTGTTATTAATATTTTTGCGGCACCTTGTGGCTGCGCCGGTATGCTCGCTTGAATGAAAAGTGTAAATATCTATATCTTTGTTCTCTTGGTGTCCGTATAGAGGTTCATCATCTGCAATGATCGTCCTGGAATGCGCTTTCACAGTGCCTGCCGCTCCAAAGCAAACTGTTTACCTGATTCCAGTGGTTGTGTTCTGCTTTCCTTCTGGCCTTGTATGTTCACCCGAATGGAAGCTATGTGGCTTGCCCCCTTACCGAACCGTTACTAAAGCGGGCATTCTGTGGCCGATTTTGTGCTGTTTTCTGCTTTTTTTGTAAGAGGAAAAATGATTATTTCTAACGTAGATTATTAATATTTACTCTATTTATACTAATTGCTGCTGTTAGCGCTCGACAGGCTGGACCATACACCCGTCGTATACGCAAGGCTGTGCATTCTGCGCACTGGTTTCTCTGACCTTAGCGGTGTGCAGGTAGTATACACGTTCCTGTGCAACAGCTCGGCGCGATTTATCGCGGAAACGGCGCCGTAATGAGTGTGGAACTTCACTGTAAACGCGGGGAGAACCTGATCAGAATTGTTTCGCGCAGCTGGTGCAACTCCCACGCGTCGTAATTCTCGGCGCGCATATTCACGTTGTTTGCGCATTGCGCCGCAGCAGCGTGCTTGTCGCCAAGGGTGTAGTAGATAGTCCGGTGTCGGGTATACAGCCCCGCCGTTTCTCTCTTTATTCTAAGTGTGCTCACGTATACCTTCGTCTGCGTTGCGAGCGAGACAAATAAGGAGCGGGAGTCCGAAAAATTAAAAGCGCGACGACAGGCGCTCTTCCATTTCGCAAGAAAAAAAGAAAAGGAAACGAGCGACCAAGTATACAAGCGCAGAGCAAGACCGACTTGGGGAAACGATTAGGGAAATGTAAATATAGAAGCAGGGTTCGATAGGATGGCGTGTCTATGTGATGGGGGCGCTGTCAGGGAGATATGGCGTGGTGCGCATGCGCGGAAGGTGCGTGACTGCTGCCGGGCATCCGCGGCAATTGGGAAAACAGCTCGGCGGAATCGCGTCTTCTTCTCTCGGCGAGATTGCCTTCGCTGCACAGTCGAAGGAGAGGGAGTAAAAGACACACGCAAAAACGAGCATGTCGCGGGTGCAGACGGAGCAGAGGGAGAGATGCCTCCTGGGCCGTTCCTGTGTAAGTCCGTCGTTGCTCGCGGGGGGGCAGCACTCTAGCGTAGGGATAGCGTCGCGTGTGCCGCGATGAACGCGTACGTATACATACGAGCGAGCGAGAAAAGGGCGGGCTGTTGTTTTTCTTTTTTTTTATGTTTGCCGTTTGCAAGCCCGTTTGGCTTAGGGCGGCGCGGCAGCTGCACGAAAGTTTTCAGACCCGTGTATATTGCCTATCTAAACCGCGGCAAGGTCAAGAAAGAGCAAGAGCGGTAATGCGCACTGCTTCCGTTTTGTGAGGGTCGAGTTTTTGGAAGCACTATCGGAGCTCCGATGACGTTTAGGGGCTCCGTTGTCGCAACGCATTACGCTCTCTCTTTTTTTTTTCTTCGCCGTAGTATTCCTTCTATATTTTCACTTTTTTTGTTTTTTTAAGAGGATTTGTGCGTTGAATGGTATGCGGGAATGCAGCAGCGTATTTTTCGCATTTTCTGTGTCGTAAGCAGCTCGCATGGCTGTCGTATTGCATGGCTGTCGTATTGCCATTTTTTTATGTAGCTGGTAAATTGCAGTTATCTTTCATATTTTATTGAGTGCGTGTGCATCACGAAAGAAAGCGCTGCGAGCTGTATCAACGTTGCTCCGTCGTTGAATGATCGCGTTGACTGAATTTGTCTGGCTGAAAAAAAAAATGCTATTCTGGATATACTGTATGCTCTTCAGTCGGGGCAGTAATTGGGCGTAAGCGAGAGTGTGTCTATAAAACTAAAAATGTCGAGTTGCTCTGGTCGATGGACGAAATGTGAATCCAGAGCAGAGGTGTACGAGCTGCGAGTATTAGGATTCGCGCAATCTTTCGACTATCGCAGCTTGGAGCCTTGCATTTATTTATTCGAATGACTCGCTCCATCCGCCTCCCACTATAGAACCGAGTAGGCAGTGCCGAGGGCGCCACTTTGATGTCAACGAGGCTTCCGTATACGGAAACCGAAACGTCTCACTGATTTTTTAAAAGTCTTCATTTAACTCCGAGCTCCTTGCTTTTCTCTTAGCGTTTCAAACGCGTGGCATCCGCGTGCTGAGGCCATGGGTGTGCGCACAGGAAGAGGGGAGGGGGCATCCCCTGCCTTTCACATCAGGACGGCGAAGTATCATTGCTCGCAACAGTGAGCAACGATACTTACGCTTTACTACTTACGCTTACTTACTACTTATGCTTTAGTTCCGCGCGAAAAGCGAGAAATTTAACTTTTAGATTTCACTTTCTGCCCCATCATAACTAACTCTCTACTGCCAAATAAATGAAAACAGTCGCGGCAGAGTGCTTGGAAATTGTGCGCCTTGTTTTCTTTCTCTTTTTATATACCCGCCTTTGTACTTTATTTCGGTGCAACATTGGTGATTGCCACTGCATGCGGTGTGTACGCACCTCTGTTCGCACTTTCCGACCGTTCGAGGGCGTGGTTTCCGCCAATCCTTCGCCGGGCGGAAAGCGGCGCTGGACGAACGCTGGTATTGCCCTTTCTTGCTTCGCAGCCGAGCCGCGGTGCGTGCGACTTCCTTCCGGCGTCGCGCCTCTTTCGCTTCGCACGAACGCAGTACGACGAGGAGATACGTTGCTGGGCATACAGATGAGCTCTGGAGCTCTGGTGGCCGCGTAGATGCACCTTCTGCCAGACGAGTAATTGCGTTTTGTGTACGAGTGCACGAATGAGTTTCTCGCTACATCATGCCAGCTGGGAATCTTTTAAGTGTGAATACACTTTATAAGCGACCCCAAACCATCCACCGCCGTCGGCGGCGTCCGCAGTCTTCTCTCTATCTTTAAAAGAAAGAGGACTTGGCGGGCCGCAGCGCGACGCTCTACCGAATAAGCCACGGACGTGACGCTGATATCGGTGTCGGTAACGCGCCTTATACCCCCTCCCCCGTCGCTCGCTCCTCCGCTCTCCTCGCTCGCTGCAGCTGCGTGCGCACCCCTCTCTCTCGCGCGGCCGCCTTCTCTCTGTCTCCCGTCGAGAGCGGGTCGTGCAATGGATGTCCCGGAGGCAACGCTACCATCAACAACGAATGCAGTACAACCGAATGCCAGCACTGCACCCGTCGTTGGAGGTGACGGTACCGCGGTGGTTTCGCTGACGTTGGAAGATAAGGCGGCGCTGCGAAGGGCTCGTGAGACCGAACGTAAGCGGGCGACGTAAACTCCCCCGTGTGATCAAATTGCGATTCCCAGGAACCATTACACCATAAAGGCACCATAGTGTGATTAATAAATATAATAGTGCGAATTAATAAATACCCCTCATAGCATCACCCCGTGCATTCGCACTTAACCATGTTCGGCCTCGGGGAAATGCTTGGGAGTTTTTTTCTGTCGGTGTTTACGAATAGCCATATGACATTTCAGTGACAGATGCGTCGGCTGCTCGATGATACGACTTGGAACATTCCGACTGAACATATTCTTCGTCGACTTCTGATACCGCACCGTGAAGCTATTTCGGGTGTTGAAATCACGCGACTTGCACAAGCTGCCAATAAAGATGCATGTTCACTTCCTGCAGTTTATCTTCGGCGACGGCAAAGATTCCTTCTCCGTTCGCTTTGCCCGGCCCTATAGTATCTCCTCTAGAGGCCAGTAAGTCGTTTCTAGAGGCGACTGATTAGCATCGCCCTTTTTACTGAATGACGTGTTCATTCGGTATTCATCCCGCCTTTTGTGTCCCTCGCTGGGCCAGGCGTGTGCTGAACCGTTGATCGGGACACCCAGCCGAGGCATCTGATCGATGCCCGCATCGTGGCGTTCGCGAAAGGCGAAAAACGATATCGCGCATTCTTGCTCTCGCATCTACGGTATATACTGTCGGCTCGGGGTGGTCGTAAAAACGGCGCCGCGAATCCGGCGTGGCCCATAAACGCCGCCTTTCGTGTTCCCTGGCGGCACGCCGACGGTATTTACGCATTGGCCTTCTTCGCGTATATAAGTGCAGCTATAGACGCTTCTTGCTCCTATAACATCGACGATCGTCCGCGAAAACGCGCGTACAAATAAACGGCACGCATGCATTCCGCGCTCCCTGCGGAGGCTCAGGGTCTGTGTGCACGCCGCGGTGTGTGTTCGTGTGTGCGCTGGGCAGCCGTCATGCTGCATGTTGTGGTTGGTGCCTATCGGAAAGGAGTGATTTATGAACTGCTGCAAAATGTCTGCTTCTTGAGGGGGGGTACGTGACTAGGAGGTTGGTTTTGGGACGTTAAACCCCACAAATCAATCAATCGTGTCTATGAGGTCGGCCGTTGCTTGTAAAAGCTCGTTAAAGCGACCCCCGTTAATGCTGGAAATCGAACAATCATGTCGTGTTGACTAAGTCCCGGAACGTGCACGTGTAAGTTTAATGGCATCAAACTCTTGCAGTTCTGAAGACCGCGCGCGTGCCTTCAGTTCAAGTACGACGTGGACGCTGCCTTTGATGGCGTCGTATATCAGCAACCGCACTTCGTCTACGGCGGATGCGGCAATCGGTAACCTCGTTTTGACAACAGTCAATGCACTCGCAATGTCGTTACTCAAACGCGGTGGAATCTCTTCAAGATGAAGAGCTCCATCCGTTGCGTGCATGTTGGCATAAAATTCACTGGCTATATTGTCGTAACCGAACGATTAATTGCTGGCCGATTTCCCAGCGAGAACTTGCGTGTGCTGGTGTTTGCGGCATGTATAAGGAATCTGTTCAGAGCACGTTTTGGGTTAAGGCTCTGGGTCTTGAGCCGCGGTCGCGTTGTAAAGAAAGTCGCAAAAAACTTGCGGCTTTTACAATCATGCAAAATAAGGCTGGTTGTACGTACTCATCAGTAAAAGCGAAATGCACCGGTTAAATTTGCGCTTGTTTATTGTTTTCTCGACAGTTTCAATAATTCGGACATTTTTTTCCCGGTCCCGTTAAATCTGTATTAGCCAGCTTTTACTCTACACGACAAACTTTTTAAACATTTTTTCTCACTCTTTTACAGTCATATATCTTAAGCAGAGAAATGTGCATGCCCTAAAAGATGAACAGGCTCAACTTTTTTTTTTGTTCTACGAAAGCATAAATGTGTGCACCGCTAACAGTTAACAGTTAACTAACAGTTTAAAGCATCTTGGTCGCTATTGCCCGCGACTCTATCCCTTGTTGCGACCGGGGTTTCCAGACACCGGGGGTCCGGGATGAAGTTGTCGAGGCAGGAGGAAGAGAGACTTGAAGAGGGTTTATTTACAATATATACATTGCGAACTCCCTACACGGTGAGCCCTCAAACGTGGCAGGCCTCTACATGACTCCTAACATAGCGCTCCATGGTGCTTGGTTCTACATGGTTCTGCTCGGTTCTGCTCTGTTCTGCCTGGTTCTCTTCTCGAAAAAAAGCACACCGAATGAGCCGTGGGGGCTCATTATAAAGGGTCTGTCCTCCCCAGATCCCTAGATCGGGGACCGCGTACAGAGGGCACCGTCCAACCACGGATCACACATTACCCGCGAGGGTGACGAGCACGCACGGTCCACGTGAACGTTCAAAATTGAAGCGTGGTCACTGCACGGCCATGTGGCACGAACGTGGCTCCTCCTCGTCAAGGGGTGTCGCTGGGCGAGGGGTCTGAAGTTGATGACTGCATCCATCGAAAGGGCCGCCGTAAACAAGCTTCAAATGGTCGCCGAACGACTCGTTCAATTAGCGGGACGATTTCCGGCCGCCGCCGCCGCCGTCATCTTCCAAAGAAGAAGCTGCACTTGTGGTCTCCCGAACTGCTCACGGTGTCGTGGCGGCAAGACGCCGCACCCTCCGGCCAGGGGGGGAACAATACATGGCGGACACAGGCCGCCAACCCGTTTGGCGACTAAAAGGGAACATCAAAAGGAACGCCGATCCATTGTCAGACCTGGCGCCGGTCCTAACAGTAGGCAGCCGGTCGTTCGGTTACTTGTTTGGAGATTAAAGGAGCGCCGCTCCCTCGTCAGCTCGGGCGCCGGTCACAACAGCTCGTCCGCCGGCGGGAGAAGCGACCTGAGGGTGACCAGCTGCACAGGTTGCCCGAAGTGTCGCTGTGTAGTGCTGGCTTCCAGGCCACTGCTGATGACGCTCAGCCAAGGACTCTTTCCCTCTCGTTCCTTGTGGCTCCCCTCTGGGAAAAGCATTCATACACACCACCACAGGCACGGGAGAGCACCCTGCCCGCACTGAGACACGTCGAGTCCGACAAATTATCCAAAAGCAACCTTACTTAAGCAGTATTACCAAACACAAAGCAGCAATCGGGACGTTTCTCTGAGGTTTCACCAAAACTCCTAATCCCGATCCGATAATAATCTTCCCATCAAACTGCTTTCAAGAAAACTAACTGTCAAGTGATGCGCTCACCGTGGCATACCCGAGTGCTTGCGTGAGTAATCCGCCGTAACCCACCAGGTATCATACTCATAAAATAAAGCATTTTACTTCACGCTATCTTTTAGTTCCCGAAATTTAGTGCCGCCAAAGCCAGTCGTCAATTCCTTTTGAGAAGACGAAAGCATAACTGCCGTGCTGCACCTGCATTAGGAACATCTTTATTATACATCCGCAAACGCACATCACAGTGCTCCTGCCTGGAGGAGATACCACCTAACCGTTCCCTTGCTGTTGCCACTTTCACAAAGCATACATATAAACTCACGAGCTAGCTTTTCTTACACACCGGACACATGCGAACAAAACATTAAATGAACAACAAAAAAGTTTCGCATGAATCCTGAAAAATCTCGCAAGCAATAACTTTGCGTCTCTACGCTCAGTCATAATTAGTTCATAACGTTGCTCCTGCTCATTTACACGTATCTACCATGACGCAGGCTCCTATGCGTGTCGTTTATGCAATCGCAAAACGGTTACCTTTAAAACCAATACATACAAAGCTTAAAAAATAAACAGCATGGTACCTGCTACGTAAACGCTATCTAGTAGCAGAAGTACAAAACACATTCCAAAAGGAAAACTGACCTAAACAGTCAAAACAGATATTCAAAACTAAAAAATACAAATCCGCGGGAGAGCCCTCCGAAACGCTTACCGCTGTCACTTAATTTTGAGACGAACGCGCGGCGTCGCGTCCTGTGGGTCTTTCTAGGCGAACGGGAATGGAACAATGGCAAAACCCATTCGCTTCGCCTCCGACCCCCGCAAAGCTCTGCGCTGACAACCTGCGTTCTTACTCTCGCTGAGTACCTCGCACTCCCGCAGTCCATCAAACATGCCGTCGATAGAGCGACGAAAGGGTCTGCCTTTCTACCCAACGTGCTTTTTTTTTTTTTCGTTTTGTCCGGCGGCTCGGACGCATACAAACCAACTCCGGTGCCGATGACAAACGCCTAATTCTGTACGCTCTAATGCGTGTCACTATCCTTCCAATAGATCTCCTTACAACGCATATCGGCAACTAAAACGATAGAGTGCTAACGAAAACAAAGTTCAAACTAGTTATTTACAAAATCACTAAAGTAAACAACCAAAACATTCCTTTTTACAGTCCCGAGTCGACGTTTTCTGACAGGCTAACAGCTGTTCTCACTAACTTTTAGTCTAACTCGTGGTGGTCGCGCCCGGAACGATTTTCTCGAGAAGCGGGGTCTACAACACGCGTCAATCGCCCTGCTACCGAACCCCGCGACGTTCCTCGAAGCCGACTTGCTGTCGCTTCCTGCCCCTCGAAAACCACCGACTCTTTTGCCCCGCACCCCGTCCAATGCACCGCGAGAACAACGGAAGGGTCTCTTGCCCTTCGGCCACTTACGCACACAATGCGCTTCTCTTTTCTTTGTTCTCTGGCCGCTCGGACGCTTGCGATACGGCAACTTTCTTGAAATTTCGCTCCGCCATTTGAATACATTCCTCAAACGCGTCGCGATTTTTGCCTCGTCTTTACGGCGCTTTCTCCGTTTGTCACGCTTCTTCGTGCCGTCTACGGAGCCTTTCGCCAACCTCTGATGCTCGTCAGCACCCACTTGCTTGTTAGCTTTCCCGCGCGCACTGTCTGAATGATTGCCTAGCAATTCATCCTTCCAACACTGCCGCGTACGATGCGCTTTTCTTTTCCGGCGGTTCGGACGCATACGATACAGACCCGTCAGAGAAGACAACGGCACTTTTCTCGCGATGTCACTCCGCCGTTTGAAAACCTTACTCGAACGCGTTGTGCTCATCGCGAGCTTTGCCTTACTGTTGCCCTTCGGACGCTTTCTCCCCTGTGCACGCTTCTTGGCGCGGACCTGGGAGCCTTTCGTCCTACTCTGACGTTCTTCATCACCGATATGCTCCTCCGCCGTCTCGCGCGCCCAGTCCTGATGATCACTTATCAGTTCATCGCTAGACCGCGGCCGCGTAGATTGCGCTTTTCTTTTCCTCACTCTCCGGCCGCTTAGACGCATGCGATTCGAGCCAGTCAGAGAAGACAACGGGCCTTTTCTCGCAAATCCGCCACGCCGTTCGAAGGTCCTCGTCAAACGCGCCGTGCTGATCGCGAGCCTTGCCGCGCTTCTGTTTTTCGGACGCTTTCTCCGTTTGGCACATTCCTTGGTGCCAAACCTGGAGCCTTTCGTCCGCCTCTGACGCTCATCAACATAGTCTACAGGGCTGCAAGGTTCGATGGAACACTCTGTTAATCTTAACTCCGTTTCCACCACCACGGAACCCTCACACCCTGCTGCGACCGCGAGCTCTTTTCTCTCAGAATGGGTTAAAACCTGTTCCATTCCCTTACAGGCACTAGCCTTTTCTTCGGCCTCAAACGGCACCGCCGCTATATCTACAGATATCAGACATGTAGCCTCCGCTTCAGTTGTAAACGGCACCGCCGTTACATCGCACCGTTCGTGCGCTACATCTACAACTTTCTGACCTGTAGCCTTCTCTTCAACCTTAAACGGCACCGCCGCTACCTTGCACCGCTCGTGCGCTACATCTACGGATTGACCACTCTGCTGCAATGCCACCCCTCTACGCCGAATCCTATCTATCTCTTCGTCTAATTCCTGCATCCTTTTCATATGTTCTTCATGCCTGCGCTCAGCTTCCAATTCCTCCTGGCGCCATCTTTCCTTTCTTTGCGCCCTTTGTACTTCCTCCTCCTGGTCCAATAAGTACATATTCCCGAAGTGCTCGATTTCCTCATTGTCACTATTGCTTTCGAGAATCACTTCGCGGAGTTTAGAAGCAGGCATATCATCATTAAAATCTAGCTCCAGATCCCAACACAGGTTCAGCAGGTTCTCTCTTGTCAATCTCGTAAGATCCATGGCGACTACTTTGCTTTGGCTCAGCTGTGACAAAACACAAACCCACCAGCGTTTCAATTCTGGGTCTAGAGAAATTGAAGCCTGGCAAATCTCACAGCGGAGACCACAAGCTTAAGCACCCAAGTAGCACTACGTGGCCAACATCCCTCTCTACTTTTTCTTGTTAATTTTTCACTCCTGCTTTTTACAACATCCTAAAATTTAACCCGCAACGTACCCTTAGAAATTTTGAAACATTACCACTTGTTCCTATTGAATCATCTAAGCTTTCCTGCTTTAGCGTACTTGCTCAGATAATCATCCAGTGCTGCCTTGTGCTGAGATAACAACCACAGTGGCCAGGCAGTTGTTGGTTATATCTATCTTTTAACGAATCTAGGCTAAAAGACTCGATATATCTCAAGCACAAAGCCAGGCACTCACCCCATTACGTGCGGTGGTGGTACGCTGCTTCGATCCCGCCGAGTTCCAGGGCTTTCGGCTGGCCTCCGGTACATGTCGCTCTCCGTCGCAGACTCGTATCCCACCGCTGCCAACCAGTTGTTGCGACCGGGGTTTCCAGACACCGGGGGTCCGGGATGAAGTTGTCGAGGCAGGAGGAAGAGAGACTTGAAGAGGGTTTATTTACAATATATACATTGCGAACTCCCTACACGGTGAGCCCTCAAACGTGGCAGGCCTCTACATGACTCCTAACATAGCGCTCCATGGTGCTTGGTTCTACATGGTTCTGCTCGGTTCTGCTCTGTTCTGCCTGGTTCTCTTCTCGAAAAAAAGCACACCGAATGAGCCGTGGGGGCTCATTATAAAGGGTCTGTCCTCCCCAGATCCCTAGATCGGGGACCGCGTACAGAGGGCACCGTCCAACCACGGATCACACATTACCCGCGAGGGTGACGAGCACGCACGGTCCACGTGAACGTTCAAAATTGAAGCGTGGTCACTGCACGGCCATGTGGCACGAACGTGGCTCCTCCTCGTCAAGGGGTGTCGCTGGGCGAGGGGTCTGAAGTTGATGACTGCATCCATCGAAAGGGCCGCCGTAAACAAGCTTCAAATGGTCGCCGAACGACTCGTTCAATTAGCGGGACGATTTCCGGCCGCCGCCGCCGCCGTCATCTTCCAAAGAAGAAGCTGCACTTGTGGTCTCCCGAACTGCTCACGGTGTCGTGGCGGCAAGACGCCGCACCCTCCGGCCAGGGGGGGAACAATACATGGCGGACACAGGCCGCCAACCCGTTTGGCGACTAAAAGGGAACATCAAAAGGAACGCCGATCCATTGTCAGACCTGGCGCCGGTCCTAACAGTAGGCAGCCGGTCGTTCGGTTACTTGTTTGGAGATTAAAGGAGCGCCGCTCCCTCGTCAGCTCGGGCGCCGGTCACAACACCCTATGAAGTCGCGGGCAACTACTCTACCGCTGCCGTAAATAGCGTCATTGTATACATGAATAAAGAGAACAAAAGGAGTCTGGGAGTTGTCGTAATGTTCAAACTTCATGGCGGCGCATGGTACTATAACGAGGCTCTCTGTAGCGCGCCGAGTCCCCACGCCCCGGCCCCTTACTCGATGATTCGCAACCCTACAAGGCGGACATGTCACCGTATACACAGCGAGAGGGAAGGCGATATGAGGGGCACTCTCTCAGGCCCAGCTTGAAGCAAGGCGTAACGCACAGGGTCTGGAAATCTACTCCACTGACCAGGTTGTCTCATTTCCCTCGTACGCCTCGTATCATACTGGAGAGCGCTTTTTTCTCGGAACGTTGCGATGTGTTGCGCCCTGCTTCCGTGGCGAGTTCATCGTTAATTGCTTCCGCGCTGCGCCCTTTCTGCACGCTGGCAGTTTGGGTTTACAGCGCCGACGTGTCCGCTGCATGTGAGCTGACTTTTTTTATTCGTGTAGAGAACACTAAGCATTCTTAATGATTTCCTATGTTGCGGACCTTCTTTCGAAGTGTTCTTGACACTTCTCTTGAGGATGCCATTCTCTTGCGCTCTGAAGCTTATACTTTCTTTGTGATGTAAAGAAAAAAAATGACCTTGTGCATAATATTTAGATTCGTATCGACCGGACGCTATGTTCTAAAGTGGGAGGAATGATGGAATCCTCTTATAAATGACGTTGAGTAACAGAAGTGTTGTATCGTGAAGAGATAATTTATTGTTATCCACTCGCATTCATTATATATTTAAAACTTTCTCTCGAGTACTGTTGCTTTTACATACTGTTGTTTTTTTTTTCTTTCTTTTTTCAGTGCGACCTCTAGTGTGAACAGTCACTTGTTCCATAATCTCGACGACCTTTTTTGTTACGCGTTGTGCGTTGTATACGCACATCTTATATAAACAGTGGCTGCTCCTATAGAATCTGGACGTTCGCGAATCTATATAGAGTCGTGTATTTTGTACCGCAACAATGTGGCCCTATGGAGTTACATTATAAATGAGCACGATGCCGACGATTAGATCATACACGCCGTCCGCATTCTCACGACTAGAGCGATGGGTCGCACGTGTATGTATATACCCGTGCTATAGTGAGGAACCTGAGCGATTTCCACCCGCGTACTCATTGCGGCAGCGATCGTTCGCACTGTCCTCGGGGAACAGATTGACTTTCTTCCCCGTACCGTGTCTCCTTTTGTGAGCCGTGGCTGCCAACCTGGCGCTTGCAGCTGTCACCGTTCTTCCATGCAGGCACTTTGAGCGCTCGGCGAGACTTCGTATAGTGCGTTACCACTTATGTGTCCACTCGATCTGTACCAGTGTAGTGGGTCGCTGCTGCCTGCGTTTACGGTGTTGCGAGAGCGAGCAGCAGTGGTATACACAGTAGCGACGTCGTGGGTAAAACTCCTCGCAATAACCGAGGTCGGACCTTCCCTTATCGACTCGGCGTGCTGCGCGGCGAAGCGACGGGCTCTGTATTAAGCAACTAGGTAGGACGCAGGGAGGACGCTAGAAACTCCGTCGGATGCTCGTAATATACACCGGTTCCCTATATAAAGGAGCTCGAAGGTGTGCGCCGCCGCGGAAATTGATCCCCCGAGAAGTCCGGCTGCGATCTTGCCGGGGTAAAACGACTTGTGCCATCTTTTGCTTCCTTCCTTGCCGCGACTTGAACGATATCGTTTTCATCTTCTCTGAAGCGATGCGCAGAAGGGCGTGTTGCTTCGATTCTCTCTGGGAAGAACGCTAACAATGAACAACGACGATTCGTTTCGGGCGCTTCACCCGCGATCTGCTATAAATACCCGTCTTTCGTGGAGGCGTGCCTGTGTTCGAAACTCGGAACAATTCGCCATACCTGCCAGATGATTCTGCTCTGATCTGAGTGGCTGCTATCGCGCGCTCGATTGACGCTCGTGAAGGCGGGCCGCTCTCTTCATCGAGTTTAATGGTCGACCCGTAGGGACTGTGGATCTGAGAAAAGAGTGTAATACGAGCAAAGTACTAGTTGTTGTTGTAATGCACGTATCATTGCGCGTAATTCTCCCACCGATCGAGAGCTGTCTCTCTCGAAGTTGCTATTGTTTATGAAAGAAGTGCTTCGAATGTCGTGAATACTGTACACTATAGTTATATGGAATATACGAATCGACTGCGAGACTTCAGTGCTTACGTTTTTGGAGAAGGAAAAGGATGTCACAAAAGAAAACTTTTCGCTCGGCGTTTCGCCCCATTCACACAGAGTGTGGGACTGCATTGCGGGGAAGCCGGGTGGACATTCAGTTAATTTCGTGGCCGGATAGTGCCCCGCCACGGTGGTCTAGTGGCTGAGGTACTCGGCTGCTGACCCGCAGGTCGCGGGATCAAATCCCGGCTGTGGCGGCTGCATTTCCGATGGAGGCGGAAACGTTGTAGGCCCGTGTGCTCAGATTTGGGTGCACGTTAAAGAACCCCAGGGGGTCGAAATTTCCGGAGCCCTCCACTACGGTGTCTCTCGTAATCATATGGTGGTTTTGGGACGTTAAACCCCACAAATCAATCAATCAATCAATCAATCGTGGCCGGATAGTGTCCTTAACAGCTGGCAATCGTTGCGCACTTCATAAGCATGTATTTCAGTTTAAGAATTTCAGTTTAGGAATTTCAGTTTAAGGTACGTTGCCACTGTTCTTTTTGATAATCTCCTATACTTTGATGCTTTGTGTCCGTCTTCAAAAGGGCAGTTACAAACAAAAAAGATTAACCCTTTGGATTTGTTCTGTGCTAGATTCGCGCGACTCACGAACCTCGCCGGTATCAACTAAAGCTGACAGGTACGAAGACAGAGTCGTGAAGATTTTGTAAATTCAGTGATCTAAGGAAATGAAGACTAATTTTTTATAGAAATTTTTGGAATTCTCTCCAATAGAGTCAGCCTTGGCACATAAACGTCGCTCTAGAACTGAGGAATCTTATGGGAATAAAGCGAACTTTCTCTGATTAAGATAGAATGGCGCCCAGATTATATATGCGGAGTTATTTTAGCATATACTCAAGCGTTCGGCTGCAATAAATGTTTGAAGGTCGTCTCCCATTGAGTGACGCTGCCGTTTATTAGCGAACCCAACAGATAGCGCTAGTTGTTGATGTCGAGAATTCTTGGACGTGTGAATGCAGGAATGACCCAAAAATGTGCTCATAATGGCAGCAGTCATAGCCGCCGATCCTACCGTATCAAAAAAAAAAATAGACATCACACGGCAGCATTTCCGGTATATATGTGGGCTGTACAATCACAAGGATCTTTCCATATTATTTCGACCGAATGGATTATAGCCGTAATTATTTTCTCGTGCACCGATCTTAAAGTCTGCATATTGTTAAATTATTACAAATAAGCACCCTTTCGAGTTAAAGAAAACTTCATTTGGAAAGGTGGCGATAACGATGCGCATTTGCACAAATATAAGAGAGTTAAATATAAAAAAATGGTAAATATAATAATTTGCGAACGTATAGACTTACGCAGTCGAACATTGGAGAGTGACGTCACTTAATTACTCGAAGGGGCAGCAATAAGGTTGGGTGGAGGCCCTCGGCCGTCGCGATCTCTGCTCGTTACTATGAATGTTGGTGACGCGTAAGTTAGGGGACTGGTTACCGCCGCTCAAAGGAAGGAAATGAGCGAGACGAGCCTGCAGCTATATCGTTTCCGTACCTGTGTGTCGCATTAAAGAGTGAGTGCTGTGTTGCACCGAGTTCGCCGGCGGCCGAACTCCGGGAATGCGACGCTCGGTGCGGTCTGCGCCGACAGCGGCCCCGCTTCTCTTATCGGCCACTTTCGGGTGCTTGGGCCTCGCAACGCCCGGACCTCCTCCTCTTTATGAATATGGCATGCGCCCACGGCCGCTTGGACGCGGGTGACTGCTATACCTGTCCCCCGTGGTGGCTGTATAAATTTTCAGCTCGAGATCCCGTCGCGCGGCTTTCGGCTATCGCACGGGGCAGCAGTAAAGTTTACGCACCCGATGGATCACTCTGAAATTTTGATGCGTCACATGCAGGGCGCTTCTTTTACTCGGTCTTGCTTTTTTCTCTCTTTGGAGTTCGAGAAATGTTGCAGCGTTTACTTCACGCATCGAGGCGTTTTATATTATGACCTGAACGGTTTTCGATAATCTAAAGAGCCCATGCCACACACACACACACACGCACATTATATATATATATATATATATATATATATATATATATATATATATATGTGATTGAATACTCGCTGAGAAACAGCTACTGCCATGTGTCGCAGTAGTTTTTTTTTCTTGACATTTGTGTTGATGACGGGCCGTATTTAGGGGTACGTGATTAGACTGACATGGTAAAATAGTGGCTCGAAGTGACAAGCGCAATACAAGTTGACCCGGGGCTCCTAGTATAGCATAAGTTCTGTTCAAAAAAGAGCGATCACTTTTCCTGCGCATTTGGCCACCCCACTAAATACTAGCTCAAATGAACCCGGAAAAAACATTAAAACAAGCCATCAAGGAGCAGCGTATCGGGCAGCTCCCAAGTGGGCGGTATTGCAGGATTCTACGTATACGCACGATGCGACTGCTTGAATCATCGCAAATGGAGTTTGCAATACCAACATACGGTGGCTACATATGAATGTCAACCTATAGCTCATAATCATGAATGAACACTATCCTGGTGATCTTATCTCATATGCATGCGTGCACGTTATAGCCAAGATGATCTGTGAATAAATATTTAGTTATTATTTCTAACTAGCTAAGTTGCTGATGTGCAGGCATAAAGTATTGTTAGTGAATGTGAACGAACGTTTAAACGCCATATATATATATATACTAAACGTATATTTGCAGGCTTTTTCTCGCGTTTTTTTTAAGGTTGTGTCAAACCTTGTAAGCAAAGTGACATGTGCTGCTGTCGTTACTGACGCTAAAGTTCGTCTAATAAAATTCTTCGCATATTTGCGGATCATTTTTGTTATTAAAAAGAAAGTAGAAATAAATTAAAACTGCAGCATTTTTACACTGCAAGAGCGCTTTGGCATATGTTTTATTTAATACGCATGCAGCTGCAAAACGTGTGCCAATATTACAGATTCTTGAGGTAGACGGCACATACTTCCGTAGAAGCAAAAAACTGCGTTATTGTCCTCCGAGTTTTTCCGAGTCCAGTTCGTCCTCTCGGTCGTGATCGTGCACACCAGAGAATCGACCCAGCATATTGTTGCGACCGGGGTTTCCAGACACCGGGGGTCCGGGATGAAGTTGTCGAGGCAGGAGGAAGAGAGACTTGAAGAGGGTTTATTTACAATATATACATTGCGAACTCCCTACACGGTGAGCCCTCAAACGTGGCAGGCCTCTACATGACTCCTAACATAGCGCTCCATGGTGCTTGGTTCTACATGGTTCTGCTCGGTTCTGCTCTGTTCTGCCTGGTTCTCTTCTCGAAAAAAAGCACACCGAATGAGCCGTGGGGGCTCATTATAAAGGGTCTGTCCTCCCCAGATCCCTAGATCGGGGACCGCGTACAGAGGGCACCGTCCAACCACGGATCACACATTACCCGCGAGGGTGACGAGCACGCACGGTCCACGTGAACGTTCAAAATTGAAGCGTGGTCACTGCACGGCCATGTGGCACGAACGTGGCTCCTCCTCGTCAAGGGGTGTCGCTGGGCGAGGGGTCTGAAGTTGATGACTGCATCCATCGAAAGGGCCGCCGTAAACAAGCTTCAAATGGTCGCCGAACGACTCGTTCAATTAGCGGGACGATTTCCGGCCGCCGCCGCCGCCGTCATCTTCCAAAGAAGAAGCTGCACTTGTGGTCTCCCGAACTGCTCACGGTGTCGTGGCGGCAAGACGCCGCACCCTCCGGCCAGGGGGGAACAATACATGGCGGACACAGGCCGCCAACCCGTTTGGCGACTAAAAAGGAACATCAAAAGGAACGCCGATCCATTGTCAGACCTGGCGCCGGTCCTAACAGTAGGCAGCCGGTCGTTCGGTTTGGTTTGAAGATTAAAGGAGCGCCGCTCCCTCTTCAGCTCCGGCGCCGGTCACAACAGCTCGTCCGCCGGCGGGAGAAGCGACCTGAGGGTGACCAGCTGCACAGGTTGCTCGAAGTGTCGCTGTGTAGTGCTGTCTTCCAGGCCACTGCTGATGACGCTCAGCCAAGGACTCTTTCCCTCTCGTTCCTTGTGGCTCCCCTCTGGGAAAAGCATTCATACACACCACCACAGGCACGGGAGAGCACCCTGCCCGCACTGAGACACGTCGAGTCCGACAAATTATCCAAAAGCAACCTTACTTAAGCAGTATTACCAAACACAAAGCAGCAATCGGGACGTTTCTCTGAGGTTTCACCAAAACTCCTAATCCCGATCCGATAATAATCTTCCCATCAAACTGCTTTCAAGAAAACTAATTGTCAAGTGATGCGCTCACCGTGGCATACCCGAGTGCCTGCGTGAGTAATCCGCCGTAACCCACCAGGTATCATACTCATAAAATGAAGCATTTTACTTCACGCTATCTTTTAGTTCCCGAAATTTAGTGCCGCCAAAGCCAGTCGTCAATTCCTCTTGAGAAGACGAAAGCATAACTGCCGTGCTGCACCTGCATTAGGAACCTCTTTATTATACATCCGCAAACGCACATCACAGTGCGCCTGCCTGGAGGAGATACCACCTAACCGTTCCCTTGCTGTTGCCACTTTCACAAAGCATACATATAAACTCACGAGCTAGCTTTTCTTACACACCGGACACATGCGAACAAAACATTAAATGAACAACAAAAAAAGTTTCGCATGAATCCTGAAAAATCTCGCAAGCAATAACTTTGCGTCTCTACGCTCAGTCATAATTAGTTCGTAACGTTGCTCCTGCTCATTTACACGTATCTACCATGACGCAGGCTCCTATGCGTGTCGTTTATGCAATCGCACAACGCTTACCTTAGCTAAACGTACAACGCCCAAGAAATGAACAAAACCAAAAAATGTGTTACCTAAACACTATTTGGTAGACGAGATTCTTAAAAAACACATTAAAATCCAAAACAACTTAAACAGTCAAAAGCAAATTTCAAAACAAAATAAATCCACTAATGACCATCGTCAAAAGCTCACGGATGTCTACTCCTTTTTGGGACTAACGCGCGGTGTCGCGTCCTGTGGGTCTTTTTAGGCGAACGGGAAATGGAACAATGGCAAAACCCATTCGCTTCGCCTCCGACCCCCGCAAAGCTCTGCGCTGACAACCTGCGTTCTTACTCTCGCTGAGTACCTCGCACTCCCGCAGTCCATCAAACATGCCGTCGATAGAGCGACGAAAGGGTCTGCCTTTCTACCCAACGTGCTTTTTTTTTTTTTCGTTTTGTCCGGCGGCTCGGACGCATACAAACCAACTCCGGTGCCGATGACAAACGCCTAATTCTGTACGCTCTAATGCGTGTCACTATCCTTCCAATAGATCTATACAACGCATATAGGCTACCAAAATGATAGAGCGCTAACGAAAACAAAGTACAAACGAGTTATTTACAAAATCACAAAAACAAACAAAATGTTCCTTTCAACAGTCCCGAGTCGACGTTTTCCGAGAGGCTAACAGCTGTTCGCAACAACTCTGAGTCGAACTCGCGGTGGTCGCGCCCGGAACGATTTTCTCGAGAAGCGGGGTCTACAACACGCGTCAATCGCCCTGCTACCGAACCCCGCGACGTTCCTCGAAGCCGACTTGCTGTCGCTTCCTGCCCCTCGAAAACCACCGACTCTTTTGCCCCGCACCCCGTCCAATGCACCGCGAGAACAACGGAAGGGTCTCTTGCCCCTCGACCACTTACGCACACAATGCGCTTCTCTTTTCTTTGTTCTCTGGCCGCTTGGACGCTTGCGATACGGCAACTTTCTTGAAATTTCGCTCCGCCATTTGAATACATTCCTCAAACGCGTCGCGATTTTTGCCTGCCTGTTTTTACGGCGCTTTCTCCGTTTTGCACGTCTCTTGGTGCCGTCTACGGAGCCTTTCGCCCATCTCTGATGCTCACCAGCACCCACATGCTCATCTGATTTTTCGCGCGGACTGTCTGGATAATTGCCTAGCAATCTATCCTTCAAACACTGCCGCGTACGATGCGCTTTTCTTTTCCGGCGGTTCGGACGCATACGATACAGACCCGTCAGAGATGACAACGGCACTTTTCTCGCGATTTTACCACGCCGTTTGAAACCCTTACTCAAACGCGTTGTGCTCATCTCGAGCTTTGCCTTTTTGTTGCCCTTCGGACGCTTTCTCCCCTGTGCACGCTTCTTTGTGCGGACCTGGGAGCCTTTCGTCCTACTCTGACGTTCTTCATCACCGATATGCTCCTCCGCCATCTCGCGCGCCCAGTCCTGATGATTGCCTATCAGTTCATCGTTAGACCGCGGCCGCGTAGATTGCGCACTTCTGTTCCTTACTCTCCGGCCGCTCAGACGCATGCGATTTAAGCCAGTCAGAGAAGACAACGGGCCTTTTCTCGCAAATCCGCCACGCCGTTTGAAGGTCCTCGTCAAACGCGCCGCGCTGATCGCGAGCCTTGCCGCGCTTCTGTTTTTCGGACGCTTTCTCCGTTTGGCACATTCCTTGGTGCCAAACCTGGAGCCTTTCGTCCGCCTCTGACGCTCATCAACATGGTCTACAGGGCTGCAAGGTTCGATGGAACACTCTGTTAATCTTAACTTCGTTTCCACCACCACGGAACCCTCACACCCTGCTGTGACCGCGAGCTCTTTTCCCTCAGAATGGGTTAAAACCTGTTCCATTCCCTTACAGGCACTAGCCTTCTCTTTGGCCTCAAACGGCACCGCCGCTATATCTACAGATATCAGACCCGCAGCACTCTCTTCGGCCCTAAACGGCACCGCTGCTGAAACGCACCGTTCGTGCGGTACATCTGCAAATTTCTGACCTGTAGCCCTCTCTTCGGCCTTAATCGGCACCGCCGCTACGTCGCACCGTTCGTGCACTTCATCTACAGATGTCTGACCTGTAGCCTTCGCTTCGGTCTCAAATGGCACCGCCGCTACATCGCACCGTTCGTGCGCTACATCTATGGATTGACCACTCTGCTGCAATGCCACCAATTCACAATTAAGCCTTTCTATCTCTTCATCTAATTCCTGCATCCTTTTTATATGTTCTTCATGCCTGCGCTCAGCTTCCAATTCCTCCTGGCGCCATCTTTCCTTTCTTTGCGCCCTTTGTACTTCCTCCTCCTGGTCCAATAAGTACATATTCCCGAAGTGCTCGATTTCCTCATTGTCACTATTGCTTTCGAGAATCACTTCGCGGAGTTTAGAAGCAGGCATATCATCATTAAAATCTAGCTCCAGATCCCAACACAGGTTCAGCAGGTCCTCTCTTGTCAATCTCGTAAGATCCATGGCGACTACTTTGCTTTGGCTCAGCTGTGACAAAACACAAACCCACCAGCGTTTCAATTCTGGGTCTAGAGAAATTGAAGCCTGGCAAATCTCACAGCGGAGACCACAAGCTTAAGCACCCAAGTAGCACTACGTGGCCAACATCCCTCTCTACTTTTTCTTGTTAATTTTTCACTCCTGCTTTTTACAACATCCTAAAATTTAACCCGCAACGTACCCTTAGAAATTTTGAAACATTACCACTTGTTCCTATTGAATCATCTAAGCTTTCCTGCTTTAGCGTACTTGCTCAGATAATCATCCAGTGCTGCCTTGTGCTGAGATAACAACCACAGTGGCCAGGCAGTTGTTGGTTATATCTATCTTTTAACGAATCTAGGCTAAAAGACTCGATATATCTCAAGCACAAAGCCAGGCACTCACCCCATTACGTGCGGTGGTGGTACGCTGCTTCGATCCCGCCGAGTTCCAGGGCTTTCGGCTGGCCTCCGGTACATGTCGCTCTCCGTCGCAGACTCGTATCCCACCGCTGCCACCAGCTGTTGCGACCGGGGTTTCCAGACACCGGGGGTCCGGGATGAAGTTGTCGAGGCAGGAGGAAGAGAGACTTGAAGAGGGTTTATTTACAATATATACATTGCGAACTCCCTACACGGTGAGCCCTCAAACGTGGCAGGCCTCTACATGACTCCTAACATAGCGCTCCATGGTGCTTGGTTCTACATGGTTCTGCTCGGTTCTGCTCTGTTCTGCCTGGTTCTCTTCTCGAAAAAAAGCACACCGAATGAGCCGTGGGGGCTCATTATAAAGGGTCTGTCCTCCCCAGATCCCTAGATCGGGGACCGCGTACAGAGGGCACCGTCCAACCACGGATCACACATTACCCGCGAGGGTGACGAGCACGCACGGTCCACGTGAACGTTCAAAATTGAAGCGTGGTCACTGCACGGCCATGTGGCACGAACGTGGCTCCTCCTCGTCAAGGGGTGTCGCTGGGCGAGGGGTCTGAAGTTGATGACTGCATCCATCGAAAGGGCCGCCGTAAACAAGCTTCAAATGGTCGCCGAACGACTCGTTCAATTAGCGGGACGATTTCCGGCCGCCGCCGCCGCCGTCATCTTCCAAAGAAGAAGCTGCACTTGTGGTCTCCCGAACTGCTCACGGTGTCGTGGCGGCAAGACGCCGCACCCTCCGGCCAGGGGGGAACAATACATGGCGGACACAGGCCGCCAACCCGTTTGGCGACTAAAAAGGAACATCAAAAGGAACGCCGATCCATTGTCAGACCTGGCGCCGGTCCTAACAGTAGGCAGCCGGTCGTTCGGTTTGGTTTGAAGATTAAAGGAGCGCCGCTCCCTCTTCAGCTCCGGCGCCGGTCACAACAATATCCACTGTATCCAGAGCCTGCACTGGCGTTGTAAAAAAAAAAAAATCGAGTTGTTAGTGGCCTCGTCTTCTCTCAGTAATCGATTTCCTAGTTATGTGACATTACATAACCTAGAAATTGATTATTCTCCCTCCCCCCCCCCCGGTCTGCAATATTAACTACGCGTATTTGTATGTATCACGCGTGCCTGCACACTAAATTTTCAGCTGATAGTTTGCGCCCGTTTCGTTTCTCTTCCTGGTCTATTGCGCAGTTGCTCGTCAGAATTGGTTACCAATTTGCTCAGTGGTCCGTTCCTATGTGTAAATTTTGAGGGCAATTCGGATTACTTTGTTACATCTAATGCTTCATTATAACGCGTGCCATGATGACTTGGTTTGACTGCTATATACCTTACAGTTTTCCATTTAGCGTTCCTTGTTTCTGCTTGTACTTTTAAATGGGGTGAAGTTTGCGGATGTTTTAATGTTTACAGTTAAGGTCTGCTGTGACGCGATAACAAATTATTTGGTGATCGCTAGGCTCGCGGAGAATGGGCTCGTGGCCTCATATGAACGCTCTAAAATTTCGGGGGTACAACGAAAGTGATTACCGAACCCGCGTGCCACCCTTGTCGAAAACCCGTTACCCGGGGCGAAGTTCGCATTGATTGATGCCCGCCCCCAGCTTCGCGAGATGTGGCCTCACGTCAGCGCCCCAACTATATATGCTTGAGAGTGCGAGCGTCCGACCTCGTCTGGCGATGGACACGGGATGCACTTTCGGTGGCCACAACTGCATCTACCTGAACTCTTTCGTCCACCGAGCCCAGCCAGCGCCTCCTAGAATTGGAGGCGCTGGCTGGGCTCGGTGGCTGGGCTCGGCTCCTAGAATAGGTGGCTTTGGCCCAGCGGCCTTCGCGTCCGGCGTTCGTTCTTTCGTGTTTGTTATTTTTTTTTTGTTTGCTTGATCGTTCTATCTGTCCGTGACGCGGCGAGGAGTAGAGGCATCCTTCCGGCGAAGAACCTCGGAGCGGGGCTTCTTCGTGGCGCGGGACCCTGTAGACGTCGCGCCATCGTCGTCGCCGGTCTCCGCCGAGTAATGCAATTTGTCTTGAACCGTTGCCGGTTGCGATATGCCTTCGGTTGTTCGTTTTGCTTGCATCCCCCTCATCCTTACTTCTTTTCCCCTTCCTGCATGGCGTGCGCCCGTGTGATCGCTTTTTCGTTTTCTTTTTGCCCGGCGGTGCTGTAGTAGTTGCGTCATTTTTCTTGCGCCTTCGCGGCGGCATTTTCACCATACGCCGCGCGCTTGTCCAGACGAGCTTCGTAGATGGACTCTCGCTGCCGTTCGAGGAAAAAAACTTGAGCGCACTATCCATAAGCGCTACTGAGCGCAGAGACGCCGCAGTTTTTTCTTTTCTCTCTCCATCTGCGCGCGCGGCCACTGTTGCTGACCAAGTTTCGTTTCTTTCTCTCTCTCTCTTTGATCTCCCGCTCACATTTCGAAAGTGTTATTGTTTTTGCCCCGGCCGTTTGTTCGACGTGAGTAACTTATGTCGGTCGTTCCTGCTGTCTCCCCATTGCAGCTCGAAGCTGGTGACGTCATTGTCGAGGTCAACGACACCCCCGTGGTCAGCTTCACCACCAAAGAAGGTGAGTCGGATTTTATTCATTGATCTCCTCTCTCTCTCCGTTCTTTCTTTAATTGCCTTGCACTTCAAAGTGGTGGCATGGTTCGAAAAGAAGCGAAGACGATTTTGAAGACGCCACCATAAATCAGTGAAAGGAGTGCAAATTTTTGGCGCTCGATAAAGAATTGAGGGCTGTCCATGTATTTGTATAGCAAGCTGTCTCTTCCACCGCTTGAAGCGAGAGCTTGTTCCGTGCATGGCATTCCAGCTGTTCCGACTATTTCGGCCGAAGAGAGTTCTGCGTCTTATAATCTTTCTGAAGTGTGCCGGAAAGATCAGAACTGCAACCGAATAATAGCCTTGTATCTATGATTCTGGTGTGCGCAATGGCGGGAGTGTGTAATGATAGCTTAGCAATGCGCCCTTGTTTTTAGTTTTAAATCAGTAATAGAGTTCGTTTCGTTAATTGGCGCATTATACCGCCTCTTTTAGAACTGTCTTCTCTTACAGGTACTTCTCTCCATGCACCCAAAAATATAAATTGAGAAGTGTATGGTATGCACTTTCGCAAGCACTGCAGCTTGGACTATATAAACAGTTATCACCTAAAAAGGTGGACCTGCGCTATATTTTGGAGGCTTAAAAACGCGTTCGATATAATGAGAGGTTTTGTAAACCTAAGTTGCGCTTATTATCAAGCTCGAGCCTGTCCAATTCACGACGAGCTAAGAGGGCTGTCAGATTTCATTATCGTGTCTTGAACCATCTCGGGAGAGGTTATATGCTGCATGTAATATATTGTGTATTGGTGCTCGGGAACCATAAGTGACGGTTTTACTCTTTTGATTTTCGATTTTAAGTGAATTGTTAGCATAACCTTGTGACATATATATATATATATATATATATATATATATATATATATATATATATATATATATATATATATATATATATATATATATATATTGTGTGTGTGTGTGTGTGTGTGTGTGGTATTCCGGCCGCGGCCGCCACTACGTTACGTCGCTTGCCTCCAAAAAAACTGTACGTTGTACCAATAAAGGCGCCTTACTTCAATTATACATCCTACAGCATAGCCGCTCACCGGCACCAGCTGCGTTCCCCCAAGTTAAGGCTATAAATACTCTTGGAACCGCTTAGGAACTGTACGTCTCGCGCGGACCTGTGTATGTGTGCTGTTCTCCTTTATGCCATGATGCGCGTAATTGCTCAGTCACATATCGAAATGTTGATGCTCGCGAATAGGACTGTTTAAACAGATGATTCGTAAGGCAAAATCATTGCGCCTAGTAGATTTTTCTTGTTAGCAATCCTTACTACCTACGTTAGCAACCATTACTAACGGCGTTAGTAACGGTGGAGGTAGTAACTTTTTAAAGAAATTTATGTAGCGTGAGGCGAAAAAACGGACACAGGAAGGAATAGACTGAGAGGACAGAGCGCTAAAAGCGCTCTGTCCTCTCAGTCTATTCCTTCCTGTGTCCGTTTTTTCACCTCGCGCTACATAAATTTCTTTAAAAAGTTTCACCACAAGCCCACATCGCCACTCATGTCGAGGTAGTAACGGTTACTAACCTCACTTATTAGCCAGTTAGTAACATATGTGACAAGCAGTTAGTAAACCGAACTTAGTAAATACTACAACCTTTTTTTTTTTTAAGAGTGTAGCGGTGGTGACGGCCGGCGAGTTGCACCTGTCGTGGCAACGCAACAGCGTCATGGTTTCACAAGTGCTACCCAATATATTTACTTTAGCAGGTGATTTGATTGTTCGCTGTTATCTCAGAGACCGATCAGTGAGATAGACAGTGAAAATTCTATTTTGCATACAATATGAAACTTCTTCTCCAGAACTGCATATGCAGGCATTGGCATACCCACGTACTTTTTGCTCTGCACGTAATTTTAGCTGTCTTAACATGGCATTTTCCTCACAATGCAGTTTTAAATGCGTATTATTTCTTGGAAGTGCTCAAATTGCGAACTAATGCGCTTTGTGTGTTTCTATCTATCGCTCGTCTAACCGCCTATACGTACACCTGGTGCTGTAGTTGTCTTCTGCCTAACCTGGTACAAACCAATGTTACCGAATGAGTACGTGAGTTTATGATGAACTCGAGTGCCAGGTCACGAAATGTATAACGTGATATCCTTGTCCGTACGTCGTAAATAATCCTTTCCCTCAGTCACGTGTGGCCTATACCCGCATACCTTGGGTATGCCATGAAATGCTGGATATGTGTGCGGCACGCACGTTTGAAGAGTAGCATTACATGCCTGTTTCTAGGAAAATTCCAGTGGATGCAAAGAATGAAAATTACGTTTACATCCGGAGTAAACCTATCACGAAGCCCCGCCGATGCCTGAACACTCTGCGGAAAGGGATTTTAGCAGTGACGTATGGATAATGTAGCTGCGGTGTTGACTAACCGCTTTTATAGCAATGCAGTAAGCATTGCACTTACATTTCTGAAGCGTCGCATGTATTGCAAGTACCGTAGCATGCAGTTCATTCGTTAAAACTTGCGTATGTGCTTTAACGTGGGTAGCAGTGCGAGATAAGATCGTGAGCTTGCCTTTTAGGCGACAGTGAACTCCCCGTCGCTTGTGAGCCCTCGTTTTGATAAACTACTCAACTCAAATTCCTATACATGCATCTCGTAACGCTGTGCTGAAAGCACAAATTCTAGCGTCGCATGAATTGAATTCTGGCCATGTGCGAGGTGCACCGAAATTTGGTCCCCTGGAAATTTTGAACGTCTGTTCTTTAGCGTGCACCTATACATATTGCACAGAACACGGGTCTGTGGCAATTCGCTTCTATCGAAACGCGGTCGCCGGGGTCGGGATCGAACCGAGAGGGTGGCGCCAGGGGTGGGCACGGGGGGACTGGAGTCTCCTCCCCCAATTTTTGCCTGCTCCACCGTCTTCTCACCCCCCCCCCTCCCTAAGAGGGAACATATAGACTGGTGGTGGTAGTGGTTCATGTGGAAAAGGAAGAAGACACCTAATTTCTGTCTGCCTACAGGCGACACGGCGCAGTTCCTTAAACATATAGACTCATAATGCAGTGACTAAGTTCCCGCCTCGCTGCCCTCTCCTCCATAAAGAAACTCGCTTATCTTGGGTGCCCCCCTCCCCCTTCCACCGGTAAAAAGATCCTGGCGCCCCCCTGGGTCGGACCTGCGTCCTTCGGGTCGGCAACAAAGCACCGTCACACCACTGCGGCAGTCTCGTTGCATGTATTCCTGCTGCGTACAAGCCGGAAAAGTGAGCTCAATGATTAAAAACTAAATGCATTAACTTGAAAAAA
Organism: Rhipicephalus annulatus; assembly: GCA_013436015.1. Classification (NCBI taxonomy): domain Eukaryota; kingdom Metazoa; phylum Arthropoda; class Arachnida; order Ixodida; family Ixodidae; genus Rhipicephalus; species Rhipicephalus annulatus. The sequence goes on from WOVY01016174.1 coordinate 232,351, forward strand.
TGGGAAAAATATCATGCCTGCATATTCTTTGCTAACGAAACTTTAAAGCAAGGAGGAGGTTAGGGTCACCGATTACCTGTATAGAACTTGGATCCCACACTCATATTTTGGTAGCTGTTGCAATTCTATTACGAGCTGCAAGAAGTTCGCATTATGCTCGCGTGCAACTGTAAATCTTTCTAACTGCTGCAAGGCACTATGCGTAAAAAAAGAGAACTTGTTTTGTGTCGTTACGTAAAGGAAATCATGCGAAGAAAGGTCGCCTCCCTATTAAGAGCTCTTTCGTAGCCATTACAACTGCAAGAGAAGGCGCAAAACATCAAGAGAGGTTGTTATGTGTACGTAAATTCTATTTCACCATTTACTTATATTATTTTTAATTAACAATTTTTTTGATATTCGCGTTTCTTTTCCTTGCGCTGTTTACTCTGTCTGTGCCAAAATATCTGTCATTGCATCTTCTTTTACTGTTTTTAGTTTGAGTTGATAATGCAAGCACTGTAACGGTAAGCCAGTATTCTTATCATTGTACTCATAAATCGTTGTGTGAAAAATAATGTTATTGAACTAGAACTAGAAGCCTTTCTACGTCCATGTTTTGTGTACGCAGCATGTGTGTGGCACCATGAAGGCGCTAACCTGCCAGCATAGTCCTCAGACTTCATTTTTCCTCGTTTACAATGATATCGGCGCCATGTGGGCGAACACAACGCGCTTATACCGCAACCATGATGTAAGAATATTTTCTCGCACCGTGACCGAAACCACAATACTTGGTTTAAACGCGAGGAACTCGTCAGGGCGCTGGCTGACGCGCGCGCGAACGGAGCGCGCCAGCGAGCGGCTGCGCCCTTTGGGGGCTGTATCGTAAAATCTTTCAGCCACGCCGCCTCGTTCACGATACTGGGAAAGTCTCTATGCCACCATAGTGGCGCGCCTTCCGTTTAGCGCGCCGTCCAAACGAGGGCGCTACAACGTCGACGGCCGCGTGGTTCGTGCTTGCCGGTTCTCTGCCTGAGCCTTCTGAACTCACTAGAACTACTCTACTCACGAAAATTGTTTCTCGACTGGACTCTCTCGGCCTCAAACTCGCTAAAATGTCACCTAGCCAGACTCGCTCAGAATCACGGCTCGACCTGAGTCTGCGCGAGTCGACTCATGAGCGTGTGTTAATTTGTTCTTGGCTTTCTGTAGCATGGTGCCAATGCTCTTTGACCGCAATGTTTCGCATAATCGGTGCTCTATGTGGCGCCTTTTGGTGTCGTATCTTCAATTACGTGATCTTCAAGTGCGTGGTTGCAGTCTAGTGAGGACATTTTTAACTAGTCTATTACTGCGTGAAAACGGTTACTCTTTGTATGTCTCAGGAAAATGGTTTTTCTCAGTCTGAAAAGTACTGAAGCATACCAAAATTTTAGGAATGGAATGCTCTTTCCAAAAAAAAAAAACGTATGTTGTCGAGCAACAAAAATATATTGGAATGAATAAAAATGTGAAAAGTGTGAAATTTAAGTTGCTAGCTGGTAAAAAGTGCGATAAAAAGTAATGCAAAATATTCAAATATAAAAAATACAAAATATACATTTCGAAGATAAATGACCTAGGAACACTACAAAAGTAACAAATTTTCTAGAAAATGTTTCTATTCGCATAGACAAAGAAAATAGGGAGCGAGATGCTGCTTCATCGCTGGTACCATGCTGTGAAGCATTCTTTGGCTTTTCGTGAGACAAAAGTGAACTCGTATACTTTTTTCAGTAAACTGTTTTTTGCGATAAGAGTCTTGAGGTGTTCCGGTATAGATGGATGCGCGTGATGTGAATAATCCGTCTATAAATCAGGTGTCCAATGAAGTCCACTGTTTCGTCTAGCGTCACCTATTTCCATGAGCCACCTCATATGGGTTGGCGTACCAATATATGCATGAATGCATATTTCTCAGAATTTTTGGGCATCGTATTCAAAAAAAAAAGAACAATATCGCGCGCAGTTCCTAAACGTTTCGCGCTGCTCCGTAGTCAGGGCCAAGATGTGCTCCGGTGGCCTTCTTGTCGGGAGAAGAAGCTCTGCAGCCAGCGCCAGCACACCGCGGCTCAGCGACGTGGGGACTTCGCACGTAATCAGAGTAGCGATAATATTGTGCACAAATGTCAGCAACTGGCCCTGCCGCGGTGGTCTAGTGGCTAAGGTACTCGGCTGCTGACCCGCATGGCGCGGGTTCGAATCCCGGCTGCGGCGGCTGCATTTCCGATGGAGGCGGAAATGTTGTAGGCCCGTGTGCTCAGATTTGGGTGCACGTTAAAGAACCCCAGGTGGTCGAAATTTCCGGAGCCCTCCACTACGGCGTCTCTCATAATCATGAAGTGGTTTTGGGACGTTAAACCCCACATATCAATCAAATGTCAGCAACTGTGCACTTGCGGCGAATGAGATGACTGGAAGCCGTAAACTGAACAAACCAATGAATGGCTGTGGGTGTCTCAGGCTGACGATGTCTCAAGTTGTAAGACAGATTCGAGTGGCCCGTGTTTTTTCCAGCGCATGTGCGCACCCATGCGCAAATGACGACGACGACGTTGGAGCTACTCTAGTGGCCCGACTAGTAGTAGACTTGTGTCTGATATAACTACGCAAGCGAAACCGAAGTTGCTGTAAACTGGCCGAGAAGGCCACCTCCACATTTTATGCATGCAGCGGACTTTCGGAAATATATTTTGTAGAATAAATTTTTACTCACTACTAGCAGCAGCTCCTCATTGAATAGCTGGTATAAATTTAACAATTAGTACTGCTAAACACTGTCAGATTACGCAGTTGACACCTTAATTTCATATACGACTTCCATAGTTTTTGTTTAGTTTTTTTTATTACAGAACTTTGATGTTACTGCAGCATAACTATGTTGGGCCCGCGTTTCAGTCAAGTTCGGCAGCCAAGTGCATTTTCTCAACAACACATACGCATTGGTTTGCGCAAAACTCTGTCGAAAATCACTACTTTGCCAAAACGGGCAAATTATAATTGATCCTGAAAGTTGAGTGGCTGGACTAACTGCTGGAAAGTGCTGGGTTCATGAGAATCAAATTAACGTGCCAAAATCGACGATCCAAAGCGTCAATCACCGGTGATCGATTTGAATAGGAGTGGTAACGAAAGAGTTTATGAGACGCGGCTAACACGAGGCATTTTTATGAAGTTCCCGTGAAAGAGTTAGGGGGTGAGGGAGGAAGTTAAGCCCTCCTCCTCCCCCCTATGTAACTCATGCCTCTTATTAGTGAATATTAGACTGGTATATGAACTCTGGTGCGTTGAAGTGTGTGTGATTAGACTTGATTGTACACGTGAATTGCCATAAGGCTCATAATAACGGTGAAGTTGTGTAGATATTTTCATAGACAAACAGACACAGAACTTTATAAGAGGCCCTGAGGAACACTATTTCAATGAGGTAAAGTAGCTGGCCGTTCCCGCGTCGGAACGGGTAGGCCGAGCCTTATCGACGCGTCGTGGGCCCTCTGGACAGCCCTGAGTTGATATAAAAGTTCTGAGCTCCTGAGTGCAGAGCTCCATTCGTTTTCGGTCATGCGCTGAGAACTCTGCAATGTGGGACAGTGCCAGAGCATGTGGTCTAACGTAGATGCGGTGCCACAATCTGGTCATGTTGGATGAATCCCTTCATGGACTAGCTTTGGGAATGAAGACTGGGATACGAACTGGTTTGAAGCATGCGAAGGGATTCTGCCTGTGCCCTACAAAGTTTCATATGAGGAAGTGGGAAGAACGGTCAAACGGGTACAAGTGATGCTTGGCCGTTCTTCGCCCTGCGTGGTCATTAAATGAAATTCATGCAGGTTTGGGGTAATTCCCTCAACCGTGGTTGATAAGCGCTGTAGCGGCCCTGGGTCGGTGTCAGATGTGTGACGTCTGGTATTCCCATAGGTCGGCAACAAATGTGGAGCTAGCTGCCTCTCACTCAAGCAATATATTGTGCGTCTAGGGCTCACTCTGCCTCAGGCTCACCCGAATTTAAACCCACACAAAATAGAAGTTTTGTGAATTCGGCAGCCTACGTTAAGTGTGGCTATAAAGCTTCAGCATTTCATTACATGGTCCCTTAAATGTGTATCACGTGTGAGTCAGTTGCACCTTTCTTAACGTACATGTTTATGACGTGAGATTTATTTGACGCTTGCAAACATTACACCAAATTAATTGTTTACTAGTGCAATTATAAAATTTTCGATAAGTTTACTATGTGCACAGCCAGGAACATTATACGTTGCCAAAGGAAACGCAAGATGTATTTTTACAATAAATTAGTACAACTTCATCTTGAAAGTAATCATTATATAGTGTCTGCAAGTTTCATTCACGTAAGTTCTTTTTTTTTTTTGAAAATACTCCTTTAAACATTGCACTGCGCCTGCAATTATAGTAAATGGCTGCTGAAAGCAATCGCAGATGAGGGGTTAACAGGATTAATTGAAATCTTGTTATATGAAGGGAGCATATAGCCATCAAAATATTCAAAGAATCAGAAATTTTGTCCACCGATGTGGAAGCTAAAAGTGCATTGAAATTATTATTTCTTGCTTCCACTCCAAACAATGCATTAATGTGAACAATATAAGTTGCATGCATTTTGTTTTTACATAATACTATATAGGATTGCTCTATAATAATAGCGAGGTTCGGAAGCTTTAATACGTTTTGTGACCAGACACGATTTGTTCCTCGTAAAACATGTCTGCTCTCGTATACATTATTTACGTCGTATTAATTGCAACTTATTGTTTCAAACCTAAATGCCATGAAAAATGTACGAGTTAAATTACACGAATGCAGGCATATATGCATTCAACTGAGTTGCAACTATTACGAACACAAAGCTGACCTGAAATTCCGTTTTTTTTTTTTTGCATGGCAGAAACAACATATATAATTAATACTCCAATTGTTGTAGAAAATAAGCAGGTCAGCTTTGTGTACAAATTGTTATACATTACAATCCGCATAAAAGTGTGATCATGGTGCTAATTATATACGTGGTTCATCCCATATAAGGGAGCACTTCTACATATAAGGACCCACTTGATATGTTATATATGGTGGGGCCGTGCCTTATTAAGGCCGGATTTGACTCCTTATATGGGCCAACCGCGTCATATGTGGCTGTATATAACCCCACACGTGAACCGCCTCCGCCAGATATACATCCATATATGGTAAATGGAAGCCACATATGCTGACATATATGCTTATATGTGGCCACGTATAACTTATATATGGGCCATGTATGGCATTTCCGTAAGGGGAACACGGGCTGGTGGCTGCTCACTGTGCATGGTGCATTACTACTCCTGCGCTTGATTTACCATAAAATTCGCACGTATAGACTGCGCTTTTGTCTCAGCTGGTTGGGATAGTGTAAAAATCTGTTAAAGTGTTTTCATTGGGTCGAGCGCCCTCGTTTCTCTCTCGTGCTTTAGAGAGTCTACGTTGGCATCTCGGCGAATTCATAAATGGCCTTCGTTCGCATGACGGGGGGGGGGGGGGGTAGCACTGCAGCATGTGCGCGCACCAACTGCGTTCATCAAAACATTATATTGCGATAGTGATGGTGCAGAGGATCGACGTGTGCTCGTGCCGCCGCTGTTGGTGCCGGTGGCTCTCCCGCCATAGGTAATGTATATGACGGATCATCACATACCCGCGGAAAGGCCGCTTGTCCAAATACCCTTTCTCGGATGTTCACGCGTGTCCGCACTCCCAGGCGCGTCGTTGGTGCTTACGTCACCGAACGGCGCGCGTATATACGCCAGCAGCAACGAGGTCTTCTAGCCCGCGCGCGATATCGGCCTTTGAAAACCCCGTTAGCATCGCGCCGAAAACGTTCGCTAGCTTCTGCTTTGAATAACCGATATGCATTGGGCGCCGCAAATTTTGCTATCGGTGCAGTTTTATCGGTTGCTCATTGCTTGAGCTTCAATAGACATTAAAGCGACAGTTCATTTAAGCCGCATCAGTAACTTGTCCCTCTGCAATTACAAAAACGTTGCGCTTATGCCGCCGTATGATTCCGTGCTAAGCCGCAAAAAAAATATATATATCGAAATGGACGCGTGGTGACGTCACCTTCGATGTTTCAGTGATTTTGTGTGTGTGTGTGTGTGTGTGTGTGTGTGTGTGTGTGTTGTGTGTGTGTGTGTGTGAGTGGCTAGTTTCATTTTATTGGTGAAATCGGGACTACGTGCCGTATTTTAGCCTTGTTAACTTAGTAACTGAATGTTTGAAGAATGTTCATTGAGGCGAAGTGGCCTAAATAGAGAAAAAAAATGTACTTTCAGCTCCGCCATGTTATATACACTGGCGCACCGGTTCTGAGATTTTTTGTGTGAACTTGAAATACAAAATCCAGCCGAGGAACACGTTATTAGTCGAAACTAATGAAGCGTTCTTCATTGGTGCCCTGTAAAGGGCCCCTCCTAGATCATTCCGCGTTCAAATGTGAGCGAGTGATTTCTTTGCCGACTGCACTACGTTTCCTGCGTGTGCTGTCTCCTCCCTGGCACTCTCTCCTAAATCACGTGGACAAGGCGTGTGACTTCGTGACAAAGCAAACATATGGAGACAATTTGAAAGTGACGTGACTCGTATATGGGCCATTATTTTCATCACGGCGTCGCGTAAACCGAGTGCTGGAGCAACGAGTTGCGCCGGGAAGACGGGAAACGCCAGGAGAGAATATTGCGCTCGTTCTTTGCAGTTTCAGAGGCGTGTTAGAGGCTCTTAAGAAGCTGGGTTCGTCCTTCTCCCAGGATTCCAGAAGAAAGTCGTCTTCGCACATGTACTCGTTCTTTGTAGCTCCTTCCGATTCGCGTCTCTCTCTCTCTCTCTTTCTTTCTCTTCCGACTCGCGTCTCTTCTGTTCGTTGCATGCTAGCCGTACAAAAAAAAAAAGCTATGTTTGTTTGTCGACACTTGGTGTTGACAGCATGCGACGCTCGCATTCGTTCTCTGCACGACACAGCCTGGATCCGGTCCTTCTTCTGTGGAGCAAGTGCCGTCCGTGAAAACAGTAGTCCCCGCGATGCAGTTGCCGCTCGTTCGTCGACGTCTGGTGTGTCTTCGCGCGCCGCGTTCCCAAAGACGGTGCTCTGTCCTTGGCTCTGCCCTGCGGTGCCTGCCGGACGTTTCATCTTGCACGACGTGCGCGCCTGGTGTTTGCTTGCGTGCCAGAACGACCGCGCTTTGTTCTGCGCGTTTGGTGTCAGCGCTGTCAGCCGCTGGCGTAACTTGGGTCACCGCTGGATATCGCTTTACGGCCACCTCTGTGGTGTTCTCACAGCGCGGAGCTTGGCGGTTATTTATTTATTTTTTAACCGTGTATAAATACCACACTGCCTCATTGCGAAGGGTGCTCTGCGTGCAGTACTAGCGCTTGTATTGCTTATCCAATTGCTTTTTTTGTGAGCGGAAGTGTCGGTTACGCATTGAGTCCACATTGCGTTCCCTTTCGGTTTGAAACCCATGCGCGCAACTTTCGTTTCGGAACATGCAGAACGCGGGGGTCTCCGTGCGTTGCACCACACACCGGTGGCGTGACTCACGAAGGTGTATTTTTGTTGTCAGCCTTTCTATCCTTTTTTTTTCTTTCTCTGGAAAGCTGCGTATGGTTCTTGCGCTGCTTCTAAACACGTATGTTTCACCTATTTCCCATGGGTGGTTCGCTGTGTACGCGCTGTCGTATATCGATACGCAATACGTGTCTTCAAACAATGAAGAAGACTCTAGAGCCTATTGTTAGTTGTTTGCTAAGGAGTACACGTTAATACAACGCAAGTGATTTTTGTTTATTTTTTTTAACAAATGCCGTTTTTTTTTATTGCGGGGAAGCTTCGCATTAGCTATACCGTGATCTCGGCGACTGGCGTTTTGAGAATTCGACCTTCCGTACAAATTTACTATTTTCCTGTAAATGTCTGTAGGCAATTATAAACCTTCTATTGGCAGTAAGTTCCCGCCTTTGTCGTTTCTCTGTCCGGTGTCTCGCTTCGGGCTATGTGACCTTAAAAGAAGAAAGCCCAAACCACTGGCTTTCGAAGTTTCGAAAAGTGTATATATATATATATATATACATATATATATATATATATATATATATATATATATATATATATATGTGTGTGTGTGTGTGTGTGTGTGTGTGTGTGTGTGTGTGTGTGTGTGTGTGTGTTTATTTATTTAATGAGATCTAACAGACAATAATGCCAAGCAATGTATAGGGGAAGTTATTAGAACCAATGTAAAGTAAATAAGAAGACAGAAAAGTGGGTGAAAAAAAAACTTGCCGTGAGCAGGAATCGAACCTACGACCTCCGAATAACGCGTTCGATGCTCCACCACTGAGCTATCACGGTGGCTATCCCCTTAGCCACTTTATTGGATGTATATATGTGAATTTAAACGTGGGAGCTAGTGTCAGTCAGCGCCACCTGTAGCCATGGCAGCGAGTGTGGTACACTCTTTTTTATGAGCCTGTATGACGTCTCGCAGCACGTGAACTTATTACGAGCTTGCAGCAGACCAATATTCCCTCGTATACAGCCTAACGGCACCAAGTCTGCCGGTACGAGACCCTCGTTAATGAATAAGGGAAAGAAGTGTGTACCTAAGGGCTCGTTTTTTCCGTGTTTTTGACACAATAATAATGATATCTAACAGACAATAATGCCTAGGAATGTATAGGGGAAGTTATTAGAACCAATGTAATGTCGTCTGTGCTTCTACTTTGCAGGGGCATGTCTGTGTGCTTCTGACTTGATTGCGTAAGCCCTGACATTCAAGTAATAAACGCGCGCGGCAGTACGTTTTCAGAACAGGCGTTTTTCCTTCAGGGTCCGTAAACATTTCGCTATTGGCGATTAGCGCAGCGGACTTCTTGTATTACGTCTATTCACTTGGTTGAGAAAAATAGAAGGAATGCTGTTGCATTGCTCAGTGCATCAGTTTTGTGCATAGTATTTTCTTGCCGGTGTTCCCACCACTTCATTGCGGTATTATAATTTCGCGCCAGTCTTGCCAGCACCTTATCCTAACAAGTTTCTTTAAAATTTAGATGCGTGTAGACACTTACGGCGAAGCGCTTTTTTAAACGGTCTTCCGGTGTGTGAGATCTAATTCAATCTAAAATATTTAAGAACCACTATCAAGTATACCGATGCAAGAACCGGCAGTGCAGTAGAAGCGTCCACGGGGGCTACACGGTGTAATCTAGACCCAGTACTAACACTTTTTCCTGGCCGAGTTACAGGAGCGCAATATCACTTTGGCTTGTGTGAGTTAATGCATGATTGAGTAGACCTCTGCTCGATTTAGACGAAGGCAAAAGGAGACACACAGAACACGGAGGATTGCTTGTCTATGTTCAGTGTGCCTCCTTGGTCTTCGTCTAAATCGCGCTGAAGCCTATCGAATTATAGGAATGACTACGCACCAGTGCGAGAGGGGCCAGAGCAAAAGAGAAACGCCGATCCTTGTGTCTGTCACAAGAGATATTTGTGAAACGAAAGTTTTTTGTTTTCTCTTGCAGTGGTCATCACCCTGATATTTTGCCGAATAACATACTTGTGGCAGCAGCAAATGCTCTCCTCAATAACTACGTGTCTATGAAGACGGATGTTCGAAAGAGTACAAATAAAACTGCAGAAACTTTGCAAGCGAGTGGGAAAATTTTCTCTGTATGTTCTAGAGTGTGTGTGTGTGTGTGTGTGTGTGTGTGTGTGTGTGTGTGTGTGTGTGTGTGTGTGTGTGTGTGTGTGTGTGTGTGTGTGTGTGTGTGTGTGTGTGTGTGTGTGTGATAATAATGTTTTACCTTATTCATTTCATCACTTTGGCGGTTCATCAAATTTTGATCTCATGGCTCGACCACACGTTCTATAGCGCACATTATTTGACTTTTTCGTGGAAGAAAGGACTCCCCGATAAATTTTTAAACTCTTTCAAGCGTAATACCTTACCTAACTCTTTCAGGCGCCAGATATTAAGAGATGTCTGTAAATGTGTCAAATCAAAACAACGTTACTTCAAGGCACTTAATATTCTATTGCAACCAAAATAACATTATTGTTGAATGTATATATGTGTCATAGTAACTCGTTCTAATTAAGTGCAATAAATACCTCTTTATGCTGAAGTCATTGATGCTTACTTGTGGCATAAGTAGAATCTACTCTCAGGCTAGAAATATAGTGCAAATTTATTTTAGTTTAATGTCAATTGTGAGCAAGGAAAAATTCTGCTTTTCACATTGCTTGCAGGAAGCGGCACATCGCACGACTCGTCGAACGTGCTAGTGCCTTCAGAAAAGTGATCATGTGTATCGGTACACTGCAAAATTTGGGTGAAACAAAGACAAATTAATCATGCAGGAGGTTGAATTCATCTACTGTACGATACATCTTGCTCTTTCTCAGCCTCTACTTGATGCGAATAACGAAAACGAGCGGTGTACGCAAGTGTGTACACAGCGTCTGAAAGGGTTAAACCAGCGCCTTTTTTATCGCAAAAGGCAGAATAAATACATTAAGCATGTAAAACTCGCTGCGAACGTTTTTATCTTTTAACGGCAGACGATGGTGCCAATGGATTCACAGCCTCTCGTACGCGCGCTCGCTACAAGTGACGTCACAGCGGCAGGGCGCAGGCCTAAATAGATTGTTTAGGTGGTTTTCGTTGAGCGCTGCCATCATGCAGGTAATTAATCGCTTGAAAACTCATTACATTTCGATCCGCACGCTCCTGGAATGCGATGGCCGGTTGAAAAACGTCCACAAGAAAAAAAAAATATATAGGAGGGCTGCCTGACGAAATTAGTGATCTATGCGTACCGTCGATTCGCTATTGTATAGCTTGCGCACTGACTCAGCTTATGCTACCAATTGAGTGCTTGATTTGTAGAATTTTGTTCATCCGCCGCCTCTTCGTTGGACCACTTGGTGAGACGTAAACAGTGCAGTGGTGCATTTACGCTGGTTTTAAAATTTCGAAAGCTGTTATTTGCGAGCTGGTCACAAAGCATGGCCCTTTATCTCGACCCACAGTGGATGGGCTTTTCATCAGTATCACGCGACCCGGTGATCTCGGCGGGTGAAAGTGGGGCACTTCGTGCAATCCCGCACCGTGTCAGCAATTTCGCGACCGAAAAGTAAATGATGCACCGGCCTTTTTTCGTGCTTTCTGTGAGGTGCATCCATTGTCACCAATAGAGAGACATTACTAGCATGCATCTTTCAGTTTGTGCATGAAGCCAGTTCTAGCGCATGCTGGCTACATTTTAGTGACTGAAAGCTGCGTCATATCACCTGCTTCACGATTCAGCCAGTCCCACGCCATGAAAACCGTCGGACAGCGAAGTTGGTTTTTCGTTATTAATTGCATTTTGCTCATAAGTTTCGACAAAGGTTTATCTGATCGAGGATTCCTTTGTCGTTTTGTTTGTTTTCTTTTTTCATTCAAGACAGTCATGTGGATCCTGCGCGACGATATGCTCATTCTCTGCCTCGCTATAGGAACGCTATATATACGGTAGCGTTACGGTGCGGCAGTGGCCCATTTCACCAGCGCACTCTTCCAAAAACGCGTATAATTACCATATGGCTGCACTGGAACGCAAGCACTGCAGCGTTGCTAGCGCGGTGGCTATGCGCGACTTCCGCACCTGCACTGCTAGCGTTCCACTGCTACCGCAGTTCTATTACCTTACTTAAAGTCCCACCTTCCCTCCACGGCCAATTTCCTTTTACCACTCATAAAGCTCCTCCTTTTCCCCCCTGGCCAGCCCGGGTAACACCGGCGCCGGGTCCACAAACATGACTTCACCGTAAAGGTTGAAAGGTGTCCTATTCAAATTTAAACTGCCCCGCCGTGGTTGTCTAGTGGCTAAGTTACTCGGCTGCTGACCCACAGCTCGCGGGATTGAATTCCAGCTGCGGCACCTGCATTTTCGATGAAGGAGAAAATGCTGTAGGCCCGTGTGCTCATATTTGGGCGCGCGTTAAAGAACTCCAGTTGGTCGAAATTTCCGGAGCCCTCCACTATATATACGGCGTCTCTCATAATGATATGGTGGTTTTGGGATGTTAAATACCACATATCAATCATTCGATCCGAATTCGAACTCTTCCTCTCCGAATGGTCGATTTATGGTTCCATCGCTGGTATATTGCAGTTTTCCTTTCCTGGACACTCTGGTTATTATTCGAAGAGTTACACATGACGTGTCCATAGCCTGACCAGTTTTTGACTCTGACCTATAGCGGCCGCGCACCTCGGTGTTGTACATTTCGCGCGTTGTCCTCGTTCGTTTGCGAACCGTTTTTCAGTAAATAGGGTGGCTCTTTTATGTACTGCACTCCTCTTATTGGGGTGTAATTAGAACCTGTGAGAATTACAGCTAATTGATCACTTTTCAACTGTCTCCGTGCAATAGTGCATGTTGCTTCTTTCTCCCTCTCTCTCTTTCATCTTTGCGTGAGGTGAGCGGTATACATACTGTACTCGTCTTTCCTTACTTAACGTTATTACCTGGACGATAATTTTTTTTTCTGTCTGAAAGTTTTGCAAGAGCGATGCTATTGAATAACGAGCGGTTCCTGGACGTTAGTATCGTTAAGCTTGTTGATTCTGTTAAACCTTTTTCCCCTCCATTCAGTGCGTTGCTTACTCAGTAATGAATATTGTGGGACGATTCTCTTTTTTTTATTATATTGGACCGTTATGTCTTGATCCTTTTTTCATCATGCTCCGGTCTCGACAGAATCGTTCTTCGCGGACCTGAAACTCTTCAATTAACCTTGGTAATTAAAGGTGTCCGCTGATTGTCTCGTTTGCTGTTATTTATTATTGTTATTTTGGCATGTTGTAACAGTGAAGCTGCTTACAGTCGAGACTGATTTTTGGGGGCCGTCGTAGATCGGAAACTGGTAAGGTGCCACGACTGACTTGCGCCACTTGTTACCATGCCCATTACTACTCCCGCCTCTCCTCTCACTTCATTCACCTACTTCATCTAACTTCATTGAACCCTCAATTATTTAATAGCTAATCTTCGATAGCTGCTATCTGAGAGCCTCAAGGAGCTCTCGCGTTGACGCCCAACATTCAGCTTCCGAAGGTGCGAGATCTGCGGCCGTGAAAACAGGGCGAGGACAGATTATTTAAGTTCTTGAAAACTATTGAAGTTAAAAAATGTTCTCAAGGCAGTTGAAAGTCCCGACATGGTTTTTATCTTGAATACCATTGAAGCTTTTATTCTGAAATTGTTGGAGGCTTTTGACGTCTTTCTGTGTGGACTCAGTACGAACGCCAACTAACTTTCCATTTCGGAAGTAATGATACAGTCGAACACGAACGTATCCCAACCGACGGAGATCGCAAAATAGTTTCATACATTGACTATAAGGCGTCAGTAGTATTCTTTACTGTACCACGGTCCTTACCACTGTGTGTATGCTTCACCACACCACACCTATGTGTTGCAATGGAGCATGCTGATGCAAATACGAAATGTTCGAGTGCTGATGAGGCTTTCCCTTGCTTTATATTTCGATGCACAGGGCTTGCTCAGTTATTCGTTGTGGAATGCAGTTACCCTGAGACTCAGTGCCTTGTTTTGCATTACCTCCCGTTAACAGTGCTGTTTCGTTGGCATGGATGTTTCTAATGACGCCAGAAGGGATGTCTGTGCTGTTTGGGAGAAGTGAGCAGAGACGCTGTACCGATTTCAAAGCTGAGGTGAACGTTATTCATACTCGTGTAGCACATTGCCATTGTTTATTATAAAATTTATGAAGGGCTTCATCGCTGTTCTATGCAGACAATAAATCTGTATGTGTTTATACGACATATCTGGATTTCAGTCTGTTTGAATTGAAGGCCTCTAAAACTCTATGTGCGCAACCCTATTTGACGCCACAGTCAGCGCAAGTGAGTGGCGCCAGCCTTCTTTATGGTTTATTTCCTCCCATTATTTACATTGGTCTTACCATTTGTTTCAGTTCTTTTGTCGACTTTCTCTTCTCTTTACACTTTTGATTGCTTTGTTTATCCCGTGAAGACTTAACGGCGAAAGCCTTTACACTTTTGTTTTTGTTTTAATGTTTTCTCGCTCTTTTGGTAAAAAAAAACTGTGCACGAAGTTCACTTAAGTTGTGACAATGTTTATGTGTGCAGTACTTCAAAAAGGAAATTCGCGTAACTCTTGAACGTCATTCAATTAAAAGAAATTTTAGCGAGGCTAGTAATTTGCACCATGACTTTTGTCTCCAGTGCAGTGAAGCTATCGGCAGAGTTTTGTAAATGTACGAAAGCTAGGAACTGCAACATGTGAGCTTTTAAATACGTTTAACGGGGTCTTGGAAATTTTCGGATACTCTTGGACATTTGTGTCTGAAACCTGTGAAAAGGTTGCATCGAAGTGGTTTGATATGCGGGGTTTAACGACCCGAAACCACCATATGATTATGAGAGACGCCTTAGTGGAGGGCTCCGGAAATTTGGACCACCTGGGGTTCTTTAACGTGCTCCGAAATCTGAGCACACGGGCCTACAACATTTCCGCCTCCATCGGAAGATGCAGCCGCCGCAGCCGAGATTCGAACCCGTGACCTGCGGGTCAGCAGCTGAGTACCTTAGCCACTAGACCACCGCGGCGGGGCGCATCGAAGTGGTTGCATTCTGGCACAGCCTTGTTACAATGATATTGTTGCTACTTGCAAGAAACCTGGAGGCTTACAAAAAGCGTTAAACTTGATGATGACGCACAGAGCGATGGAAATGAAAATAATAGGTGTAACCTCAAGAGACAGGAAGGGATCACAGTGGGTCAGAGAACAAACAGGGGTTGAAGATATCATAGCTGAAATCGAGAAGAAATTGACATGCGCCGGGCACATAGCACGTTGGCAGGATAACAGCTGATGATTAAGGGTAACTGACTGGATTACCAGAGAAGGCAAATGCGTGAGAGCGAGACAGAAAATGAAGACAGAAAATTTGGCGGGCAGATGAGATTAATAAGTTTGCAATTATAACGTACGTGGCAACAGAAAGCACAAGACCGGGTTGATGAAGCATGTGCCGTGTAGTGGGCGTATACAAAGTTAAGCTGATGATGATAGCATTGTAGATAATATAACCACCGGGCGAGCAAAATTCAAACCATCTTCATCATCATCCTCATCATCAGTCTAGCTATACGCCCACTGCATGACAAAGGCCTCTTCCATGTTCCGCCAGTTAACTCAGTCCTTTGCTTGCTGCTGCCACTTCATAACCGCAAACTTCCTAACCTCATCTGTCCACTTGTCTCCCCCTGAGCCGCTTGCGTGTTCTGGGAATTCAGTTAGTTACCCTTAATGACCAGCGGTTGTCCTGTCTACGCGCTACACGCCCGGCCCATGTCCATTTCCTGTTCTTGATTTCAATGATGATATCCTTAACCCACGTTTGTTCTTTAATCCACTCTGCTCTCTTCTCGTCTCTCAAGGTTACACCTATCGTTTTTTTTTTCATCGCTCGCTGCGTCGTCCTCAATTCAAGCTGAACCCTCTTTGTAAGCCTTCAGGTTTCTGCTCCGTATGTAAGTACCGGCAAGATACAGCTGTTATATGCCTTCCTCTTGGGAGATATTGGTAATCTACTAGTCATTATTTCAATATGCTCGACGAATGTGCTCAACCCCATTCTTATTGTTCTAGTTACTTCGATTTGGTGGTTTGGATCCGTGGTTATACTACATGTCCGATAGGTAGACGTACTCTTTTACCACTTCAAGTGCACTGCTACCTGTCTCGAAGGGCTGTTCTCTTCTGAGATTTATGTACATTACTTTCGTTTTCTGTAGATTAAAATCAAGATCTATCTTTCTGCTCTCCTTCTTCAGCCCCGCCGCGGTGGTCTAGTGGCTAAGGTACTCGGCTGCTGACCCGCAGGTCGCAGGTTCAAATCCCGGCTGCGGCGGCTGCATTTCCGATGGAGGCGGAAATGTTGTAGGCCCGTGTACTCAGATTTGGGTGCACGTCAAAGAACCCCAGGTGGTCAAAATTTCCAGAGCCCTCCACTACGGCGTCTCTCATAATCATATGGTGGTTTTGGGACGTTAAACCCCACAAATCCTGCTCTCCTTCTTCAATTCAATAAAGGGCGTGTTATATCTGCCTGTTAATATCTTTGTTTCGAGCTTGAACAACTTCCGTTCGCACGGGGACAGTTTGTGTAACTGTTGCTAGAAACTGCGCACTGTTCAGCAATTCTTCGGAAGGAAATAGACGGATTCATTCAGGCATTCATTTCCTCTCTCTCTTTCTTAGACACAGGGCTTTTTTTCACGCCTTCCCACCCGTGGGTTTATCGCAGCCCGAATGAAACAACGCGCATAAGCCTCGCGTAGCTCGCGCATCGCTGCCTTTTAATCTTTTCTTCCACCCTGGGCGTCTGACTTATCGGGCGGATTGCCAAATGAGCGCCAAGAGAAGGCGAGTTGTAAGAGGGGAGGGGGTGCGTAGCAGTGGTGAAGCTTTCATCACGAGGCAGACAACAGCTTGCACGCGAAGATCTCGTTGGTGCTCCCAGTCTTCTCCACTGTGTGAATGAAGCACCCGACGAACTTGGCGTCTTTGCTTTGCTTTCTCTCATTTCTCTTTCTTTCATTTGCCTTATTTGCCGAAGGCAAGTCTTGGCTGGGTCGGAAATTGGCTTTTCTAACTTTCACCGAGTTCTTTTGATATGCAAAGACGCGTACGAAAGGCCTCGAGTGGGGAAGGGATTTACAAAGTGGAATACGCAAGGCGAGAAATTGAATGTTTGTTAATTATTCGTGAAGGTGGCCGAGCTGCGATGCCTCTGAATATTCAGAGCGCCAAAAATTGTTGCCCAAGCGGCCATGCCCGTCCCTTTGAAAAAAAAAATGTTAAGCATAGTTTTTACCGGACCGCAAGTGCAATCTGTTAGCTCCTCAGCGCCTGATGTTCAATCGAAATGCAAATAACGGAACAAGCAGCATTTTTATCGAGCATAATAATGACTGTGTAATAAAAGTGGAAATTGCTAAATCTGACAACTCGATCAGCGAGCATCACTCCTTTCCGAGCGAAAAGTCGCAGTGGCTGTCACCAGTGTTGCCAGACGATGGTTCTCTTAAAAGGCATATTAGAATGGCTTTTAAGCTGCGGCTCGTTTGTGAAGGACAGAACAGCGTATGTAAGTAATGTACATGGAGTGCCGTCTTTGGTTGGTTTTAAAAGTGTGCACCTTTTGTATTGGTGATCGCGAACTTTTTTTAGCCATTTTCCACAACCTGTTATCCCTCAACAATTTTAAATTATTTACAAACAAAGAAATCCGGTGAAGTTTTTTTTTTTTATTGGCACATTCCCTTCCTTGCTTGTAAGGTTGCAAGGGAAGCTGTGGAGCAAAGCAAGACACCGCTGGTTCTCTGCGAAAGTCTTACCCTGATAGGTCTCGTTGTTCTCTGGCCACGGTAAACAAGTTTACTTATTAGGGTTTTTGTGTTGCGTTTATTTTTTATTTGGGTAAATATTGGTCGCAACATATACTTCGATGTAGGAATGAGATGTATGAGTTTTATTGTAATCAATAACTGTGAAAAAATGATTTTTTTTTTCTTCGTTTTTAGTCAAGATATTAAGAAGCTCAGAACGTTTACTATTTGTGACTGAAAGGTTTCTAGAGCAAGCAAAACAGGAAAAAAATTGTTGAAAAAGAAATGTATACAGCTTCTCACTATAGCGGTGTCAAGACTGAAGGAACAGTGGAACTGGATGGTATTTCCTCCCTCTTTATTTTGCTCTTTCTTCCTCTCTACGTTAGGCGCTGGTGAGAGAAGGAGCAGAAAGAGAGAGAGAGTCCGGGACTGAACCCGTGACTTTGAGCTCAGTAGCAAAACATAGCCACCTAACTACCGCGCCAGCTTGATGTCAACCTCACCCTGTTATGTCGTGCCGGCGAAACTATTCATTGTGCGGGTATTAAACACCTATACTCTGCAGGGACGCCGGCATATTCTTAAAATAAGCTGCACAGTATAGAACTCCAAGTAGTCAAAATTAATTGTGGATATCCATGCAATGACGTGGCTCACATTGATATTGCAATTGCGGCACGTGCCGCAATATTTTATTTTGAATTAACTTTTTTGCCACTCTAGGGGAACTTCTTAAGAGACCTATGTGATAACGGCGAATGATTTTATGTTCTTTCTTGTGGAATCATGTATGAGGATACTTCATCAATTTTCTTCTCAAAATCTGGGTAGTCTAATCCAGCAAGTGTCGGAGATTCAGTATAGTATAGGTGTCTGACATGTGTAAATGAATTGTCCTAAATTCGCATCGTCGTATAGCGGAGTATTTCAGAACACACCGTGGTTTGAAATGCTGTAGCCGTCTTGAGTTGTATACGAGCCATACTGCTTGCTTTGTCTGCGTGTTTACTCAATTTTTTTCTCCTATAGTTCTGACTTCATTTGTCTGGAAAAGGGTACCCCTAACTCGGTGGGATAGTTCCCTGCATACTCTTGCCAGCTCGTCGAAACGGCATTCCCCAAATTATTTCCGTAACCTCTCGAAAAGCGGGAGAAAGCACCGCCGTCGAGTCTCTGAAAACATTGTGCGTGGTTTTTTTTGTTTTTTATATCTCGATGCAGCGCTGCCAGGCACGAAAAATTGAAAGCCTTGAGGTGACCTACACGATGCCGAAGCCGAAATAATACATGCCGGCGGCCGAATAATGGAAAGCTCTCAGGCTGAAGCACGCCGCCTGCAAAACAGCTTGCTGAGCTGATAAATGATGCCGGCATGGGAAATAGCCACCTGCAGCACGTAATGGGAGAATGGAAATAAAGAAAATAAAAGAAAGTGTGCAAATAAATGCTTATACAGTTGGGGGGCCAACACTGATTGCCCCATTATCATGCATGCAACGTGCGGAAAGGCCTTTACTAGATAACCGCTGAATTGATTTCAATTGGGCTTTGTTGCGGTTTGAGAGAGAGAAAATATTTTGTAGAAAGGATGTTTATTGAAGGTGTGGAATTATAGCAAACGTTTCTGGCGATTGCGAAGTTTGAATAACGTGCGTAGAACCAAGACTTACGTAAATCTTCAACTCTGCGCGCGCGCACACTCGCAGACAGACAGACAGGTAACGATTTGTAAACTCCATGTTTTAGCGCAACTACAGCGCATCAATTCGATATATGAACTTACTTACCGCCGTTGTCTAGTGGTTACGGTAATCGGCTACCGATCCGAAGGTCGCGCGATTGACTCGCGTGTTTTCTGAACACGCTGAAAGAGTGTTATGGTGCCTCTAGCACACGGGACAAAGGAAGACATGGCATACGCGGAGCTGGTTTTGCAACGGCGTTCATTTAAAAATGGCACGTTACCTTCGTGATAGAAAGCCTTGAAACCGAGCCCGTGCGTTCTCATTGTGAACGAGATTCGTCATTCCCACGGATAAGCACCGCCTAGTGGGAGCACTGGTCACCCCTGAATAATTAACATGCCCTCTTCTTTTGATCATAACGCGAAATAAGGTCGACTGATACAACCACTCGTTTTTTTTTCGATATACGAAATGTCTGCGCCATTTCTCTCGTGCTTTCTATGTAGTGAACAAACAAGATTTAAGTTTCAGCGAAGAACGGTACAATGTGGCATTCAAATACAGACCTTGGCCGAGCATAGATATTTTTTTTTCTAAGGAAAATCCTCGCTCCAAAAGTCTAACGTTAACGTACGACTCGGGACGATTAGCAGCAAAACGGTGCTCGGTTTGGTAACAGCACATCAAGGACGTCATCATGTCTGGCGTGCCCTAAATGTGACGACCACGACGTGTTATTGTCGAACCAAACGGCGCTAACTGTTACACAGACTTTGGCGGTATAGCTGTGGGCCGTGCGTCGGCCGTCGTCCACTAACGTGGCTTCCAGTTGCATAAGCGTTGAGTTTTATACATATATATGAAGCGCTCAAGAAATAACGCCGGTTGAAGCTTAGAAACTGCCGCTTCCCCTACACATTCCTTTAGTGCCTTCCCGAGCTCGCTATGTAGGCGCCGTCCTTTTGGTCTGGCAGCGAGTTATGTGCTGCGAGCCTTTCATTAGAGAGTTTTAGCAGAGCGGGCCAGCGGCCAGCGGAACGGAGCGGACCAGCGGAAACGCCACTGCGCATGCGCCAGTACGCTGAGGCGGTGAGCGGCTTTACGGCGCTGCGCGCTCGCCCGCTCGTTTCGTCATCCCAGCGCAGCGCACAGCGGCGGCCGGGCGAGCGAGCGTAGTTATTCAAAATGGCTGCCTCCAACGGTCGCGGTGTCGCGTCACCGGCCGTGGTCACGTCGAACGCTTCTGAAACAGGAATGTCTGAAACAGGAAGTCAGGAGCAGGGGGTCCTGCAGTATGCTCTGGGGCATTGTTCAAAGCAGTTATCAGCGGCAATTTGCAGCGGCAAGCCACACACTGTCTGTTAAAAAGCGCGGCAACAAACAGCTGGCTTGGAGCTTCGACTTCAGTTGGCGTTGGTGACGTACTTTCCTCAGTTTAACGACTTCGCTAAAAGATACAAATCACCGTTAAAGTAAAATAATATGTACTGAAACATAAAATTCGTGTTTGTATTGTGGTTTACTATCTAAAAATAAACCTTTACTTTTTTTCTATCAGGGTAGTTCAAATTTGAATGGACAGATGGCGCAGTACAACGCTTCGCTGGGGGCAGCAGCCGATCGCTCAGCTAAAACTCTTTTTTTCGCGCGTCGTTCCGCTGGCGCTGCGCTCGTCCGCTCCGGTTCGCTGGCCGCTGGCCCGCTCTGCTAAAACTCTTTATTAAGGCACGCGCCCGTGGTGGTTCAGAGCACTGGAGTGTAAAATACCTGATGCCGCGGATAAACCCACGCACGCGCCGGTATGTAAGACATCCGAGGAAAGTATATAATATATATATATATATATATATATATATATATATATATATATATATATATATATATATATATATATATATATATATATATATATATATATAGACCCGTCGCGGTGGTCGGTGGTCTAGTGGCTGAGGTACCCGGTTGCTGACTCGCAGCAGGTCGCGGATCGAATCCCGGTTGCGGCGGCTGCATTTTCGATGGAGGCGGAAATGTTGTAGGCCCGTGTGCTAAGATTATTTGGGTGCACGTTAAAGAACCCCAGGTGGTCGAAATTTCCGAAGCCCTCCACTACGGCGTCTCTCATAATCATATATGGTGGTTTGGGGAGGTTAAACCCCACATATTAATCAAATCAATTTTATATATATATATATATATATATATATATATATATATATTACAAAAGAAGTGTATTTAAGGGCTCGTTTTTCCGTGTTTCACACAATATTAATGAAATCTAACAGACAATAATGGAAGTTGAGTGGCGTCAAACGTGCTGTTTTTTTTTATGCATAATGTACAGGCGTGGAGAAGAAACAAAGTGTACGATGGTGACGCGGCTTTTGTGCTGGCGCCTTTCCTCTCATTTCGCTGAAGCACATATATCGCCACCTGGCCATGAACTGCGGCGAGCACGAGCCCGCGAGTCCAGGAGAAACAAACGAGGAAGTCGTTTGGGACAGTGCGTGGCTCTCGCTGAGGCTTGTTAGCTGCGTCGCGTCACTGATCTGCGTGTCTGTGACTATACGTGGTATTCCTTGCCCGAAGTCCCTCTTTTTCACACGGGACATCATGCTAAGAAAGGTTCTCATTTTCACCAGTAGCATCGCTATTTTAGACGAGACTCGAAGCTAGAAAAAAAAAAAAAAAGCTTATTGGAGAAACGACACTATAAGGTGCTGGTCGCAGCTGTATCTTTCGGTTTTTCTTCATTTTTGTTTTTTTTCACTGCAGATCGTTCGATTCGTTCTGCGGATTTATTCGATTGGTGTGACGCAATGCTGCCAACGTATTCGCTGTTTGCTATACTCGCGCTGCCAGCTTTTTTTGTTTGTTTATTGAATTTCGTGCGTTAGCCGCAGGTATTGTGCACTGACAAATTTGTATTGTCTACCGCACAAGCGGTGTGTATCGGGCTCTACTGCGGACTTCTGTTTCCACGTTGTGCGAAAACTGCGTGTTATAGCTTTAAACGCAGAGGCGCGAGCCACTATATCGGCGCACTACTGCAGTGGTGCGACTTAAGCCTATTTCGCAAATATATATATATATATATATATATATATATATATATATATATATGTGTGTGTGTGTGTGTGTGTGTGTGTGTGTGTGTGTGTGTGTGTGTGTGTGTGTGGTGTGTGTGTGTGTGTGTGTTACGTCCTGTAAAGCGTATTTTGTAGATTGCCGCTGCCCTTCATGCCAGGACAGCAAAGTGGGGCCGTTATCTGGCTGGTCTTCTTCAAATTTTTCTCTATGCCGGCCTTCAAGGCCTTAATTCGATTTTTCGTAGTTAAGTTATTTGTGGCCATACCAAACGTGTAGGCCCGTTCATGTAGAGATGAGTTTGCTAAAGAAGTGCTACGCGCATTTAAAACGTTAAATGCGTTCATTGCAGGCATTTGTAGAACCATTTTTTCTATTCTTTTTTCTTTATTCGAGAATGACTCCACATTGCCTTTGGGTGTTACAGCGGGGGGGGGGGGGGGTATAGATTTCAACATAGATGACAATATTTCTTCATTTGCATAGGTTCTTCAGACAGCTTGCTACGCATTCTGAAAAAAAAGGTATTAATAAACATGCATGTCGTGGGCTGGCATTTACGGTTTTTAAGTTTCTGATCATTCCTTTCAGAAAGATAAAAATGTGTCCGTAACCTTGGTGATGCCAAACTTGTGGCAAAAATATATGAAAAAAAACCATTTCAGCCGTAACTTTGGATCTGACTCTTTGGATATATGTATTTATTTTAGCTGTAGAACTTTTTTGTTCTACAGATCATAGCAGTGATCATGGCGCATAGGGCAGTGGATCGTTAGCTGTAAAATAACTTTATTGAGGGCACAAGAGCACATACGAGGGATTTCTCATCTATACTCCCGCTACATATGCATGAGTATGCTTCCGCAGCGGCGCATATGTAAATGCTGCGTGACTTGCATGTGCATATATAGTGAAAGCGTGCGTATTCAAATGGCGTTTACAGTGCACACATACTACAGGAGAAAAAAAAGCAAGGGAGGTTAGGCATATTGATGTGAGAGGCTTTTTCTGTCCCCCCTCCCCCCTCTGCCCTCCTTTTTTTTCTCTCTCTCTTTTTCGTGTGTGGGTAGTTGAGGTAGCGCTGTCTTACCAGTAAGCAGTATTGGCAGATGCTGCAGAGCAAACAAGCGAATACTCAGCACAAAACAAGCCTGAAGGAAGCGGAAACAGAACGAGTTTTCCCATTCCAATCATGATTCCAATCATGATTTGAAAAAATGTCACTCAAATATAAAGGGGACTTTTAAAAAAATTACCCCATTTCTTTTGTGCAGTGAAGGTATGCGCAACTACGAATGAAAGCGCATATCTACTTCTTGAAATTGTTTCCAGGGCAGTCTTCATTTGGTTCAAGGCACATTTTCCAGCGCGTGATTGCCGGTATGTTTCACTTCAGCGCCCAATCATGTGCGTGCTAGGGGTGGGGGGGGGCGCTTTTTTCCACTTTTTCCAGTCTCTTATAATCGCACTCTCTAAAATAATAACCGTGTTCTCTTCTCATTGGATTCGCGATTAAGAGGTGCCGTAACGGGGGCACCTCTTAATGCTAATAAGACTTTAATCGCTGGAAGACAGAAGCAGCGTTGACTGAGGCCCTCAGAAAACATCACCTGGATACGTGATTTGTCAGTGGCTTCGTCGCTCCGTATGGTATAATTGTAACGTGTATGATTGTCTCGGCTAAAATGCGACTGGCGTTTTGTCGAGGCGGTGATTTCTTTCGAATGGGTAATTTGGGCACGGGACATTTCGTCGCAGTTTGTGGCGATGCCGTGCTCGAGTGGACGACCGTATCCCCGCCTCGCTGCTCTACTGGCTAAGGTACTCGGATGCTGAACCGCAGGTCGCGGGATCCAATCCCGGCTACGGCGGCCGAATTTCCGATAGATTGATTGATTTTGGGGGTTTAACGTCCCAAAACTACGATATGATTATGATAGACGCCGTAGTGGAGGGCTCGGGAAATTTCGACCACCTGGGGTTCTTTAACGTGCACACAAATCTGAGCACACGGGCCTGCATTTCCGATAGAGCAGAAAATACTGTAGGCCCGTGTGTTCAGATTTGGGTGCATGTTGAAAAAACCCAGGTGGTCGAAAATTTCCGCTCCCTCCACTACGTCGTCTCTCGTAATCAATGGTGGTTTTGGGACGTTAAACCCCACTTATCACATATCACATCAGGTGAACTATCGTACAAGGATAATAAGTGCATGGCCTTTCCAAAATTTTGATTGCTGTACGTAGGTAATTTTACTATTGATTGCAGGTGCAGTGACTCTCAGGCGCTCAATTGGAAGTGCAGATGTAACGTCCACACTTTTGTGTATTCCGTCACTATATACCCAGTGTTTGTTTTTTATTTGCATGTCATCGCACGGACACATATCCCGCTGGGACTAACGGCACAACGATATATATATAAGGCAAAGTGTACATTTAAGGGCTCGTTTTTCCGTGTTTTGACACAATATTAATGAGATAGGACAGACGATAATGCCAAGGAATGTATAGGGGAAGTTAATAGAACCAATGTAATATATATATATATATATATAATTTCATATCGCAAGCGTGCGTAGAATGTTTATAGATGTGATTTCAGTTTATCGACCGCGCGAGAGATGTGAATGCGCAGTCCAGTTCGGTAGCGTTCTGAACGCGCAGCGAAAATCTGCCCGCTGATTTACGAGTGACCATCCTCTCCCATCAACACGGGATCAGCGGTCTGAATGAGTTGGTGAGCCATCGGCGCCGTCTCCATGTTTGGACCTCCGCAAGCTGCGGTGTATGCTGCCGGGCAGGGTCGTCGCGAGAGGTTACAGATGTGGAAGCGACCGGTGATCGAGGCGACGTGGCCGTACTTTGCCCCCGTAACCCCAACCGTTTGCAGCATTGGCGTGCGAGGGGCTTATTACTAGCGTGCTCTCTCCTTAAACCTGCTTCGTCCTCTCAACCCTTCGGTGCCGTTGCACCTGTGTCCGTTGCGGTTCGGTGTCTGTTCCGTTGCGTTGATATTTGTGTGAATTGCGCGGAATGTTTTTTTCTTCTACTTTTGTTATTATACCTTATCGGTCGACTCGTTTCCGCGTGGTATATGTGCTCTTTTTGGAGGAGGCGTGACCGCTCAGTCCGCCTATTACGATATCATCAGCCTCGCTTGGTTAATATGGGAGAGAGCGAGAGAAAGTAGATGGAAATAGCAAATAGAGGCCAATATATATACACACAGCGCCACCTGCTTGTGAAAACAGGTGCAGCCCGTTTTGTCGTCCAGTATGCGAGATCGATACGCATCCCGTTTCGGTCAAGTGTGGTCGATCTCGAGCTTGTCTTGTTTCGCCCTCAATAGTATTTGTCATATAGCTAGCAGTTATAGGAACCACCTTGTAACAACGTTACTTTGGCTCGTTATATTGGAGGGTAAAAAGCGCGCTTGTGTATAAGCGCTGACGGTGTACTGTTTAATCGGAAAGTTCTTGCAGATCGCTTTATTAAGCCACCTATAACGAGTTACATCTTTTGATTGTCGCGTATGTTAACTCCTGTTGCCCTCAACTGCTCCGTCGGGTGTGATGATGGCGCACTTGCTATGCAGTTCGGACACGTTCTGCGTATCTTGTATATTCAGCGCAGATGCGACGACGTTGGGTCCTGAGTCTCTGCTAACGCGATGCCCTGTGTTATTTTTGGCGCGCAAACGATTACATAATTCATAACTCCTGCGACATTTGTCGAATTGAAAAAAAAAATTGATTGGGTCCAGTCGGATTGCCGATTTGCCACCAATGAGTTGTCGGGACTGGTCGACGCGCATGTGCTGTTTAACTTGGTGTAGGCTTTGTGGTTTTGCCCAATGCGTTGTAACTATAGCAACATTTTCCCGGACGTTCGTTTACACTTTCCGTTTGTAAATGTCAGCCTTCTATTGAACAGGTGATGCGCTCAAGTTTAAATACATGAACTGTTTTTGCATACGACATACAAATTGCACCATGGATACTCAGACGCAGCTGAGTATTGAGTCTCCGGTGTTGGTGCTGAGCGGATGGTAGCCCGGGTGACCGTCTGTGAACATTAAAAGGTACTCCTCCCGCGTCCTCTGGACTGTCCTGTTCTAGGGCTCTGAAGTTGTAAGCTTGAACAGGTGTGTAGGCTGGTATGACGAGTGTCTATGAAAGGGCAGTTTCTTGAAAGCTGAGTATTGGCGTCTGCGTTGTTGTGGTCGGTAATATATCCCCGGCCGAGAGGCATGCTTCAATTTCGTCAACGTACATGTCCCATGTTCGGCATTTTGCTGGGCCGTGGTAGTGGCTCAGTTCACATTCGAGACGTCGAAGCTGCATTTTGTGCCGTTTCTCGAAATTGTATTGATTGATTTAAAATATGTGATAACGGAGCGTTACTTAGGCCATCCTGGAGTTCTTCGGCGTGCACCTAAAGCTCATCACAAGAGCGCTTGTGCAATGTTGCCTCCATTCGAGCCGGAGCTGCATCCGGCCATGTAGAGGTAGAAACCGTCGCTCAGCGAGCATTGCATCACAGCCACTGAGTAAGCGCAGCAGGTGCTCCAGTGCGCCCGCTGCGCGTACTATGTGGCTAGCTTTCTATAGCAGAATACCAACCAAAGCGTGCTGGAAGAATAAAAGGAAAAATTCTAAGAGCATAAGTAGTTGCAACCTTTCGATGGCTTCAGTAGTTCGAAGACTGCAGCATAAATGATCTTCAAAGATATCTTAAATGGCTCGTAGCAGCGCACAAATAGTGTGCAACAGCGCGAACGACTTGGCGAGTTCTCGGGAAACTCGAAGCGTCCAGAAGCATCCAATACGTATCTCTAGAAATGTAGCAGTTATTAAGACTGATAAGACGGGTCGTAACAAAAGGCCCTCGATGCCGTCATGAAAAAAGTTAGGAGTCCAATATCGCCTGTCTTTGTAACAGAAGCGAGCCTCGGCAGCTGAAATTGTGTGGCTTGTTTTCCGGCACTATCGCTTCATAAGCTTTAATGTACGTACTGCCGCTGTTTTATTGCGATAGCAGTTATATGGGCACACTCGGCTGGATTTTGCCGCCGGAGTCGCTGTCACTCACCGTATATATATATATATATATATATATATATATATATATATATATATATATATATATATATATATATATATATATATATATATATGTGTGTGTGTGTGTGTGTGTGTGTGTGTGTGAAAACGCAAGAAAGAAAAATAATCCAGAAAAAGACTTGAAAGACAGAAAAAGCTTGGAACCTCTGCATCGTGAGAGCGAGGCGTTAACCACTGAGCCATCAACGAGCACCAAGGAGCAATTCTATAAAGTTTCGCGCTGCTCCGTAGTGAGGGCCAAGATCTCTGATGGAATTAGTGTCGTGAGGAAAAGCTCTGCAGCCGGCGCCAGCACCCCGTGCCCCAGCGACGTGTGGACCGCGCACGTAACCATAGTAGCTATAAGATTGTGCACAAAGGTCAGCAGCTAGGCATTTGCGGTGGAGGCGACAGCTTGAGGCCATACACAAAACAAACGCATCAATGGCTGCAGATGTCTGGCGCTGACGCAAAACATCGTCATCATAAAACTTGAAGCTGAGGTGCTATCATCGTCGGACTCTAAGCTCGTCCTCCTCATTCAATTCAGGTGCAGTTGCAAGACAGTTTTTCAGCACAGGTGTGCACCCGTGCGCCAGTGACGGTGGCGCCATAGGAGCGACTGTGGACACTAGGTGCGGCCCTGTGTCTGATAACTATTAAAGCGAAACCAAAGCGGCTGGAAACTGGTCGAGGAGGCCACCTCCACACTTTATACATGTGGTGGACCATCGGAAATATTTTTATGTAGAATAAATGTTTCCCGACTTCCAGCAACAGCTCTCCATTGAATGACTGTCATAAATTTCTGGCAATTACTACTCCTCAACAATATAAGATTGCAAAGCTGACTCCTTAATTTGATGCTTGACTTGCAAAGGTTCTTTTGAATACAGAAGTAGTTTGATGGAAGACGAAGAATAAATGAGGAAGGACAGGGAGGTTAGCCAGTTCTCAGACCATTGTAGCATAACCACGAGGGGCGCGCACCTCTGTCAATGTGGCCAACCAAGTGCATTTTTCGAACAACACATTCACATTGGTTCGCGCAAAAGTTTTTAGATGGCTCTCCTAGCTGTGGCACCGCCTTTTCTTATTCCGCTGCCACTGTTAACTACTACAGCTACCACAAGCATCTGTGACGTCATTACAAGGGTTTGTTCAATCATTGGTCATGAACGTTACTCGTCGGAAAGGAGATGTATCTCTAAGCGTCGGTGCGGGTGCATTCACGTGAAACTGAGCTATAGCTGTCAAACATCAAAAGACATTGTGCAGGCTCTCTTATACCAATATACAGTGAATAGCCAAGTAATTCTGTAAGAAGTTTCACGTTCGTGGTATACCGATTCCTATGACGGAGGGGTCAATCATGTTTTTATCGTAGTTTCTTTATATGTTTTGTTATTTTTTGGCTAGCCTATTACCCATCTTTTACTCTGGCGCTTATAAAACTTCTATGCGCTTCCCGTTCGCATAAGTTCGAGCTGACGAAGTACCCAAGTTATCCCTGATACTACGTCACACCTACTCCAGCACCAGCTTTTCTAGTGGTGTGCACTTCGGCTATCCCCCTCAGTACGGAATTTCAATTGTTTTCTTCATTCAATAGCACCTAATCGGGCAAGCAATCAGCTGCTTCGATTCAGAAGACAATGCGAGTTTAGCGACATTTACTCGTATGCTTTTATTCCGATAGCACTTTTTTAATTGCGACATAGACTTGTCCTTAAGACACAATATATATGTACATATAGAAGAGACACAACTTAGCGGTTGCCTTAAGAACAAGTCAGGGTTGCGAACAAGGCACTTGTTCGCAAACCCTGACATAGACCGGTCCACCGGTCGAAACCGTTGGAAATAAAATTAAGGCAACCGCTAAGTTGTGTCTCTTCTCCTCCGAATTACGTTTGGCCCATTGGAAAAACTTATTCGATATATATATATATATATATATATATATATATATATATATATATATATATATATATATATATATATTGCGTGTATGTGTAATAAATGTGCGCCATTAGGCTGTTGTTGTGTATGAAGTGAAGTAGTGTCTTGTGAAATGTGTTGTCATGTATCCAGTGGTTGTAACTGGCTGTGTCGCTGTAGCGAAGGCTGGCTTGAAAGAGGTGACGGGAGCGTTCTGGCTGCAACCCTTTACATGTCCATGTAAGGTGGTATACATCTACTTGCATGGCTGGAGTGGGACAGTGCGGATACGTATCACCAACTCGTAAATGTGACCAGTTCCATGATGATATAATGACCGGTGTAAGGGCCATCCTTGCCCAAAGCCTCTTAAGCACAAGTTCCTCCGCCCTAGTAAGGTGAGGGGGGAGAGAGCAGAGGCACGGTGGAATGAGAGCACGTGTATAATGCCTGAGAACATTTTTAACGGTATTGAGTAAGTTTTGGGGGCTAAGGCGGAAGGGGAATGGCTGGAAGGTCTATGTCTGGAGGGCAGTGCGCCTGCTGGTCAGCAGCAATGTTGTGTGGGCTCGCAGCATGGCCTTCAATCCAATGTACATGTACGCAAGTAGCTGTATTATGGTTCAGCTTATGAATCGCCTCCCAGATCTCCATCACCTTGTCTACTTTCTTGAGCTACTTAATAGCTCCTGAGGAATCAGTGAATACGTCAATCTGCTTAGTTGTAGGCAGCTTAGAGGTAGCATCCTAGACTGCGTCACGGACGGCTTGAAGTATATGGATACTTCATGCGCATTCGCTGTCGTCGCCGTTTGGTTTCGTGTAAATTTCGAATCGCCAATATCGCACAGCGCGATGCATATTGTATGAGCGAGTGAAAGCTTGCGAGTGCAGCGGACGATCGCTCATCAAGCGGAGAAAAAACAAGCCGGCCGTCTTTCATCGTGAATAAGACCCTGCAGGGGTAGTGGGAAGGGGTAGTGGTGCAGGGGTAGTGGGTAGTAGGGGGGGGGGGGGTGAGGCGTCGCTCTGGCAGAAACTGCGTACTTTCATTGGATGAGCGAATGGCAAAATACGTTTGCACGCGCTTCATTCTCAGCGCTGTTTGCGTTAAAGAGATAGAGAGCAGGAAGGTCGCGTCGCTCGCTGCAACAGTCGCGTTTCCTTACGTCCGCGTCGTGTTGAGCTACCCCACATGGAATGTTCAAGAAGTGCGCTGCAAATCTTGCTGCCTATAGCATTCTAATATGTTTCTGTCGCACTCACTGCTTCGTAATTATGGCGAAGCTGCACTCTTAAAAAAATGGAGTGACATACTCTTTATTTAGGGAGGAACGGCGATGTCCCCAATGTTCGTCTTCAAATAGAGAAACGTTGCTCCCTCATCCACAGAGAAACACGTTCCTCCTTATGAAAATCAACATGGCTGCCCCCCGGCGAAGCGAGTAGGCTTAGCAAATGCAACGATTCTCGACTGGTACGGAGTACACGGCACTGAAAGTTACAAAAAACGGTCCCGCTGAGCTTGACATTGAACGAAATGATTATAAAAACAAGCAGACGAACCTGTGGCGGTGAACACATCGCGAAAGAGAACGATGGAGCAAGTACGTTTCGTTCGGTCAGCGAAGCCACGTTCACTCCGAAAGACACGGTTTCTGCAGAGCCCTCACCTGAAGAGTGCATGCTAGGCTTGCTGTATTTATTTCTCGCAGATTCACATAGTGTAGCGACGTTATCCATGCGCTTACGGGTCCGCAGGTCACGAGATGTGCCTTCAAACCGTACACTCGATCGCAGCGAAACCATTCCAAATCCGTAGTGCAGCCTTGATAGATAGATGTTCAACGTTATATAAATGGCTGGAGGTGTAAGAGCGTCATAGCAATGAAGTAGGTGGTAGGTGGCGCCATCTGGAGGGACTGAACAAATCTAAAAAAAAGTTGACTGCCGCGACGTACGTTTAATACCCACTATCACGGCTCCCTTGCGTATTGTTTACGCATCAACCCATTCAAGATTACTTACAGACATCGAAAGCCTAATATTTGCTGATGCAATCCATATAGCTACACATGCACACATGGTCACATAGTACACATATAGTACGCAACAACTACACTAGCGTATACGCTAACAAGTACGCAACAAAAGCACAATCAACCATTCACACCAACGGCCCACACCTCGACGTGTTTACTCACACCGTACTATGAAAGCGCGCCAGCTTATATAGCGATGAATTTCGACTGACCTGAGTGGCACAGGATACAAGTAGGTGTTCTTACACTTTTTTTTACGTTTTGTATCAATACCACAACATGCGCACACGTAAATATATCGTATCTGATGCTTAGGCAAACCTTAGTTTATCAATGGTTGCACAATAATGAACGGAATAATTACTAGAGCTTATCAGGTTTTCACGAAGGCGGATACTCCAAAGCCGTGCTTAGAATACCCACGGCATTTCGAACGCTGCGCCATCTGTCGACCACTGCCACAGTTACTTTTTTTTTCTTGAAGCCTCTGAGAGTGCAAACACTTGCCGCGCGTTAGCCATTTCGGAGGTCACGTTTTTTTTTTTCTTCTTGTTACTTGAAGAGGGCGCAGCATGCAGACCAAACTTTGTCTCCGTCGTGGTAGGTGTTCTGTGGTCAAGTCGACCTCGTTTAGTTGTTTCGTCTTAACGTTTGCTTATATTCTTTTTACGTGCGTACCACAAGTGTGACCGTTAGCCATGGATATAGTACACCACTAGCCCTTCAATGACAATGTTTTTGATGCGGTAACGACCGTCCTAGCAGTGTATACGTACGTTACAACGCGGGTCTTGCGAGATAAATAAGCGATGACCCGGCATCCGACGGTATTTTTTCGTGAGCCATGACAGTGGCTGTTGGCGTCGCGGCAGCTCTCATACTTGAGTGAAGGAACTATCTCTGCAGTGCGCAAGTTTACTATAACTTTATAGAATGTTGTGCCTGCATACTTTTCTGCTTCAGATGCCTCTCGCGATTCGCCTCGCGTGTCAACTTGCAATCATAGTGCGTGCCACAATTTTGTTGTTAGCCCTGTGGCTGTGGTGGTTATTACTCTGGATTCGGAATACTCTTTTCACAAAGGTGAGTGAGCGTTAGTACTTACTTGCTGTGCACAGCTGCTACTAGAAGTGCATTTTGTGTTGAGTTTCTCACGACAAAGGAGAATCATGGACGAGTAAGACATACTGCTCGCGTGCATAATTCCTTCCTACTTCTCAGTGCTGGCATGGGCAATTCAAAACGAATGCGATTGAGAATTTGGTTTAACCTACAGAAGTCATTGGTTCACTTTTCAAAAGAGTTTAATTATGATGATGTTTAAAAAGTTTCTGATGGTTGTAATCTAGTCTGGCGAATAAACGCTCGGTGAAACTTCGCAGCCTGTTTCTCTTTGTGCTTTCACCTGCTGTGGTAGCATAGCCTTATTGGGTGTCGTGTGACTATGCTGGAGGACGCAGGTTCGACCTTATTGGGTGTCGTGTGACTATGCTGGAGGACGCAGGTTCGACTTACGGCCACGGCGGCCGTATTCGAATGAGGGTAAACTACAAAGAACATCCATATGGTGGTAGTGGCACGTATAACTCTATCAATTGTATATGATCGTACTTTCACGCATGAACTGTAGAGTGGTATCAGGTTTCTTACAATATTGAAAAAATAAGTGTGATGCTTTTTTAAGCGCCTCGTTGAATTCATGAGTGCTGTTGGTGCCGTGCGAAAGTAAAAACGCGTGGGCTTACCAAGTATGTCGACACTGAAAAAAATCATTATTTTTTTTACACTCTAAGGTAATCGATAAAGCAAGGCTGCTTGGGAAGCAGAGCTCCTTGTATTCGTGACAAATTGGTAGTATGAAACAACACGAGACACACATGGAAGTGTGCGGAGCGTCGTGCGAGTGCCTGACGATAAAAAAAAAGAGAGGCTTTTACTCTACACTAATAAAACAAAAGAAAACGTCGCTCCTGCATTGCTTACAACAATCTTAGGTAAAAGCAATCGCTCGCGACTGGCCGGGGCCGGCTATAGGCTTGGCGTGCGCATGTGCGCGAGCAAGACCCCCGTGATTGAGGAGAAACTTGAATGCGGAAGGAGGAACGTTGCTCCTTTAGTCCTTGCCGCGAGAGGGCGCGACGGGTAAAGCGCTCGAAAGGGAGAAAGTCGCTGCGCCGAAGGAGGAACGGAGCCCGTTTCTCCATTCTCGCTCCCCCTTTTTTTTTTTAGAGCGTGTGATAATTAAGGTCAATGCCCTATAGATGTCTCATCAAAGGCGAATATTGCCCCGCCGCGGTGGTCTAGTGGCTAAGGTACTCGGCTACTGACCCGCAGGTCGCGGGATCGAATCCCGGCTATGGCGGCTGCATTTCCGATGGAGGCGGAAATGTTGTAGGCCCGTGTACTCTGATTTGGGTGCACGTTAAAGAACCCCAGGTGGTCGAAATTTCCGGAGCCCTCCACTATGGCGTCTCTCATAATAATATGGTGGTTTTGGGATGTTAAACCCCACAAATCAATCAAAGGCGAATATTCACCGTCGTCCAGCGTCGGTGCCAGCGCGATCGAAAAAAAAAAATCATACTGTTATGTCACCCTATGACGTCACCATGACGTCTTGAAATGCGGAGATTTGTGACGCCACATGACGTCATTACTAGGTGCCGTCACTTCATAGGTGTACTGATCACGGAGGCTATGTAAAAGCAATAAAGTGCAGATATATAGTGCAACGCCTCGGATATTGGAGGCAGTGTTGAACGACGTTGGTGCGGAAAGATTTCTGTAGATTGCGAGGTAGGATCAATACATTTGCTGACAAGAAAGAGATGACTCTTGGCTTCGGGTCGTCTGAAGGGAATGCGCTAGGGACCTCGCCATTTTTTCATTGACTGTGATTACGAAAGCTGTCGGGCCCTGTTTTTATTTGCCTAATCTGAACCCTCTTTTTCCTTCTTTCTCGCAGTACTCAAATGCCTGAGGCTGGCCAACGATGTGGTGACACTAAAAATAAAGAAAGGTATGTGCACTTACAAACCAGAATACTTATCGCTTGTGCGGGGACTGCGGGTTAGGTTGAACTAACGATGACTGTAGCGTCCGACCTGACCTTATCATGTGCTTTCCGTGAGTATTCACTCGCTATTAGCTGGCACGTCACCAAACCCGCAGTCCCTGCAGTGCTGGCAGCGCCGGAAGATGACACCCGCCCTCGATATTATGCATGTTTACTCTTAAAGTGGTGGCGAGGGTAAAATAATAGGGTCTGATGCTCCAGATGATGTGTGCATGCCGTCTGCTTATGGGACGTTATGCGTTACAAGACATGTCACGAGGCTGGTTGGTGATACATTCTTGCCTAATATATTTCTAGCGCTACATTTGACGAGGACAAGACAGGGAAGTACTCTACAGAACCTGCCGTGTACTTCGTCTTGCCCTCGTCAAGTGTATAGCGCTAATATGTATTAAGGGCTATCACTTTATTTCTTTTTAACGAGGATCAATTTTTCGAAATAATTCCTTTATTTTATTTAACAGCCTTCAGCTTACCGTTAAGTGTACTCGAAGTTTGAAAGTTAATTGGGGAAGTAATTAGGAATAACAGCTCGTGCCGTATAAATAGCGTACAAACTACTTGTGCACGATCTGTTAATGTCTCTCACGCAGAGCTGCTGCCTTAACATCCCGCTTCCGTCGCTACGCAGGGTAAGACGTGCTGCAGAACTTGTACAAGAACCCCGCACTGGTAGATCAGTTCTGATCGTCGAAATTGGGTCAGACCAAACAATGTAAAATAGAAGTCTGTGTACCCTGACTTGCGACGTTCTTCGTGAACGCTGTCAGTTTGGCGACACGTCACAAAACGACGGCAGCTTACAATGCTCTCACTCTCTGTCGCCTATACTTGGTGGCACTGTGATGTAGATAGTGAAGTCAGGAGTTTTCTAGAACGAGGTGTGGTCGAGCTGGGCCTGGTAACGTTAAAGAAGTAAGTGATTCTACGAGCGCGAGCAGTAAAGGCATGTTTACTGTGTGCGTGTAGTAGTGCTGTATATTTGAGGCCACGTTCTTCGGTTAGTTGATTGGGGGTCATGTGCGGCAGTTGGCTCAGCTGCAGCCGTTTCCCGTTCCGTATACCGCCCCCCCCCCCCTGCTCATCCCTGTACCAGACAATAAGCTTCTGACTTTCGGGAAATTTTACCCCGCAGATGACTCCAAATTCCACCTCAAACTTTAAGAAACACGTAGCGTCTGGTATGTCTGTTGTACTTGCCGTAACTATATGTTTGCTCAAAAAGAGGAATTGTTCGTGAGGACCGTTTCGTTGTTGCATGCATCTAATGAAGCCAACAAACGAATGAAGCCAAGCGTCCCCCCCCCCCCCCGTCCCTCTTGGAACTCCCAATTGACTGATGAAAATTGTGCTTTTTCGTCCTCTTCAATTCCCGTCAGCTCTAGTCATGATCGTTAAGCTAGAGTTAAAAATAACAAATAAGGTCCCATTTACGTATTATTGCTTGTTATCTTCAATATATGCATGCTCGTAATATATTGCCAGTTTGCTGCACTCGTCAAAGTTTTTGTTTTATTGGCGTTGCTGTTTTGTGTTTTCTTGTTTACTTCAGTAGTTGCCTGGTTATTCCAGCATGCACATTGCCAATGCTGTTGTGTATAAACGTGTTGCTGTTGGTCTAAGGAATGCACTGCCTATGATAAATTTTTATGTACTATCAAAATGTCACAAGTATTTCATGTTAGCGTTTTCTCTTTTGCAATATGTTTGTACGTTAGCTCTCTTCGTCGGCTGTATATACTGTGTACCGAAGGAGTTTGACATGTACCAAGCAATAAAGAAAAATAACGAGCACAAAAAAGGGGGATGGGTGGGAGGGTGGTATGTTTAAACTAAGACAAATAAATGTTCGGGCTCGTCCTGGGTAACTTTTCCTGAAGAGCCATTAATTCAGGGATTAGGTAAATGCAGTCGTGCAGAATATCAAGTATTTTCTTTCGAAAAATAACTTTGATGATTTTGTGGGTATATACGCGGGAAACACTTGGTAAAGTTGTTTGCCTAATGGTATTTGTTTAATGTACAGTTTATTTTAGGGGTTTAAGACAGCTGCCAGAATATTGAATTAGAGAGAAGGAGACGTCAACTGCGCGTCTGCGCCTGTGTCCGCAAAAAAAAAAAAAGCGTTGCTTTCCTAGCATTGCAGTTTAGCGAAAATTCCAACTAGCCCTCGTGCTAGACGTCCCATTAGCGAAGCTTGGGATATAGAACATTTACGAACGAGAAGCTTTGTGAATTTGCTGCTCCTGCTGCGTCGTTGTCGATGGCTTTTGCAAACAACGGAGGTCGCCTGCGTTTGCAAGGGTTGATGTGCCCCGCTTTCCACGGAACCATGTCGGCACCATCGATGTGTCGGCGGCTATCCGCTGCGGTCAACAATAGGCCGCCGGCGGTGACAGCGGATCGAAACACGCTCATCGTTTTTTTTTTTTTTTTTTACAAAGACCCATGCAGCCAACGTTCTTAGGAAAGACAGTAAGAGCGCTTCGAACCATGGGCTCACTATAGCTTTCAGGGGCGTTTCTTTTTTTTTTTCTGATCTCGTATTTCTTCTTTCTGGCTGATTCTTTTCTCTTTCTTCCTTTCTTTCTATTTTTTGTTTTTTTTTCGTGGCCGAGAGTGAGGGGAAACCTATTTTATAGAATGCAGGGATGGAAACAACTTTACATAATGCTATATAACGAACATACTGCAAAAGTTTTCGCATTACGAAGCTTGCTATTCAGCTTAACTGGTTAATCGCACTTCGGACAAAATAGCAAAATGCATTCGTTGCTTCGTATACGCTGCTGTACCAACAATACGCCTTTGGTCTCGATTACAAAATGGCTACCCTATATTTTAGCGCCAGGACGCGATTTTGAGAGGTAGTTAGTACAACTGCCTTTGTGTTTTTTGCGTATCTTTTTGTCCAGTGACGCCGGAATATATAGTGCGAGTTACAGCACCAATGCGTTCTACACCTGATGGCGTTACTCACTGGCCGTTTCTGATCAGCATGATCTGCGCCCGGCATGCTTCTCTCGCTGCAGCGATCGCTCAGTTTGGACAGAAATGGGACGAAGAGCACACCTAACTTTCGTCTTCATGTATAAGCAGTACTCCCCATTATGGGCTGGGACTGTGGTCTAAATTGTACGAAATGTAAGTTAAGCGTTCTTTTCAGAACCGTGCTTTACAAGAATACAGGAGTCCAGAGTTAGTAGTAGACAGGGGCGTATACAACGTGACAACACAGAGGCAGCACTGCAACTAATTAAGTTTTTTTTTTATTGCTGTGCGAGGCATGTTGCAAGTTCTTCTTATGACAAGCCACGAATGCGCCGAAAGAGAGGAATCATGCGTAGAACTTAGACAGCGAGATCATATCGCACGTGTCCGATCATATTGCATATCGTCCGATCATATTGCATCGTCCGATCTCGTCCGATCATATTCTCGTCCGATCATATTGCATATGATATTAAAGCATATATCATATCGAAAGGTCAAGGATGACGGCCGCATCAGACTAAGCACACCCACACACACGCACGCACGCATGCAAGCACACGCGCACTAGTTCGATGCAATATGCAACACTATCGTGCCTGTCCGGCCGCCGCGGCTTGTCATCAAAACATATGCTATTGCCCAGAGTGGTGCAACGCCGATGCTATCAAGTTTAACGAACCGAACCACTTGC
The DNA here is from genome assembly GCA_013436015.1 of Rhipicephalus annulatus. Lineage (NCBI taxonomy): Eukaryota > Metazoa > Arthropoda > Arachnida > Ixodida > Ixodidae > Rhipicephalus > Rhipicephalus annulatus. The sequence goes on from WOVY01016174.1 coordinate 270,473, forward strand.
TTTCCACTCGCTTCGATGAACGCGCTTGCGTCACTGGCCGTCGCACTCCGCAAAACCAAGAAAATTGCTGTCTGAAATAGCATGAAAACTAGGCGACAACCTCGACCACTAACCGTATTACTACAGCGCCTGCAGAAGTTCGTCGTCTCGGTCTTCCCCTTCGGCAGCGCTGAAATATCGTTGTATTAAAATGTATGATGAACGCGCTTTGTTATACTGAGGATCGAAATACGCGGCGTTTTGTAAGCATGCAGTGTTGAAAAAGTGAAATGTTTCGTTATATCGAGAATACTGTCATATTGCAGTTCATTATATCCAGGTTTAGCTGTATTTAGCTAACCTTGTAACAAGCTGTCGAGTACTTAACCGTGCGAATTATTTTGCACGTGGTGGGCCTTTTTCGAGGTGCCATTCTAGTCGAATAATAACGGGAAGTTTGTCTCCTGTTCGCATTGGTGTCCCTTGGCGCACTTTTCTCCGCACTTCCGTCGTATTCTGCGGTGGGCCCACTGAACGTCGACCTTGCATATAGCGTCCGCTGTCGTATACTCCGTAGAACGCCTGCTGCTTGCGGGTGCCTTCTCTTTTTTAGGGTCGAAGCTTCCCTTAGTCTAACATTGACCTGCGTCATAGAGAAATGCTCAGAGTATAACCAACCACTATACATAGCCTTCATAGATTACGAGAAGGCGTTTGATTCAGTAGAAATATCAGCCGTCATGCAAACACTGCGGAATCAGAGCGTAGATGAAGTATATATAAACATTCTGGAAGAAATCTACAGGGGATCAACTGCTACCATAGTGCTTCATGAAGAAAGCAACAGAATACCAATAAAGAAGGGTGTAAGGCAGGGGGACACAATCTCCCCAATGCTATTCACTGCGTGCTTACAGGACGTTTTCAGAAGCCTAGAATGAGAACAGTTAGGGATAAGAGTCAATGGAGAATACCTTAGTAACCTGCGCTTCGCCGATGACATTGCATTGCTGAGTAACTCGAGGGACGAATTGCAACTCATGATTACGGAGTTAGACAAGGAGAGCAGAAAGGTGGGTCTTAAAATTAATCTGCAGAAAACGAAAGTAATGTACAACAACCTCGGAAAGGAGCAGCGCTTCGAGATAGGTAATAGTGCACTTGAAGTTGTAAAAGACTATGTCTACTTAGGGCAGGTAATAACCGCAGAGCCGAACCACGAGATTGAAGTAACTAGAAGAATAAGAATGGGGTGGAGCACATTCGGCAAGCACTCTCAAATTATGACAGGTAGATTGCCACTATCCCTCAAGAGGAAGGTATATAACAGCTGTATCTTGCCGGTACTTAGCTACGGAGCAGAAACCTGGAGACTTACAAAGAGGGTTCAGCTTAAATTGAGGACGACGCAGCGAGCAATGGAAAGAAAAATGGTAGCTGTAACCTTAAGAGGCAAGAAGAGAGCAGAGTGGATTAGGGAACAAACGGGGGTTAAGGATATCATAGCTGAAATCAAGAAGAAGAAATGGACATGGGCAGGGCATGTAGCGCGTAGACAGGATAACCGCTGGTCATTAAGGGTAACTGACTGGATTCCCAGAGAAGGGAAGCGGGTTAGGGGGAGACAGAAGGTTAGGTGGGCAGATGAGATTAAGAAGTTTGCGGGTATAAAATGGCAGCAGCAAGCACAGGGCCGGGTTAACTGGCGGAACATGGGAGAGGCCTTTGTCCTGCAGTGGACGTAGTCAGGCTGATGATGATGATGATGATGATGATGATGACCTGCGTCAGGCGTAACTTGCAGTATCTCACGAGTCGCGGCAGCTCGTGCTCGTCGCCAGACGGACGGACTAATGGACGTTTCGCCTCACTCATCATCCTTCACTCTGTGGATATGCTGTGATTTTCTCTGTGTCTCTTTGTTTTCGCTACCCGCTGCCGCTGTAGTGCTTGGGAAAACAGCGGTGAGATTTCGTAAGGAGCCTGCCGTCTTTCCGCGAGGCCGATGTTTTCTTTCGTCGCATTCAGAAGATGGCCACGACCCGTACGTGCACGTTTGTGTGCGATTTGACCGAAAGGGAACGCTCGCCTTTAGACTTGAGCAGCTTTTTCGTATTTTGGAACCGCCCGGATATCCCGTTCCAAAAATACACTCTTTATGCGCCTTCGTCGGGAAATGGGGTTCGGCTTAGTCAGTCGCCTGGTCGGGACAGCTGTCCTCCACAGGAAGAAGACTCTTGGAAAGAGATTGAAATTGAGATTGGAACAACTCGGTGATGTATTTCACGTTCCACGGTGTCCCTGATTTGCGGGGTTCAAGATCTACCCGGTTGAATACATACTAGAATTTTTCGATTATCTGTACTTTTTTTTGCAACTTTTCCTTCCCGTATAGTTGCTGGATTCGAGATGGCATTTAGCGTAGCTGAGCTAGTTGGTAATTTATTGAGCTCTTTGTTTTTGTTTGTGTGTGTACGTATACATATTCTGCTTAGATTGATTAAACCCAGTATTTGTGTCTGCATATAGTAATTTGTGGGTGTACTTTAAGGGAGACGCAAGGCAGGAAAATGTTTAAAACTATTTGTCCAATTTTGCAGTATTCTGATTCAATGTTTTATCTTCGTTTGTGATAATCGAGACGTCTGTCCAACTGCATCACCGTAAATAGATTTTTCTGACCAATGCATGAGCTTCAGGGGCGTCATTTTTCTGTGAATACTTTACTGATGATGCTTAACAAGCTTATGTTTTGCCGAGAAGGTGAGCTTTTCCGGTTTAAGAACAACCTAGCACTGTTGGCGTGACGTACTTGGTAATAGCTCATTCCCCGCTTTTCATATGTACTGTTATAAGTACTGTGCTTACCACATACGAGTTGTTGACCATGGGAAAGTTGTTTTCCCAAATTCAGAGCCAGCTGCCCCATTCGCAGAGTTTTGACGAGATATAGTTGTGCTTCGGCGCAGTATTTGCTTCTGCATTCACTTCTGCTCATTTCGGCATTTACACTGATTCAGGAAGCCCCTCGGAACTGTTTCAGATGGGTATACATGAGTTTGAAATTGTGACAGTTTCGCAGTTGTAAAGTTGATAACTCTAAGTAGCAAGAGAAAAAGAGAAAGGATCAGAAAATAAAGACAAATTGTTTGCAATGCAAGAAGCTTTAGCTAAACTCTTATCGTTTCAGTGCACCTAATAAAAAGCGCCAGAGAACGAAACTTGCAAGAGTTCTCCGGGTAACACTTGTCGGCTTCAGGATAATTTCGGTAATTTACACTTATGCACTAACAATAACGTGTTTTTATAACGCTGTCCTGTTGGCATGAAACACAAATATTGCGCGAAATGCATATTTGAAAGTATGAAAGTATAATGTTGTGCCGACAGGTTACAAATAGACGCAAGTGAAGTATTCCCACAAAGCGCGATGGTCTACTGTGGAAGCTTATGGAACATGCGAGCGCGTGGCCAACATCCTTTACGCGACATTTCCGCTACCTCGGCGGCCATCTACAGCCACGGTATACTGAAAGGAAGCGACGCATATCCTTCCCTCAATGGACGTTCCATACTTTCTTATTGAGAACAGGTATTTTCCATCTTCTTCTCTCTAACGTGACACGCTCATTCGGCTGCCACGCATGGCTATGTGCTTGTGTCGGAGGAATATAGCAATCTAACTTTGCTGCAGTGCAACCCTGCGCTCATATAGATATATCACCGGCAGTGAATCGCTCGAGGGAGGCTCTGGTTGCTGAGATACTGCTATCAAAATAGAAGTGTGGCGGCCTTGCAGTAGATGGGCGCTTCGCGTCGAAACGACAAACTCTGCTCTGCGTGGCAGTAGGATTGACGTTCCAGTGAGTAACGAGAAAATCCATTTCCACTGCTAGATGGCGCGGATAGGAATTACAGCATGCGCTCGCGTAAATCAGAAACTTCTACGGGCGTGTGTACACGCCGCACCACACCCATGGGCTCATAACAGCACTGTTTGCCCGGAGTGTTGATGTGATGTGGGCCACGTTAAACTATAGTATACAGCCTATAGTGGCCTTGTTGTGTCCTACGATATTGCAGGCGAAGACAGATTCGTCGGAGTTGCAAAGTAAGCACTTTCAATGTCTTGAATGTACGGCACGACTTGTTCGTAAGGGCTGTTCTTTCTTCCTCTTTACAGCTTTATATCCCCGCTATGTCGATAGACATCGTAATCATTAGGTTATCTTTTCAAGAGTGCTGATGCCATGAAAAGAGAGAGAGAGAGAGCGGTTGGGACGACCAAACACGGTACGCGCAGTATGGTAAATCATTTTTGCGTAATAACGCCAGGTGGACGAAACGTTATGAAAAGCTAAATTGGCATCCATTCTTCGAATGCCGATATTTTTTTTTTGTAGCTCTCCATCTACCTGACTGGATTCCGTGAAACTCATTTACCATAACGAGTGCCAGTGTACGTCGATTATTTGATCAGTTCGTCATCGAAATGCCAGTCTATAGCCACCTGGTTAGATCATTTAGTGAAGCGACCGCCCGGGAAGGACGCTGATCTCGAATCCAAAACCCATACCAGGACGAATTTTCAACGAGAGGCTTTTCTGTCTGAAAAATGCGTTGTTTTGCAGCCTTGCGCTGCGAAACAATGAATGACAATATTTCCTTTCATAACCGTTCACTCTTTGCTGAATTATAGACAAGGGCTGAGAAACTACAACATCATAAGCCTAAGAAATAGTACATGTATTCTCGCCGGTTAGTTATTCTTCGTTTTTTAAAGCTTGACATCACCGCTTAGACTTCTGTAAACCCTGATAAATATATCCGGGACTTAAGTGGTAAGTCCTAAACGGGTCTCACGTCCGTCTTTGCTGCTAACGAAACTGTCATTGAAGTATCGCTCTAATTGAAAATATTTTTAATATGCCGTTACGCATCGTGGTACTTGACTGCTAAGGTGTTCCGATTCTAAGCTCGATGATGCGGTTTTGATTCCCAGCCACGGCTGCCTCATTTAGGTCACGGCGGTATGCAATACACGAGTTTTATTAGATTCAGGTGCAGTTAAAGAACCCAAGTTGATAGAAAATGATGCGGAATCCCCGACTATACGGCGTGCAGCGTTATCATACCGCAGTGCTGGTGAAACCCCAGTATTTAATTTTTTTTTTAATGTAGGCTTTCAAATGTCTTCAGATCTCGTTGAAGGGTAAGTCAGTAAGGTTAGGTGACCGTGAGATGTAGTAGACTTGTTCTAAAAAATTAACCTTGAGACGCTTTCTAAACCTAAAATAAATTAATATATATACCTAGGACACCTTATAAACTTTATTTTCTGACTGTGTTTACAAAAAATGGACTATAGCCCATACAGTGCGATGTGTTAACGCTTTTTTTATTTTTCTGGAGTAGCTACGTCGACTAGATGGAATCATTGCACTCCGACATTAATTACCGCCGTGAAAAGCGATCAGGAGATCTATTTTCAGAGATCTAACGCACAATTGACGGTTCCGAAACGTGATTAAGGAAGGCGTAGCCAATTTAAGGGTGAGTGCTTGACTGGGTTAAGAACTCAGTTTTTTCGGTAATTTTACTCGATGTACTACCGAATTCGCGACTAGTATATGTAGCGTTTCAATATTAATGGTCTAATATATATATATATATATATATATATATATATATATATATATATATATATATATATATATATATATATATATATATACCTACCTTCAAAATGCAGCTTTGAGAGGTATAGTGTGTGGGCTTTAGGGGATATGGTTTTCGTGACTTAGTCTATATATTTCTAGAATTAAATTTTCGAGATAATAATAGTGTGCATTAGGTAATTATAGTATTGACATACGGCTTCGTTTTAGAAACCCGCCACGGTGGTCTATACAGTTGATACCCGCTTGTCGCGAGATCGAATCCTAGCAACGGCAGTTGCATTGTCGGTGGAGTGGAAAATGTTTAAGGCCCGTTGTATTTAGATTTAGGTGCACGTTCAAAAACACCTGGTGGTCGAAATTTTCGGAGCCCTCGACTACAGAGTCTTTCATAATAATATCGTTGGTTTGAGACGTTAAATCACAATAATAATTTTATACTTTGTTTTTGATTTATCTTTTGTAGATTTTATTCTTATATATCGTGTAGTGAGATTTCTTAAATTAGGTTTTTCTCAGTACGCAAGTTTTGCCTTCAGGAACTGCGCTCTGAACGTCACTGTGGGAACCACCTTGAGACGCGCCATCGGGGTTCTAACCTTTATTGTTCTTGGCAGAAAAAAAACTGGGCCTGAATTCGCGATAACCTCCTTAGTAAAGTTGTTCGTAAGGAAAAATTTTGACCAATTTCGATGCTGAATATACTGGCGAAAGTGGCTGTCCAATGGCCGAGATAGCCGAGAATACGGTGACTAGAATGCATTTTTTAGGAGTTGAACCGAACGCTTACACGAGCGTATAGAAAAAAAAAACACCTTATCAGGTGTAGCAAAGCAAGGAAATTTTGACCGTTCGTGCTCAATATAATTACTCTTCGATAATGTTCTAAGATATTGAGTTTGCCCGGAGGACGTATCGATTCAATGGGCTGTATTGTATTAACGCGTACGCTACACTGCGGGATTCTTATATTTTTTATATTGTACTTACTAAAACATAATGATCATTTTTGATTGTGTTGAAACGACTGAAGGAATACTGAGTGAGCCAGGGCTCGGCGAAAAAACACCTTCGATGATAGCGAATTTCACCAGCGGCAACTTTTATTGCCGAGCACTAAAAGAAGAGGGGCAAGAAGTACGCCAGCGAAGTGCCGGAAAGTCAGTGACACCACTGACTGTCTAAAGCGGAGGTCAACGAATTTTAATCAACGTTGTACTGCGCGTTGTCCTATGTAAATTCGCCCCCTCGCGCACGTAAAACCGCATGGTGCAGAGATGCGTTCAGCTTCTCTGCAAATTAACTTAGCTTATCGCGGCGTACGCTCTCCGCCCCTTCGCCCCGCTGCGGTGGTCTAGTGGCTAAGGTACTCGGCTGCTGACCTGCAGGTCGCGGGATCGAATCCCGGCTGTGGCAGCTGCACTTACGATGGAGGCAAACATGTTGTATGTAGGCCCGTGTGCTTAGATTTGGGTGCACGTTAAAGAACCCCAGGCGGTTGAAATTTCCGGAGCCCTCCACTACGGCGTCTCTCGTAATCATATGGCGGTTACGACCCCACATGTCACTCATCATCATCACTTACTCCGCAAACATAACAATGAGTGGAGGCGGCCAGATCATCTCTGTGTAAATATAAATTTAGCTGCGGAGTCGGACAACACAGTCTATAGTTATTGCGACTTCCATTACTCGAGTTTGACATATTTTACTATTTCAGTGATGCATGAAGTGCTTGAATTTTGGTGTGGCCGTTAGTGAAAGTGTAGAAAATTCGTGTAACAGCAATTTATTTCATAATCTAGTGCCTATAATGAATTTGAATGCCGGTAATACAGCAATAACAGCTCCATTTGAAGATGGCTTCGCCAGCGCATCTGCCTTATTATTCATAAACAGGCCCTTATGCTCTGGAACCCAGACCACTTTGATCAATTTGATATGTGGGAGAACTAATACATCTAAATCAGTCGGAGCATGCGAGTTCTAATTTTCAATAAAGGAGGCACATACTGATGGTGAATCCGTCAAAATTACTTCCGACCTTTCTGCCTCCGTTATTTTACGGCGAGGTAGAATTATCGCAAGACATTTTACTTATAAATGGGCACAAAATCTTAAGGCGAAAAGTAAACGACCAATCTAGGGCAGGAGAAAAAAAATACCAATTCCACATTTTCCTTCACTTTGTGCCGCTTCAGTTGCCATGACTGCTTGTATTGGTGTATGTACCAGGCAATCTCTTATATTGCTTGTAAAAAAAACTGAGCCGCATAAATTTCGAATTTTTCGGAACAGAGTGCCTACAGCGTTAAGTCTAGACGTAACGAAAGAAGCCGTTAAAGTTACGTCTAGATGTCAAATAAAATCATAGAGTAATAAAACCCTGTGCACCGAAGGGCGAAATGTGGCGCGGTGGGTTTAGCGCGTCACGTTCAAAGCAGCGAGGTAGTTGGTTCGAATTGGGATGCAACTTTTTTGCTCGTTTTCTGCGAGTAGTTTTAACATTGGAGCATCATTGCTCCAAGGACACCGCTTATTATACATATTTTTGTCTTAAAGGAAATCTCCCCGGTGGCAGTGGTGGATGGCCCAACCCACGTTGCTGCAGTGCCGTACTGTTTTTTTTTTTTTTTCAGTAGCGACACGAGCCACTTCAGCAAACCAGTGCGTGTTAGCGATGAAAGCACACCGCCAAGCGACAACTACCCAGTGGCACGAGCCAACCTCTGAGACTGGCCAAATGATTATGAAATTCAAGTGTATATACGTACATTGTGAACCACACTATGGACGTAACTTGAGCAGCTGACTATTGTTACGGCTGTACATAACTTCCACCTTCCACAGAAGCTATGTCTAGACGTAACGATAGGAGCCGGTAATGTTACGTCTAGACCCAAGAATAACGAATCTTAGTTACTTCCAGCGCGACAATACAAAACTAGCTTTTTAAACCCACTCAACCGAACGGCGGTTATGGCGCAGTGGGCTAGTGGGTCGCGTTTTTGGTAGTGAGGTTGTTGGTTCAAATTACTGTGCACATTTTCCTTTCTTTCGTACTGTTTTTACAATTGTAGAATTAATGCTGCAAGGGAACCGCTTATATATGCCCCAACTCGCGTTGCAGCACCCTATTGGCCGCGAGATCTAGCAGAGTCGCCGCCTGGCGGCAACTGGCCGAAATGGTGAAGTGTGGATGGCTCCTTGCTTCGTCTTCTAGCCACGTCGTGTTTCTATGTGCGCGTACGTCGTTCACGTTCTCAAAGTATGGTTTGTCCGGTTATGTCAGGGGGTAGTGCAACTGTTTTTACGTATGCCTGAAACGGCGTACGAAAGCATTTGGTGTTTCCCAGCTGCTAATGCTTATTAATAAGATCGGCGAGTGCGACTTTCCAACGTGCTGTTTATTGTTTTCGTACCTTCCATTCACCAGAATGATTTCGGAGTGGGTGCCGCTTTGTGTTTCTAGCACATTAATGCTCTTGGCATTCTCCCAGACACGTGGACTATTAAATGCTGGGGGAATGCAGTGTTTATAGCGACTCGGTTCTAAAAAACAAAAAAACATGCTCTAGGTCATGCACCTGCGCGCTGTTGGTTAAACTACGACGCCGTGAGTTAAACTACGACACTGCAGTTCAACGATCGTCCGAGGAGCCTTAGTTGCGTTTATCTGGCTGTTGTACCACTACATAGAAATATTACTATGACAAACTGTGAAACTTCGGTACTTACACTGCACTACGTCTTGTCTTCACAGAGTTACCGCGCGCAACCGTGGGCTTAGATTTAAGAACGCTTTAAAGAGCCCAGTCAATGAAAATTGGTTCAGACGGCATGCCCTATATATAATGCCGTATGATTTCATTGAAAATTTCACGTTTTTGCATTGTTTTCAGCGTTTCTGGGGCTTTGATGGTGACCGACGGAAAGCAGTGGTAATTTTTGTCTGAAAAAAAAAAAAGAACATGCTTGTCCCATTAACCAGGCCTTTGTTGTAGCACCGTCATACACGTAATCCATCGATGGAAGCTTTCTGCTGAATCAACTCTTATGTAAGATCTTTACTGGTACAAGGCCATGTGCGTATACACGTGATAAACGCAGTGTATATATGGCGCAAAGCGCCGTCAGCCACTAAGCTTTCCTCACTAGACTTATCGACTGTCCCACATTTCTTGGGGAACAGAATGGGAAAAAAAAATCATATGCGTATAAGGTGCGAACGGTGGAACGAATCGCGCAGATGTGCGGGCTTTCAACGATTTTTGTTCCTCTCTTTTTTGTAGTATGCAGATGACAAAGATGTAAATAAATAGTTCAGTCACGCTACAGCAGTACGTAGCAAGAGGAACACAACCTAACCACGTACAAACAACACAGAAAAGGCGTGATTTAGTGCGAAAGCTTGAAGAGAGTCACCCAGGGCGAGCATCCCTATGAAAGGCAGAATGCGCTTAACTCGCGGGTTATGTTCACGTTGCATATAGGAGAAGTGCACCGATTCATCAGAGAAGAGCGCAGATGTTAACAGTAAACTGTAGTTAACGCATTTTATCTGCCAACAAAGACCGCACTTTCGCGGGGCAGTGCTACTGTACCTATAGCCCGATTTCGCCGTGAATACTCTCTTGCTGCATAGCATGCACTCAGAGGAGCTGCAGTTTACTACTGACTGTGTGGGTAGCTTTCTACCGTGTTTGCCCCCAAACATGAGTTGAGCTGCTTCAAGGAAGCTAATGAAAAGGCAACACCCAAGATGGTGGCTGCAGGCAGAGTGGATAGCGTGGCTCCAGCAGAGGCTGAAATTAACGTCTTCCAAAAGTACGTTGGCGGCTCTCAAAAGCAAAAATGCTGAGGCCCGCGTGCTCAGATTCGGGTGCACGTTAAAGAACCCCTGGCGGTCGAAATGTCCGGAGCCCTCCACTACGGCGTTTCTCATAATGATATGGTGGTTTTAAATCAGCATTGTATAACCAGAATATGGGGCGTATGAAATCTCCGCCAGCATTGTCCAAAAAAAACAAATCAGAAGGGGCAACAAAAACTGATCAAGAGTCTTATCGGTGATTCATTCAGCCTGGGAAGCGCCTTTCGCACTTCATCGTTGTCAAAGCGAGCCAGAGGTTGAGGAAGAAGAGGATTCAGTAGGCCGCTTTGGGACCGTGGTGTGGACGTGAAGATGTCGTCCGCGCAGCTCTCCTGGATCAAGGAGTGGGCCCTGAGGCGGTCTCGGCGTTTTTTTTCCAGACCGTTCGCGCGGGCCTCCTTCGACTACAAGAGGCTCTCCAGCACCGACTTGTCACCATTTGCTGGTAAAATGTTCGCTGCCTTTCTGACAACGCGACTGCCGTACCTTTGAGGGGTCTAATATTAATGCTCTGTTCCAATAATTTTCAAAAAATATTGGTCATGTCCGTGTTGTCCGCTATGCCACGCTGTTACTTTTTTTTCTCCTTGTGGTGGATACTGCTGCATGCTCGTCTTTGTACGCGTTGCTCAGACGTGTGTGGCTGAAGGTTGCTGTGTCTTTTTTGTATTGTTCGCTTTCGGGTCCTTATTTGTTATTCGTGGTCTGATACCGTGTGGTGTTTGCAGTCTTCATTGGTGTCGCAAACCTGATTGATTGATGTGTGGGGTTTAACGTTCCAAAACCACCATATGATTATGAGAGACGCCGTAGTGGAGGGCTCCGGAAATTTCGACCACCTGGGGTTCTTTAACGTGCACACAAATCTGAGCACACGGGCCTACAACATTTCCGCCTCCATCGTAAATGCAGCCGCCGCAGCCGGGATTCGATCCTGTGACCTGCGGGTCAGCAGCCGAGTACCTTAGCCACTAGACCACCGCGGTGGGGCTGGCATCACAAACCTGTCCGTACATTTATGGGTTTTACCAGAACCTTTTTTCTAGACGTGGGGGGGGGGGGGAATTCAACCACCTTTTACATGTGGTGTTGCGTGTTTTTGCGTATATATGTACAGCAGTGGCCACGGTTGTGTATAGTGTGCGAGCGGCCGGCCTTGCTCTATAGGCATGACACCTCCCGGAAGTGGCGTGTTGTGACGTCGCGTGCGCAGGAGCATGCGGTGCCTTACAGGCATGCTTTGTAAGGGTGACAACGGTAGAAGATGCGCCTGTTTAGCCGACGATCCGCGCTCCCTCAGGGTGCTTTCGTCACATATATTTCATAAGACGAAACGCGTTTCGAAACGCGCCTACATCAACGATGCACGCTTTGTGGCTGTTTTGAGGCGTCCGATTATACGAAGGCATGATAATACCAACAGCTGCGTGAAAAAAATTCTATATGGCTACAAAATCAAAACGCCCTCAAATGTGCGTGGTTTATGCAGGCGTTTGTTATTAGTCGAAACGGCCTTCGTCTTATGAAGTAGACATGACGAAGGCGCCCTTGAGCGAGCGCGGGTCTTCGGTTAAACAAACACACCTTACAACGTTGTCGCCCGTGCAGAGGAGGCCTGCGTGCTTCGTAAGATCGCGCATGCTCCTGTGCACGTCACAATCCCCAGCGGCCGCTAGGTGTCGCGCCGCAGAGCAAGGCCGAAGGGTGCCTCGGTGTGAGCGCGCCTCCGAGGCACCCTACCAGGCCGGCTGCTTGCGCGGTATATACACAGACGTGGCTGTACATATACGCATACAAAATCAAAAGCCTTCTGGCGAAACGGGGGTGGGAATGATTTCGAACTTTCCCAACCCCCTTTCCCTGGCGGCGCCGAGGCGCATACTCCCATTGTCGGAGTACATCGTTCGATGCGTTCTCCAGCTTCCAGCAGTAGGCAAAGCAATCTGATCTATAGTGTCTGGCGCGCTTTCTCACCGATGCACGTCTTGTTTTGTTTGCGAGTGAGCGCGCCTTTTCTTTGTGTGTGTATGCGCAGACCCCGCGATCCAGGAGCGCGTGCGACGCCAGATGATGGCGGCTGCGTCGGGTGAGCGGCTCAAGTCGCCGGCGTCAGGTGATCCTGGCGCGGCTACGCCACGACAGAACGGCACCAGCGCGGCCGGGCAGCACGTGACGTCTGACGAACCCGGCGGTGAGGAGAGCGTGGCCACCTCCTCCTCCACGTCGTCATCATCGGCGGTGGCGCGCAAGTGCGAGCTGTTCACTATGACAGGCGACTTGATCATCACCAAGGCAAGCAGTACCAAAACGCCCGCGACGCGCACCCAGTCTACGCCGGCGAGCCCTGGTGGCGACCCGCAGCGAGGTACCAAACGCGAGGCGTCCTCGCTGCAGAGTCCCGTGGCCGAGAAGAAGGGCTCGTTCGGCGTGCGCACCTCGCGCAGCGACGACCACTTGGGCAAGGCGCGCGGCACCGTGGCCGCTGTCTGCATCGACATCGACGACGACGAAATGGCCTCGTCGCTCAACACGCTGCTCGACACCAAGGACGACTCGCGCGTGCTCTGGACGTACAACGCCGGCTCGTCTGAGGACAACACGGCCACCACTGCGTCTTCCTCCTCGGGCCGGCGGGAGGACAACCTCAGCGAGCTCGAGTGCTGCACGTCCGAGATGGCGTCCGCGTTCGGCTCCGAGGAAGCGGACCGCGTTCACGCCAGCGAGCTGGACCTCAGCTCGCCCAGCCAGCTGTCGCCAGAGAACGAGGACGGCTTCTCGCGGGAGGAAGACTGGGTGGCCGAGCCGGACCTGAGCGAGTCGCAGTTCCGCCACCCGGCCCTGTTCGACTCGTCGCTGCGCGCGGCCGCCCGGGGAGGAGGGACGCGCAGGATGCAACACTCTCGCTCCAACGGCTCCACTGCGTCGCGCACCGACGCCTCCGAGACGCTCGAGCTGGACTCGCCGCCCTCTGGCCACTCGGGTGGCACGCTCGAGGAGGAGGACGACGCGGCGGCGGCGGCCACCGACGAGGAGTCCGACGCCGACTCTCTGCGCAGCTTCCACTACAGCCCCAAGGCGGTGGACATGCCGTCCGCGTCGCGTCTCGCCAAGAGGCTCTTCAACCTCGAGGGATTCAAGAAGTCCGACGTGTCCAGGCACCTGAGCAAAAAGTGAGCTTGCTGTTCTTCTTGAGGAACACGGGAGCGCTCTGCGCACCCGTGTCTCTCTTGTCCCCTGCGTTTTTGCAAGTGTCATTCATTTTGATGCAACGGGTTTCCGTGCTCGTAGCCGCCTCTCCACCCCGTGTTGGTGACGAAGTAGATGAAAATAGCCCAACGATCCTAGTACGCCTAGGTTAATTAATAGATTGACGTATACGCTTCTCTATAGAGTTCCATGCATTGTATGGGTACGTGCATATTTCTCTTCGTGGGCCAGTAAACAACCCCGATATCATAAAATAGTAATGAAAAAAAATATGAGCACTTTTGCTTTGCTATGTGAACATGCTGCCCCAAGAACTATGCAAATTCGTGGTACGATAAGGAAGTTACTGGGGTTGCAACGTCCGTTTCTGTTTGTTTCAAATTTTCGCGCGGCCTCGACACCCTTTCCTGCTATAGAGAGAAAAAAGGCGTAGCCCGTCGTCATGACTCCGCCCACTGCGGCAACGTGACACGATATGAGGTGTACGTCATATGCACGCCAGGGGGCGGAAAACTCCCTGTACCTCCCATGTGTAGAGTGATATTCTAGGTCACTCTACCCATGTGTTCGTTCTCAGCAGCCGGCAGCGCCCATTTTACCACTGACGGTTGCCGGGCATCCTACTAGAAATAAATAACAGAAAATGTCTCGTGACGTCCAGAAAAAGAGGGAAAGGGCGAAAATCAAGAGAAGGAGGGTTGCCACGGACGTCCTCCTTTCCCACTTCGCATGTTAGGGGAATGCTTTCGTGCCTTCTTTCAGGTCGCTAGGGCGATGCGGCCATTCTTTAGATCTTCTTAATCTTTTTTTTTAGTTTTGATTTTGTTCCTTGTTTTCAGAAGAGGCGTAACTTAGGCTGACTGATATCTCCTAGCGATTTTCATTGGACGAGCCGGAGCAGTTCTAACTGCGTTCAAGGTGCTCTCGCCGTATGCGGCGCCTTCCAGTCAGTGGTCGGGCAGGAGAGGGGGCGTTGTCTCTGATTGGTCGAGGAGGAGCACTTTTTTTTCGCTGATGAGGGCAGCCTAGAGCTGTTTATTGGTGCTTTACTAGAGCGCGGAGGAAGTCACGTGACCATTCTCACGTCACTTCTGGTCTGCGTACGCGCGGAAGAGGGCGAGCGTGCGGCACGACTGATCATGTCAGCGAAGCGGTAAAAGATTGGTCTCGTGACGCTTGACATCACGCTCTCAGTCACTGCGCCGTGCTCCTGACCGGGCTGCAGAAATTAGGTGCCTTTTCTCATCTTCTAACCACCACCACATCACGCTCTTGGAGCAGGGTAATTGTTACCATTCGGGAAACGAGAGCACACGTCTCCGCTGCCGTCGGGGGCTGCTCTAGCTCGCTGCTCGTTCCCCTTGAATCTGCTCGCCCAATGGAAAGCGCTATCAGTAAGACGAAACTCGATCGGTACAAATAAAATGAACTTTTTTTTACTGTACGTTTTGTATTAAAAAACAGACGTACACTTAGTGTGAAATTGTTGATTGATTGATATGTGGGGTTTAACGTCCCAAAACCACTATATGATTATGACAGACACCGCAGAGGAGGGTTCCGGAAATTTCGACCACCTGGGGTTCTTTAACGTGCACCACCCGAATCTGAGCACACGGGCGTACAACATTTCCGCCTCCATCGGAAATGCAGCCGCCGCAGCCGGGATTCGAACCCGCGACCTGCGGGTCAGCAGCCGAGTACCTTAGCCACTAGACCACCGCGGCGGGGCAGTGTGAAATTGTCATTCTATAAAATCAGCTTTGACTTACAACTGACATACGGACATAATGAGCAAACGTTGAACCTTGAATATCCGAACCAATGCGAAAATTATCAACAATCGCGAGTAGGACACGTCGTATTTGACTCAATCGCGTTCGTTATGATGGCTCGGATAGGTGTTTTTTTTTTTTTTTACAGAACATGAGTACCAAATGAGACTGAAGTTCGGAGGCATGGAGAGGCTTGAAGCGATGAGAAGTTTTTCGAGAAAGAACGTCGCTCAAAACAGTCTTTCGGCAAGTTGACTTGTCTTCGTCAGGACAACAGCGTTGCCTTGACGAAGAAAAGCTCGCTTGTCAAAACGTTGGCTCCACGGCATTCTCTGTAGTAGTTTTTACGAGCATTTAGCCAATCACGTTTACTTAAATGACACCATTAGAAGTAAAGACTCACAAATTTTCAAACCGCTAATACAAGAATTTCATGAGCAGGAAGCAACCTATAATAACGTGACATCGTTTCAACTACACGCTGAAAGTAAACGAAACTAAATCTATGTAGCCCAGCCAACTCTATTTCAAGCATTGCATAAACGCATTTTCTTGACAGGAGCTTGGCTGCCGTCTTCACCACTTAGTCAAGCGACACTGCACTTCTGTCAGTCCAGTCAGGCTTGCAGGGAACAGGATTTATTTATATGTACTCATGCAAATTCAATACCTGCTCAATAATGGTTCCAAATTCTTGTGCTCATTTGTTGCATATAGGAAACGCTGAAGAACCTTCGCGGAACTAGGTGTCCCCGGGTTAGCATACCGCAGAGCCGCGAAAAACGTTTGTTTCCCGATTAAGCCGTCTTCGATGAATGAATGGTTGACTCGTCTGGCGTAGCTCACCGTGGCTTCCGTTCTCTGCCTTCCACAACTTGCTGCCTTTATCTTTCCCCTAGTTAACACGCCAACCGAGCGAGATAGCTGAGCGCGATGACACTTCTATCGCTGAGCGAGGGGCCGAGAAGGAGCGTAGGCAAGCGGTAGGAACGCCAGTCTATCATTTCCCGCGGTTCGCCTGGTTTAAAATTCACGAACTAAAAAATAAGAGAAGGCATATAAACGAAATAGTTCTTAACAGTGGTATTGATATTTTTTTATTTCTAAAAACTTGTAAAAGTCAATATAAAATATATACGAGCATTCACATCAACCTCACTCCGTTCAGCCGGATCTTAGAATGCCCGGCAACCGCTACGAGCGTGCATGTTCCTTGAAGCCGAAACTATAGCGCTCAGTTTCCGGGGCCTGGGCGCGCATCCAACGACCGAGCAGGGCTTGCCCCACGTGAGCACGTGTCAAAGCGGCGCTGGGAAGCGAGGTGCAAGGAGAACCCTTCTCCTAGCGGTAAAGTAGCAAGACGCCTCTTTATGCCGGAGGTAGTCGGAGGCTTGCATTCTGGCAGTACCGATTCTGCTGGTAGTCTCGAGCTTCACAAAATGGAAGAGGGCAGCATGAGAAAATGCGGCCAAAACTGGGTCAACGCAGGGCCAAGGCGCTGTTTCGTTGGGCAAAAGAACCATATCGATGAGCTCAGTAATACGACAAGTTGCCCGTCATTGCGCGTACGAGGGAGATTAGTCAGAAAAAAAAAAAAGAGGCGCGGGAATGGTTTTTCGAAACGGAGAGGTTGGCGTGGCGTGCAGCGCTTTGATATTTGAAAAAAAAAAAAAAACTGTGATCGCCTGTACTGCACAAATTAGCGAAATTGTCAATGTACAAGATGTACTGTGCAAATTAGCGAGCTTGATCGGAGAGTGTAAAAAGAAATCGGAGCCTCTTTCCTGGCCTTTTTTTAAATCTTGGAGAAAAGATGACGTTCCAAAGCTCGAATTTCATATACGGATATTAAAGTACCAAGGCACATTTGTCTGTTTTCAGTTTAGCGAAGGGCATGTCTACGGCTTTATAGCTAAACAATGGAGGTTTTTCAATAGGTGCGTTCACTATTTTTTAATATTAATTGTGAGACGTCTCAGCGATAATTTCCTTTCGGCAGTGACAGACATTTTAATATTTCCAGACATAGCAAAGTTACGGCTATGACCTATCGACCAAAAAAGTAAGGCGATCGATGAAAATGTGGCACTTGAAGTGTAATTGTCATCCGTAGGCGTAATGGCCTTTGGGTTTCAGAAAAGTTAATGCTGAAAATTTCTGCAAAATATAGGAATCCGGCTATTTGCGCCCGGAATAACGTTCTTGAAACGTGGAACGAAGATCGCATCCGCCACGCCCCTGGAAGACTTTCGCGTGTGCGATGCGATTGTTTTTGCTATCGGGCAAGCATGAAACGAGGGAAATTGCGGCTTCATAACGACGCCTTTTCGTTCTCGCATCACAGCGACGGGAGTTTGGGTTGGGCTCTGTGGGGTGAACCCTATGTAGTAAGTTTTTTTTTTTGTTAGCACAAGTTAAATTTCCGGAGCCCTCCACTACGGCGTCTCTCATAATCAAATGGTGGTTTTAGGACGTTAAAGCCCACAAATCAATCAATCAATCATTTGTTAGCACAAGTTAGAGCGCGGGCTTAGCTTCTGCACAGTCAAGTTTCACTTGGGATAAATTATCAAAGTGGCCCGCAGGCTCGCGTCCCGTCCCATTGTCCACCTCCGGCGGTGGTTTCGCCTCACGCGCGCGCGTGCTAACAAACCGGCCAAGGTCGTGTTTGCTGCCTTTGTTCCACCGCCGTCGCCCGGCTGTGTGGTTTTCGTATAGCCCTTGGCCTTGCATGTGCGACGAGAGCGGCGCCGATTTATGCTGTTCCCGTCCGGGAGTCTACAGCTCTCCCTTCGTGCTTGGCATCTCCCTGCGCAGCAGAGGTCGTGGATGGACGCAGCGTGCACGATCGATCGACTCATGGCCACTGATGCAAATATTATGTCTGCCGACAAAAGTAGCATTCTCTCTTTTAGGGCACCAGCGGTTTGCTTGCCGTATATCGGAGGGACGACCTTATAATTCCCGAAGTACTCGTGCGGGCAAATGATCTTATCTGAGCGATGGCTTTATGCGTCGTTTCTGCTCATTTAGGCAACTGGCAAATTCGGTCGGGGTAGAATGTCATGTAGTAACGTGCGACCACTCTCGCACGGCTTGACGCTCGCGTACTTAGGTTCGCGTTCAAGAACCCCACGTGGACGAAATTTCCGGAACCCTCCACTATACGGCGTCTCTCGTAATCATATCGGGGTTTTTGGGATGTTCAACCCCAACAGTTTTGTTACCTCCCCGCACAGACCACCCGGCATATATCACTGCTTACTCTGCAGACTATTTATAACAGTGGCGTTACTAGTGTTCCGCAGACATTCCTGTTTATCGTGGTCATTGGGCCCATCTTACTGCAAACTCAAGGTGGCTGGATGCCTGTGCTAGGCGATCGACAATCTTGCACTACTTTTGTAGTGTGAATCAGGCGGACCTTCCCTTGGAGATTATGCTTCATGCAGCTGTTGTTATGCAGGCACAGTATATTAATTCAATTTAAGGACAGTATATCAATTCAATTAAAATTCAATAGCGGAGGCCTCGCAGTCTAAATCTCCATTAAGGTGTGCCTACTTTGCCGCCGCTAAACCTGTTCCAGTCATCCCACTCCTGCGCCAACTGCCCCAAATCAGATTTACTGCGCCATTCTGATAATATCGACGGAAATTGCGTCAAAGTTGGACTTGGGAGTGTCTGTCACCGGCAAAAGCCGCGCCGGCACCTCAAAACATGTGCACCTTGATTGTTCTCTTTGCCACCATAGTCACAATCACGAACCTGGACTTATTCCGCTGAGTAAACAACGGTCGCGCGTTTGTCCTAATCCACGATCCTTTGTTTGCCGCAACTTCTGTTGTCCGCTTAACAGTGAAACGCCCTCTCCGCGGGGAGTCATGACGTCTACAGTACAATCGGTAGCGTGAAACTGTGGCGGCGATTCATCGGCGGACGTCGTCCGTCCCAGGAACGCTGATGATCGTTTCAAGAGTTGCGCTCCGTGTAATGAAGCAACTTTCACTAATAACTGCACGCGTGCCGCAGAAAAATTTCAGCCGCGTCTATTTCTGGACATCGCGATCTAATTTTCCGTGCTTCACGTCCAGAGAAGAACACTTGAATGGTGGGAATGCGTTGACACTTTTCCTCTTAATATACTTTATCCATGAAGCATCATAGAGACGAGCTTTTTTTTTGTAATTTTTCCCGCCAGCACATCCGCATTTGTAATCGCTGTTGCGGTCAAAAAAAGAATATTTCCTTTATAACTCGACATTTCAAGAGTGTGAATTCAAAATTCTTGCGTGCTTTTTTTTAAATGTCATCTCATTAATAAAAGCATGCCTCCTGGTCGGAATTAGATTTTAATGCGCGCATTTTTTAGTCCCTCGCTGGAGGCTCTAGTTGGTATAGCTCTGGTGTCGGAAGGCCCACTGTGAATAGGCTACGACATGCTACACGCCCGCCTCTCGCTTTCCAAGATCAATAGCTGACGATTAAAAGAAAAGGCAGATTCCACGTACAGTAAGAATCGGTGATATGCGAAGCACAAATGAGAAACGTAGATAGGTCACTTCAAAATCAACACAACGCTAAGAAGCGGACGTAAATTATACCGCACATGACTTCTATGTCATGATTATCATGTTTGGACGCGTCATTTACCTTCGTCGCCCGTTCGTGTCACGTAGTACCAAATATGGCATATGTGGAGCTAGCAAAACGGCCGCGAGCGCACTATGAGCTTAGCATGTAGTCATGTTTTACATGACACGCCTATCATGATTATCATGTTTGGACGCGTCATTTACCTTTGTCGCCCGTTCGTGTCACGTAGTACCAAATTTGGCATATGCAGAGCTTGCAAAACGGCCGCGAGCGCACTATGAGCTTAGCATGTAGTCATGTTTTACATGACACGCCTATCATGATTATCATGTTTGGACGCGTCATTTACCTTCGTCGCCCGTTCGTGTCACGTAGTACCAAATATGGCATATGTGGAGCTAGCAAAACGGCCGCGAGCGCACTATGAGCTTAGCATGTAGTCATGTTTTACATGACACGCCTATCATGATTATCATGTTTGGACGCGTCATTTACCTTTGTCGCCCGTTCGTGTCACGTAGTACCAAATTTGGCATATGCAGAGCTTGCAAAACGGCCGCGAGCGCACTATGAGCTTAGCATGTAGTCATGTTTTACATGACACGCCTATCATGATTATCATGTTTGGACGTGTCATTTACCTTCGTCGCCCGTTCGTGTCACGTAGTACCAAATTTGGCATATGTAGAGCTTGCAAAACGGCCGCGAGCGCACTATGAGCTTAGCATGTAGTCATGTTTTACATGACACGCCTATCATGATTATCATGTTTGCACGCGTCATTTACCTTCGTCGCCCGTTCGTGTCACGTAGTACCAAATATGGCATATGTGCAGCTAGCAAAACGGCCGCGAGCGCACTATGAGCTTAGCATGTAGTCATGTTTTACATGACACGCCTATCATGATTATCATGTTTGGACGTGTCATTTACCTTCGTCGCCCGTTCGTGTCACGTAGTACCAAATATGGCATATGTGCAGCTAGCAAAACGGCCGCGAGCGCACTATGAGCTTAGCATGTAGTCATGTTTTACATGACACGCCTATCATGATTATCATGTTTGCACGCGTCATTTACCTTTGTCGCCCGTTCGCGTCACGTAATACCAAATTTGGCATAAGAGGAGCTAGCAAAACGGCCGCGAGCGCACTATGAGCTTAGCATGTAGTCATGTTTTACATGACACGCCTATCATGATTATCATGTTTGGACGCGTCATTTACCTTTGTCGCCCGTTCGTGTCACGTAGTACCAAATTTGGCATATGTAGAGCTTGCAAAACGGCCGCGAGCGCACTATGAGCTTAGCATGTAGTCATGTTTTACATGACACGCCTATCATGATTATCATGTTTGGTCCTGTCATTTACCTTCTTCGCCCGTTCGCGTCACGTAGTACCAAATTTGGCATATGTAGAGCTTGCAAAACGGCCGCGAGCGCACTATGAGCTTAGCATGTAGTCATGTTTTACATGACACGCCTATCATGATTATCATGTTTGGACGTGTCATTTACCTTCGTCGCCCGTTCGTGTCACGTAGTACCAAATATGGCATATGTGCAGCTAGCAAAACGGCCGCGAGCGCACTATGAGCTTAGCATGTAGTCATGTTTTACATGACACGCCTATCATGATTATCATGTTTGGACGTGTCATTTACCTTCGTCGCCCGTTCGCGTCACGTAGTACCAAATTTGGCATAAGAGGAGCTAGCAAAACGGCCGCGAGCGCACTATGAGCTTAGCATGTAGTCATGTTTTACATGACACGCCTATCATGATTATCATGTTTGGACGTGTCATTTACCTTCGTCGCCCGTTCGCGTCACGTAGTACCAAATTTGGCATAAGAGGAGCTAGCAAAACGGCCGCGAGCGCACTATGAGCTTAGCATGTAGTCATGTTTTACATGACACGCCTATCATGATTATCATGTTTGCACGCGTCATTTACCTTTGTCGCCCGTTCGCGTCACGTAATACCAAATATGGCATATGTGCAGCTAGCAAAACGGCCGCGAGCGCACTATGAGCTTAGCATGTAGTCATGTTTTACATGACACGCCTATCATGATTATCATGTTTGGACGTGTCATTTACCTTCGTCGCCCGTTCGTGTCACGTAGTACCAAATATGGCATATGTGCAGCTAGCAAAACGGCCGCGAGCGCACTATGAGCTTAGCATGTAGTCATGTTTTACATGACACGCCTATCATGATTATCATGTTTGCACGCGTCATTTACCTTTGTCGCCCGTTCGCGTCACGTAATACCAAATTTGGCATAAGAGGAGCTAGCAAAACGGCCGCGAGCGCACTATGAGCTTAGCATGTAGTCATGTTTTACATGACACGCCTATCATGATTATCATGTTTGGACGTGTCATTTACCTTCGTCGCCCGTTCGTGTCACGTAGTACCAAATATGGCATATGTGCAGCTAGCAAAACGGCCGCGAGCGCACTATGAGCTTAGTATGTAGTCATGTTTTACATGACACGCCTATCATGATTATCATGTTTGCACGCGTCATTTACCTTTGTCGCCTGTTCGTGTCACGTAGTACCAAATATGGCATATGTGCAGCTAGCAAAACGGCCGCGAGCGCACTATGAGCTTAGCATGTAGTCATGTTTTACATGACACGCCTATCATGATTATCATGTTTGGACGTGTCATTTACCTTCGTCGCCCGTTCGCGTCACGTAGTACCAAATTTGGCATAAGAGGAGCTAGCAAAACGGCCGCGAGCGCACTATGAGCTTAGCATGTAGTCATGTTTTACATGACACGCCTATCATGATTATCATGTTTGCACGCGTCATTTACCTTTGTCGCCCGTTCGCGTCACGTAATACCAAATTTGGCATAAGAGGAGCTAGCAAAACGGCCGCGAGCGCACTATGAGCTTAGCATGTAGTCATGTTTTACATGACACGCCTATCATGATTATCATGTTTGGACGTGTCATTTACCTTTGTCGCCTGTTCGTGTCACGTAGTACCAAATATGGCATATGTGCAGCTAGCAAAACGGCCGCGAGCGCACTATGAGCTTAGCATGTAGTCATGTTTTACATGACACGCCTATCATGATTATCATGTTTGCACGCGTCATTTACCTTCGTCGCCCGTTCGTGTCACGTAGTACCAAATATGGCATATGTGCAGCTAGCAAAACGGCCGCGAGCGCACTATGAGCTTAGCATGTAGTCATGTTTTACATGACACGCCTATCATGATTATCATGTTTGGACGTGTCATTTACCTTCGTCGCCCGTTCGTGTCACGTAGTACCAAATATGGCATATGTGCAGCTAGCAAAACGGCCGCGAGCGCACTATGAGCTTAGCATGTAGTCATGTTTTACATGACACGCCTATCATGATTATCATGTTTGCACGCGTCATTTACCTTTGTCGCCCGTTCGCGTCACGTAATACCAAATTTGGCATAAGAGGAGCTAGCAAAACGGCCGCGAGCGCACTATGAGCTTAGCATGTAGTCATGTTTTACATGACACGCCTATCATGATTATCATGTTTGGACGCGTCATTTACCTTTGTCGCCCGTTCGTGTCACGTAGTACCAAATTTGGCATATGTAGAGCTTGCAAAACGGCCGCGAGCGCACTATGAGCTTAGCATGTAGTCATGTTTTACATGACACGCCTATCATGATTATCATGTTTGGTCCTGTCATTTACCTTCTTCGCCCGTTCGCGTCACGTAGTACCAAATTTGGCATATGTAGAGCTTGCAAAACGGCCGCGAGCGCACTATGAGCTTAGCATGTAGTCATGTTTTACATGACACGCCTATCATGATTATCATGTTTGGACGTGTCATTTACCTTCGTCGCCCGTTCGTGTCACGTAGTACCAAATATGGCATATGTGCAGCTAGCAAAACGGCCGCGAGCGCACTATGAGCTTAGCATGTAGTCATGTTTTACATGACACGCCTATCATGATTATCATGTTTGGACGTGTCATTTACCTTCGTCGCCCGTTCGCGTCACGTAGTACCAAATTTGGCATAAGAGGAGCTAGCAAAACGGCCGCGAGCGCACTATGAGCTTAGCATGTAGTCATGTTTTACATGACACGCCTATCATGATTATCATGTTTGGACGTGTCATTTACCTTCGTCGCCCGTTCGCGTCACGTAGTACCAAATTTGGCATAAGAGGAGCTAGCAAAACGGCCGCGAGCGCACTATGAGCTTAGCATGTAGTCATGTTTTACATGACACGCCTATCATGATTATCATGTTTGCACGCGTCATTTACCTTTGTCGCCCGTTCGCGTCACGTAATACCAAATATGGCATATGTGCAGCTAGCAAAACGGCCGCGAGCGCACTATGAGCTTAGCATGTAGTCATGTTTTACATGACACGCCTATCATGATTATCATGTTTGGACGTGTCATTTACCTTCGTCGCCCGTTCGTGTCACGTAGTACCAAATATGGCATATGTGCAGCTAGCAAAACGGCCGCGAGCGCACTATGAGCTTAGCATGTAGTCATGTTTTACATGACACGCCTATCATGATTATCATGTTTGCACGCGTCATTTACCTTTGTCGCCCGTTCGCGTCACGTAATACCAAATTTGGCATAAGAGGAGCTAGCAAAACGGCCGCGAGCGCACTATGAGCTTAGCATGTAGTCATGTTTTACATGACACGCCTATCATGATTATCATGTTTGGACGTGTCATTTACCTTCGTCGCCCGTTCGTGTCACGTAGTACCAAATATGGCATATGTGCAGCTAGCAAAACGGCCGCGAGCGCACTATGAGCTTAGTATGTAGTCATGTTTTACATGACACGCCTATCATGATTATCATGTTTGCACGCGTCATTTACCTTTGTCGCCTGTTCGTGTCACGTAGTACCAAATATGGCATATGTGCAGCTAGCAAAACGGCCGCGAGCGCACTATGAGCTTAGCATGTAGTCATGTTTTACATGACACGCCTATCATGATTATCATGTTTGGACGTGTCATTTACCTTCGTCGCCCGTTCGCGTCACGTAGTACCAAATTTGGCATAAGAGGAGCTAGCAAAACGGCCGCGAGCGCACTATGAGCTTAGCATGTAGTCATGTTTTACATGACACGCCTATCATGATTATCATGTTTGCACGCGTCATTTACCTTTGTCGCCCGTTCGCGTCACGTAATACCAAATTTGGCATAAGAGGAGCTAGCAAAACGGCCGCGAGCGCACTATGAGCTTAGCATGTAGTCATGTTTTACATGACACGCCTATCATGATTATCATGTTTGGACGTGTCATTTACCTTCGTCGCCCGTTCGCGTCACGTAGTACCAAATTTGGCATAAGAGGAGCTAGCAAAACGGCCGCGAGCGCACTATGAGCTTAGCATGTAGTCATGTTTTACATGACACGCCTATCATGATTATCATGTTTGGACGTGTCATTTACCTTCGTCGCCCGTTCGCGTCACGTAGTACCAAATTTGGCATAAGAGGAGCTAGCAAAACGGCCGCGAGCGCACTATGAGCTTAGCATGTAGTCATGTTTTACATGACACGCCTATCATGATTATCATGTTTGGACGTGTCATTTACCTTCGTCGCCCGTTCGCGTCACGTAGTACCAAATTTGGCATAAGAGGAGCTAGCAAAACGGCCGCGAGCGCACTATGAGCTTAGCATGTAGTCATGTTTTACATGACACGCCTATCATGATTATCATGTTTGGACGTGTCATTTACCTTCGTCGCCCGTTCGTGTCACGTAGTACCAAATATGGCATATGTGCAGCTAGCAAAACGGCCGCGAGCGCACTATGAGCTTAGCATGTAGTCATGTTTTACATGACACGCCTATCATGATTATCATGTTTGGACGTGTCATTTACCTTCGTCGCCCGTTCGTGTCACGTAGTACCAAATATGGCATATGTGCAGCTAGCAAAACGGCCGCGAGCGCACTATGAGCTTAGCATGTAGTCATGTTTTACATGACACGCCTATCATGATTATCATGTTTGCACGCGTCATTTACCTTTGTCGCCCGTTCGCGTCACGTAATACCAAATTTGGCATAAGAGGAGCTAGCAAAACGGCCGCGAGCGCACTATGAGCTTAGCATGTAGTCATGTTTTACATGACACGCCTATCATGATTATCATGTTTGGACGTGTCATTTACCTTCGTCGCCCGTTCGTGTCACGTAGTACCAAATATGGCATATGTGCAGCTAGCAAAACGGCCGCGAGCGCACTATGAGCTTAGTATGTAGTCATGTTTTACATGACACGCCTATCATGATTATCATGTTTGCACGCGTCATTTACCTTTGTCGCCTGTTCGTGTCACGTAGTACCAAATATGGCATATGTGCAGCTAGCAAAACGGCCGCGAGCGCACTATGAGCTTAGCATGTAGTCATGTTTTACATGACACGCCTATCATGATTATCATGTTTGGACGTGTCATTTACCTTCGTCGCCCGTTCGCGTCACGTAGTACCAAATTTGGCATAAGAGGAGCTAGCAAAACGGCCGCGAGCGCACTATGAGCTTAGCATGTAGTCATGTTTTACATGACACGCCTATCATGATTATCATGTTTGGTCCTGTCATTTACCTTCTTCGCCCGTTCGCGTCACGTAGTACCAAATTTGGCATATGTAGAGCTTGCAAAACGGCCGCGAGCGCACTATGAGCTTAGCATGTAGTCATGTTTTACATGACACGCCTATCATGATTATCATGTTTGCACGCGTCATTTACCTTTGTCGCCCGTTCGCGTCACGTAATACCAAATTTGGCATAAGAGGAGCTAGCAAAACGGCCGCGAGCGCACTATGAGCTTAGCATGTAGTCATGTTTTACATGACACGCCTATCATGATTATCATGTTTGGACGTGTCATTTACCTTCGTCGCCCGTTCGTGTCACGTAGTACCAAATATGGCATATGTGCAGCTAGCAAAACGGCCGCGAGCGCACTATGAGCTTAGCATGTAGTCATGTTTTACATGACACGCCTATCATGATTATCATGTTTGCACGCGTCATTTACCTTTGTCGCCCGTTCGCGTCACGTAATACCAAATATGGCATATGTGCAGCTAGCAAAACGGCCGCGAGCGCACTATGAGCTTAGCATGTAGTCATGTTTTACATGACACGCCTATCATGATTATCATGTTTGGACGTGTCATTTACCTTCGTCGCCCGTTCGTGTCACGTAGTACCAAATATGGCATATGTGCAGCTAGCAAAACGGCCGCGAGCGCACTATGAGCTTAGCATGTAGTCATGTTTTACATGACACGCCTATCATGATTATCATGTTTGCACGCGTCATTTACCTTTGTCGCCTGTTCGTGTCACGTAGTACCAAATATGGCATATGTGCAGCTAGCAAAACGGCCGCGAGCGCACTATGAGCTTAGCATGTAGTCATGTTTTACATGACACGCCTATCATGATTATCATGTTTGCACGCGTCATTTACCTTTGTCGCCCGTTCGCGTCACGTAGTACCAAATTTGGCATATGTAGAGCTTGCAAAACGGCCGCGAGCGCACTATGAGCTTAGCATGTAGTCATGTTTTACATGACACGCCTATCATGATTATCATGTTTGGACGTGTCATTTACCTTCGTCGCCCGTTCGTGTCACGTAGTACCAAATATGGCATATGTGCAGCTAGCAAAACGGCCGCGAGCGCACTATGAGCTTAGCATGTAGTCATGTTTTACATGACACGCCTATCATGATTATCATGTTTGCACGCGTCATTTACCTTTGTCGCCCGTTCGCGTCACGTAGTACCAAATATGGCATATGTGCAGCTAGCAAAACGGCCGCGAGCGCACTATGAGCTTAGCATGTAGTCATGTTTTACATGACACGCCTATCATGATTATCATGTTTGCACGCGTCATTTACCTTCGTCGCCCGTTCGTGTCACGTAGTACCAAATATGGCATATGTGCAGCTAGCAAAACGGCCGCGAGCGCACTATGAGCTTAGCATGTAGTCATGTTTTACATGACACGCCTATCATGATTATCATGTTTTGACGCGTCATTTACCTTCGTCGCCCGTTCGTGTCACGTAGTACCAAATATGGCATATGTGCAGCTAGCAAAACGGCCGCGAGCGCACTATGAGCTTAGCATGTAGTCATGTTTTACATGACACGCCTATCATGATTATCATGTTTGGACGCGTCATTTACCTTCGTCGCCCGTTCGTGTCACGTAATACCAAATATGGCATATGTGCAGCTAGCAAAACGGCCGCGAGCGCACTATGAGCTTAGCATGTAGTCATGTTTTACATGACACGCCTATCATGATTATCATGTTTGCACGCGTCATTTACCTTTGTCGCCCGTTCGCGTCACGTAGTACCAAATATGGCATATGTGCAGCTAGCAAAACGGCCGCGAGCGCACTATGAGCTTAGCATGTAGTCATGTTTTACATGACACGCCTATCATGATTATCATGTTTGCACGCGTCATTTACCTTCGTCGCCCGTTCGTGTCACGTAGTACCAAATATGGCATATGTGCAGCTAGCAAAACGGCCGCGAGCGCACTATGAGCTTAGCATGTAGTCATGTTTTACATGACACGCCTATCATGATTATCATGTTTGGACGTGTCATTTACCTTCGTCGCCCGTTCGTGTCACGTAGTACCAAATATGGCATATGTGCAGCTAGCAAAACGGCCGCGAGCGCACTATGAGCTTAGCATGTAGTCATGTTTTACATGACACGCCTATCATGATTATCATGTTTGCACGCGTCATTTACCTTTGTCGCCCGTTCGCGTCACGTAGTACCAAATATGGCATATGTGCAGCTAGCAAAACGGCCGCGAGCGCACTATGAGCTTAGCATGTAGTCATGTTTTACATGACACGCCTATCATGATTATCATGTTTGCACGCGTCATTTACCTTCGTCGCCCGTTCGTGTCACGTAGTACCAAATATGGCATATGTGCAGCTAGCAAAACGGCCGCGAGCGCACTATGAGCTTAGCATGTAGTCATGTTTTACATGACACGCCTATCATGATTATCATGTTTTGACGCGTCATTTACCTT
The DNA here is from genome assembly GCA_013436015.1 of Rhipicephalus annulatus. Classification (NCBI taxonomy): domain Eukaryota; kingdom Metazoa; phylum Arthropoda; class Arachnida; order Ixodida; family Ixodidae; genus Rhipicephalus; species Rhipicephalus annulatus. The sequence goes on from WOVY01016174.1 coordinate 299,693, forward strand.
CGTCGCCCGTTCGTGTCACGTAGTACCAAATATGGCATATGTGCAGCTAGCAAAACGGCCGCGAGCGCACTATGAGCTTAGCATGTAGTCATGTTTTACATGACACGCCTATCATGATTATCATGTTTTGACGCGTCATTTACCTTCGTCGCCCGTTCGTGTCACGTAGTACCAAATATGGCATATGTGCAGCTAGCAAAACGGCCGCGAGCGCACTATGAGCTTAGCATGTAGTCATGTTTTACATGACACGCCTATCATGATTATCATGTTTGGACGCGTCATTTACCTTCGTCGCCCGTTCGTGTCACGTAGTACCATATTTGGCATATGTGGAGCTAGCAAAACGGCCGCGAGCGCACTATGAGCGTAGCATGTAGACGCTCAAGGTGAAGCGGCTAGGTAAGTTTCAAACGACAAGAGGTGGTGCAGATTCCGCATATTCTGCCTGGTTGCAAGAGTTTGAGCGGCAGCATGTGTGTGGGGGGGGGGGGGGGAGCTTACCGAACACGAATGTTCCTGTAGGAAAACGAAGAAGAAAAAAAAAACATCTCGCACTAAACTTGGTGTTGCAGTTTTTTCCTTTTTAGAACAATCGATGCCTCACTCTTTAGCTCATGATTTAAAATGCTCGCTGTTTATTTTCCTTTCTTTTTTTCTCTCTTCGTTTTTTAGCATCTGCAGAGTGCAATTTCTTTCCGTGTGGGCCGCTTTTTTTTTTCTTCTGAAGTGTTTAAGCTTCGCATTCAGAACTTCGCTCAGAAAAAAAAACAACAGCAAAAGTCAGGCCTTTTGCGGAAGCAGCCTGAACTCTCTCTGCGTATAGCCTCGCGATTTTTCTCTACGCCCGCATAGCCCATCGGTGACCGAATTCAGCCTCTATTTAGGCGGCGATCTTTCTTTATACGCGGCAACTTGATAGTACGCACTATATGGAGCGGGGTGTTGTGAATTCAGTCGGAAGCCTGAAATGGAGCTGTATATTAGGTGAGTGCCTGCCTGGAGTTAAATATAAAACAGCAAGACTGACCTTAGGTTCCATCAAAATAAGTTCTCTATTAGTTATAAGAGGCCCGATTGGTAGAGTTAGGAAAAGTCGAGCTCTTTACAAGGTTGATTGAATTTTAAGTCGTCGCACAACCACTAAAGTAGGGCTATAGTTGTTATTGTCGTCACTCGTACCACTGTGTACACATAAGAACCGTATAGGTGGAGCAAACAGCTCCGCAAAGAGCTGCTTCTCGCGGTGTCTCTCTAAAATGTTAGAAATGATCGTATGCGAAGACTATGCATAATGAAGCTGTAGAAAGCATATCGAGTGTTTTCTGTATAGTTTTCGATTTAAAATGTAGTGCTTAAGAGATCGAAAAAAATGAGAAAGTGGGTGAAGAAAAAAAGTGCTGTTGGTGGAAATCGAACCCGCAACAGTCGCTATGCTATAGTAATACTGGTGGCGAACGCGACACATTACTTTTCTTCAAGGGCGTCGCGTATAACGTGAACTTAACGATCTGTCAACGAGCCGCGGTAAACCTTCGCATGCCACCTTATTAAGGCGTCGGGCCTATACCGGAGCCGACACTTTCTTCGCGAAGTGAACGAAATGTGGGGAATCAATAAAGTGGCCCCTTTTAAGCGCATCCGTGCAAAGCCGGCGCGGAATGAAGGCGAGCAGGGCGGGGAAAGTTGTTTGTAGTGTTTAAACCTAGAAATTCGGACATAACGGCCAGATGAACGCTGGCGAAACAACGAATTGCCGGGAGCGCGTTAAGGAGCCACAACGGTGGCGGCTTGTTTGTTTTCTTCACTTTTCTCCCCTCCGCTTTAATTTCTCTTTATGCCATAATAAACACACTTCGATTTTTAAAAAAAATGCCAGGCCTGCACAGAACACGCATCATAGTCATATTAAAAGTTTGAACAGCGTCCTGTCCAGAGCCCGTTGTAGAATATATCTTGGGGCACACACGCAAGGTACCGACTACACTATTCACCACCGTAAATTTCAGGTTGTTCGTTGTTCTGCGGATAAGCGAGATACCCGTTACACTCATGTAAAGCATTAGGCGCGCTTCGTCCTGCGGCTGGTGATAGTGTAGAATTATGGCTGAATCTTTTATAACAGGTGGGAAGCATTCTATGACCCACTCGTCGTGAAATCAGCATTTCGTGAGGCCTGTTTTTTTTTTTTTAATCGGAATACAGCTTTTACTGTAATAAGGGCCTCATTGTCGCCGCAGTTATGGTCGAGAGCACGGAGTGGCTGCTTACCAATGGTTATGCAGGTGGTGTGCGGAAGCAAAGAATAACGGCCCCTACCGGCGATATCTGTCGCCCAGGTTGACTCCATTGCTTGATGTCGAAAAGCGAGGTTGAGGGCACGGAACGTTACACACTGTTAGATGTGGTCGTGCTTGATTGACTGTAACGGTAAAAGTGGCAGACGTTCTTCGAAATTCTTTCTGGGTTAACTTTTGTAATTTGGCGTGATAGTGGTTACGGACACCGGCGGCGGCGGACAACTCTCACTGCCGTTGTGATCTTATGACATCTTTCGCAGTAAAACTATACGAATGACGTAGTGTAGTCATACGCCTTCCTTCACTTTATCATCTGTTGGCTTCGTACGGCTGTGTCTAACAGCAACTTGCCCCTCGGTCGATTCCCCTTCTTTTGTTCGTAATTTTAGAAAAACGCGAGTCGTGCCCAGAAACGTAAGACAACAAGAACGTTATGGCTACATGCCGAGGCAACGTATTATTTCGCAATTAACTCTTAAATCTGAACGAAGAAAAAAAAAAGGAACAAAGACGTTTTTTTCCTAATTGCTGCAAAATTTTATTGCGGGAGCTCTCGTAGTACATGCAGAATCTTGCTGGTGCGTTCTAGTCTGCAATGCGTCATTTTATTACATGAATATAAGAGCGGATGGGAAACATTCAGTTGACATTCGGCACTGCAATATGCGTCCAGGAGCGCCTCATTTAAAGTCTTTAAGGGCTTCCTAATGAACTTTCAAAATTATTTCATTACGCTTTTTTTTTCATTTTAGCTTTGTGTGATAGTTTTAGGGGAATAAAAAAAAAGATTCGGCAACTCCAGTTTTAAAGCTTTGCGTTAAAAGTTCTCTATACGAAGGCGCAACGTAAAAGGAAATAGAAGGACCATGTACGTAGACCGTTAAGCCACGTGCCGAGCGGAAAATGCGATGTAAATTTCGGAGATCGTGCCCCGTTTTAGAGAGAAAAAATATCGTCCTATATAGTCGCCCTCTGCTATAAATCGCTCGTCTATCCTATTCCGCGAAATGAGGCTGGGCGGAGTAAAAGCTTTGATGGCTGATATATTTGTGCACAGTCGCTTCGTATATGCGAGTATCCTGTAAAATTTTACTGGCTTCGGTGAATAATGGGAAATGATGGGAAAATCTTTGTGCTGAAATTTTAGTGCTGAATAATGGGGAAAATCTTTGCTCTTTGTGTCACGCGACAATTCGATTGATTTGTGGGGTTTAACGTCCAAAAACCACCATATGATTATGAGAGACGCCCCACGCGACAATTCGAGAAGGCGGTTTTAATGGTAAAAAGAATAGCAATAATTTTCTGTCGTGGATTTCGTGTTGACGACTCCGGGCGTGATTGCTCAACGCGCCTGCGTAGATAAGTGTCCATGGAACGATTCGTTTATAACGTGGCAGTTAGTGAAAGGAAAAAAAATCACGATTGATATTCGCCTTTAGTTGCTGTATGGTGGCCTCAGTTATATTTCCTTTTGGGGTGGCATTAGGTATTCAATATTCGGCGTAGTAAGTTTCTAGAGCGGTGTATAGTGTGAGAAAAAGCCATCTTTGAAAAAAAAGTAAAGCAAAAAAAAGAACGGAGAAAAAAGGAAAGCGGGCTACAAATAAAACGTTGTGTACTTCATGCAGTCTTTTGTGTCGTAAGGTGAAAGAAACGGGACAGGCCATGTAGACAACTCTCAATTTAGGCGCACGGAGTGGCCCTTAGGCACAGCCATTGTCGAGACATTTCTTGCACCCTTGCGTCAAAAAGGATTGCTCCCGAACCTGCTTATACGGGAGTAAACGCCGTGTAGAACGATGTTTTAACTCTCATTTTATGGGGACAACGTTTGATACCCCTCAGTATATTCTTATGTGCGCACTATGAGTGGATGTATAACCCACTAGGGGAGCACGAAGACTCGCGACAAAAGGATGTCACATACAGGGAAACCGGGTTTTGCAGCCGCATAAACGAGTGCGGCGCAGAGTCGTGAGCATGTAAAATTGCTTTATAGACAGGGCCCGTTTGAATTGCGCGTCTCTTATCGGCGGGCGTGCGAGACGATGTTGCCGTGCTACTCCGACACTATATACATGCTCTGTAACTGCTGCTTGGCGATAAGGAAAAGTGACACTGGCCGCCTAGTTCTACTTTCTCCTACAATTGAACCTTACCGACACTCCACTTATAAGACACGCTGCCCCGCCGCGGTGGTCTAGTGGCTAAGGTACTCGGCTGCTTACCCGCAGGTCGCGGGTTCGATTCCCGGCTGCGGCGGCTGCATTTCCGATGGAGGCGGAAATGTTGTAGGCCCGTGTGCTCAGATTTGGGTGCACGTTAAAGAACCCCAGGTGGTCTAAATTTCCGGAGCCCTCCACTACGGCGTCTCTCATAATCAAATGGTGGTTTTGGGACGTTAAACCCCACAAATAAATCAATCAATCACTTATAAGACACGCTGTCGTTGCCTCAATCGCTTAAAAAAGAGAAAAAATGGTAAACCAACATTTGTATTCAAATTATTCTATGTCAGAGTTTATATCTCTCTCTCTCTCTCTCTCTCTCTCTTATATATATATATATATATATATATATATATATATATATATATATATATATATATATATATATATATATATATATATATCTGTGTGTGTGTGTGTGTGTGAGAGAGAGAGAGAGAGAGAGAGACATTGTGAAAAACGTGACTCGACTACAGCAGAGCGTCGTTCTAGCAGATAAGTATATGGCCACAGTCACTGCATTACTATAGATACGTCGCACTTGCGCGTTTGTGTGCGTGCGTGTGTATGTAACAAAACATATTAATAAGTATGTACTTAGCGGTTGAAGGGCGCACTAGGGGCCGGATTTTGCTACCGCGTTCAACTCTTAAAGGCGAAGCTTCCCCCAATGTTTGTGCACACTGTAGCTCTATAGTACACGACGCAGCAGAAGAAGCGACGCACAGTCATCGTGTATTCTGGCCGAGCTATTTGAGTAGTTCGGGCACACCGGCTTTGATCTGCGTCAGCCTGACAGACCTGTGCAAGATCATATGGCTAATTTTCACGCAGTTTCAATCATCTAAATGTCATATCTGCCAAGGTGCCAAGGGTCGTGAGTTGTTTAGACGACACTTAGCACTCGTTGGCAAACCTATACGGGACGATAAGTATCAGTCGAGACTCAGTAATGTCTCAGCGGGCTTGGTATACGCTGTGCAAGACAAGTGACCGGCTCACTGAAAAATCACGCGTATACTTATATTAAACCGCTCAGTGCAAAAAAAAAATAGTAGGTACAGCATGCAAAAAAGTGATAAATACGCCGGGTGGCCACTGACATGAATGTGGAACAAAACGAAGTACTATGGTGACGGCCGTCGCTCTAGGCCGCTAGTAAAAGGTGCAATACTTCTTGAGTGCACTTTATTGTACGTATATACATATTGCACTCGACATGAATAGCCAACGCCTGTGTCTGTCCCGCTTGCAGCATATGGTTGAAAAAGGGGAGAACATGCAATTTCGGCTGTCTTTGACATGCAATTTGAATTTCCCCGCATCATGCGGTGCATTAATATTTGGCATCGTAAGTCCATTCACTGCCGACCGGCAGTGTTTTCAGACTTAGTTCGAAATTTGTATGAGAGCCCCGCCGTGGTGGTCTAGTTGTTAAGGTACTCGGCTGCTGACCCGCAGGTCACGGAATCGAATCCCAGCTGCGGCGGCTGCATTTCCGATGGAGGCAGAAATGTTGTAGGCTCGTGTGCTCAGATTTGGGTTCACGTTAAAGAACTCCAGGTAGTCGAAATTTCCGGAACCTTCCACTACGGCGTCTCTCATAATCATATGGTGGTTTGGGACATTAAACTCCACATATCAATCAAATAAAAGTTTTTATGAGACCGCTGCAACGGTCAAGCGCAGTTCAAATCGCAAAAAAAAATGTGCGTTTACTAATTCTGCCTCCTACAACAACACTTATCTCTACGTGCATGGTTTCTGCTTGCTCTGGTTATTTAGCAGCTATGGCTTTGACCTGCGAAGTACGATAATATGGTGTCGATTGTTGGCCATAGCACTCACATTTCGATCTGGCCGAAATGCAAACACGTGCTCGTGTACTTTGTGCACGAGAAAAAAAAAAACCTCGTGTAGCAATGTCGGTGTGCCATATAATCATATGTTGGTTAACTTATGGCTATGAGGTACGCTGTGTAGTTCACTAGTTTGGTGGAAATCGAAATGGTAATCTATGTAGCAAATAACTAAATATCACCATTAGTGGAATTTGTGGGATAATCTGTCACGCTCATACCAGACAACTCTTTTTTTTTTCGGAGTATGTGTGCTGGAAAACGCGTTTTGCGAGTTTTCATGTAGAGATCCCTGCATTTGTTTTCTGTCAGTCAGGGGTATGTCGGTCATTTCCTGCGTTTTGTGATTGATTCTTCAAATATCGTGCGTTTTAATTGGCAGGATGATGCTATAAGAGTTTGTTTACGAACGAGCTTGCGCAAAGGTAGCCGGCAATTTCATCCGTGTCTGATCACGAGGCCCTGTAGCAATATCTTTTATTTTATAACGTCATCTGTTCATCTCTGTGATACCCCCGCTCTTGCCTTCTCTTAAAAAACCCGAAATTTCCGCCCCATGACTACCGTGTCTCTCATAATTAGATGGCGGTTTTTGAGACGTCAAACCACGCCAACTATTACTATGCCGTCTCCCTAACACCAATCTGTTACTGTCAATGGCCAGTGGTTATCCTGGGTTCTCACTGAAGCCCCGTCCCTGTGTAATTTCTTCTTTCTAATCGCATTTCGCGGAGGTGAAATGCTAAAGGCATGTGCATTTTGCGTTGTCAGTGCATGGTAAAGCACTTGGTGCAGAAGACTGAGGCGCAAAAAACATAACGTGAAGCAGGAAGAGCAGCAGAGAAGACAGAACTGCGCCAGAATGGCGCTGTTCTGTCTTTTCTCTTGCTCTTCCTGCTTCACGTTATGTTTTTTGCGCCTCAGTCTTCTGCACCAAGTATGCACCAACTAGCCCAAAAACAAGTCCTTGTGGTAAAGTACACATGATGGTTAAAATTTACGTAGTCCTCCGCTACAGCGTCTTATATCATTATAGTGATTTTGAGACGTAATGTCCCAGATATTTTTTCTTCTTCTTGAAGACATTAACATACATTTGTTTATTACCTACTCTGCTCGCTTCCTATAACCTTAACGTTCCACCTATAATTTTTCCTTTCAATGACTCGATGCGTCGTTCTGAAATTATGTTTCATCTTGTCCTACAGGTATCGGCCCTTTACGTAAGTACCGGCAGGTGCAGCTCTTAAGCACCGTTCTCTTAAAGGAAACTGGTGAACTGCCATTCGTGATCTTCAGTGTACCGCACGAGCTCCGTTTATGTCATGTAGGGGGTGTTTTATTCGTGCCCTTCGTTTTAATTGACCACTTCTTGCACTTACAACTGCGTAAAAAGAGATAAGCGTCGCATTCACGTTGCGCCAGTTTCGTGGATCACATTTCCTTGTGTTTTTAATGCCTTGCTTGTCGTACATCTCTAACTTGGCGCCTTGTTGGCCTTGTAGCCTCCGAGGGATGGGTTTTGCAGTGATGCATATTTGCGGGCCTGTACTGCTACTGATAAAAAAAAGAAAGATGGGGAACGTTAGTTGTATCTTGAAAAGAAAGGTGTCTTTTAAAATAAAGGTGTCGCACTGGAAGTAATGAAATAATGTATATTTCGCAGAGGGGGAAAAAAGCTTTCCAGTAGTCCGCGTGTACCGAATAATGCGACTATATTCCTGGCTGGGATGCATTAAGTGGAGTTGTCGCTACGTGCTGCTCTTTCTCCTGTATGCACACGGCAATGATGCTAATGTTCTGCATCGTAGCAGAATTCTGAAGTGCGAACACTTCACGAGACAGCCGTTCTGTAACTGCCTTGTACCTCGTACAACACCCTGCATATTCCGTATTTCATCACAATGCTTGTATCTCCCTTTCTTGCGGTTCATGCAGTGTGGCTTCTCTCGTGAATGTGCTACGTTCATATTTTATTGTGATAGCAATTATATGGATACTCTCTGTTAGATTTTGCCGCCAGCGTCGACGTCGCCGTCATTCACCGTATATATATATATATATATATATATATATATATATATATATATATATATATATATATATATATATATATATATATATATATATATATATGAGATATAACAGACAGTAATGCCAAGGAATGTACAGGGGAAGTTATCAGAACCAATGGAATGTAAATAAGAAGAAAGAAGAAAGAAAAGGGGATGAAAAAATTACCAGCCGTGAGCAGGTAATTTTTTTCATCCACTTTTCTTTCTTCTTTCTTCTTATTTACATTCCATTGGTTCTGATAACTTCCCCTGTACATTCCTTGGCATTACAGTCTGTTATATCTCATTAATATTGTGCTAAAACACGGAAATACGAGCCCTTAGGTATACACTTCTCTCCCATATATATATATATATATATATATATATATATATATATATATATATATATATATATATATATACGTATTTATACAGGGTGCTCCCGGTATCTTTAGCTAGAGTTTAAAAATATGCCGACACACGCAATTATGACGCGGCCAAATGCATGTTGCTGACCGTTGCCCGGAGTTAGACTTTTTAGTGTTCTAAATTATTGTTTAATTAGATCTGTTTAATTGGCTAACTTTTAAAGGAACGAATATGGATAAAAAATCTTAACCACAGAATTGTAGATCGGTCAGCAAGATGTCTTAGACAGTTTCGAACTTTATATCTGTTAATAATTAGTGTTTTTCTAATAACTACAAATGCCCGCGAAATACAAAAAAATACCACGTGACAAACCCACTGGTGCGCCCACGCGTGCCGCGAGTTTGGTGCTCTCTAACATTCCGCCTACGAACGGTATGGTTCCCTCGCACCGGCGGTTCATGACAGCGATAAGCGGTCTCAGCTGTTATCGCTTGTGTGGCCGATAGCAAAACTTGTTCGTCGCAAAGCCACCACCATCGTTGCAGCCCTTTCGAGACAACACAATCGGGAAAATCCTATGCTGATTTGTACGCGGAACGTTAGGGAGCACTAGAATCGTCGTGTGCACTGGCGCGCGAGCGGGTTTGTCACGTGTTTTTTTTTTTATTTCGTGGGCATTTGTAGTTAGCAGGAAAAGACTAACAAACAGATATAAAGTTCGAAATTGTCTAATCAGACGTTTTGCGAACCGTTCTACAACTTTTTCATTGAATGTTTATCCAACGTTGTTCCTTCAAAAGCTAGTTGATTAAAGATATCTAATTAAACAATAAATTAGAATACAAAAAATAGTCTAACTCCATCCAGGCAACGGCCAGCAACATGCATTTGATCGCGTCGTAATTGCGTGTGTCGGCATATTTTTAAAGTCTGGCTAAATATACCTAGGGCACCCTAAATATACGAAAACGCAAGAAAGAAAGAAAAAAAAAGACTCCGGTGCGCGGAATCGAACGCCCGACCTCTGAAATGTGAGTGCGAGGTCAAGGAGCACCTCTTCAACTTTCATATGGCAAGCTATTTATATGTACCGCTTACCGCTGCCGATGGACATTTTGGGGAAACTATCGTGTTTTCAGCATTACTGGCTAGAAGGCGCAATGAGCGCGCGTCGCCAGATCGTCACGAAGCGATGGTGGTGGTGGTAAAACAGAGAGGTTGCCGAGCGGGGAAACCAGCCCCTAGTGGGTCAGGTTCCCTACAGTACTGGGTGAAGTCCCTAGTCGGCGCGCGCTCTCATCTGGCTGCGTACTTTGCCCCGCGGAGAAGAGATGCTCACGCGCGTGCTCGCTTCTCTCGCGGTGGGGACAATCGTACTCTTTGGGCTTTCACCGGAACGATTGTGTTGTAGTTACCGGCCCAACAAAGGTCACTGTACTCGTTGCACAGTCTCCGTTTGCGTAAAGGGCGCGCTTTTCAGACGCAGCGTAGTAACAACTGCGACGCTTAATCGCGTTATCTGTACCTGTGAGTACGTTTCGTTTGCCATTTGTGTGTGAGAAACGCGGGGCACGTTTTGATCTGCTTGCCATTCTTCGCGTGACCTTCCAATTTGTTGCTATTGCTTTCATTGGTTCGCCTTTGCGGCAATGTGGCTTTTTTATTTTAGGGCCACGTGATCTTTGTTGTGCAGCCAGCTTCAGTTATATGGGTGCTTCCATTAAACACGTGTACGTGTAACCATACGTGTTTTTATACTCACAACTGAGATAGTGTTTCCTGTTTGCAAACTTTCCAGCAAAAAAAAAAGTGCCCCCGCCTCCCTGAAGGAAATCGTGAGAAAATGCGAATGCATTCGGTATAGTGTGCATAACAGCGTTTCGCACGTGAAAAACCCCGCGTTAGAAGAATAATGTTTTCTTTCTTTTTTTCTTACACCGTGCCGCCAATAGCACCGTTCGCCGCACTTGGCGTTTTTCTGTCGCGAGAAACGCGGTATGCATTTCCAGCTCTATTAGCTAGCGTGCATGGTTAAAAAATACTATGAAGTGAACAAAACTGTTCTCGCCTCGGCGTTGGCATTTCACAGCGGCGTCTTGGGCAAACATTCCCGGATATTCTTGGGAGGCGCCAGCCAGCGAATGGTCGAGAGTGAGACGCGAGCGGACGCGAACGTGGGGCGCAAAGAGGAGAGAGAGTGAACGGCGAGACGAGGAGCGGCGAAGCACTGCACCTACCCTCTCCAACACTCTCGCACCACATGCTCCGGTTGTTAGGAGCGAGGATAAGCGCGCGCCCGCAGCTGTTGCTATAGGAGAGGGCGGTGGACGGATCCCGACGGACGCCTGACATAGCCCGGCTAAGAAATGCATTCGCATGAAAAAAAAAAAAATCACCGATATTTACGCCACCCTCTTCAGCAAAATTAGAGCGCAGTTCAAGCGTTGGTGGCCTGGGGCCCTTGCTCGGGCAGTTCGTCTTGCAGTGGCGGCACATGAAGCACTTCTACCAGTTGCGTCGCTCATTGCTCAGGAAGAAAGCGTAAACATGGGGGAACTTGTAGATGGGGCACATTTTGAGGTGGCGGCAGCGTAGGCAAATTGGCGTATGCGCAGTGACACTGAAGCGCGTGCCAGATCTGAGTTACTAAATTGCTCCTCTCGTCCTCCACTTTTCTTATCATGCTTCCGCTTTCCCGTTCATCGCTTTCCTCATCTCTGGACACATGAGTGATTCAGTCATTCATCCTGCGCTTCGTTCTGCGTTTGCAGTCTCGAGCCACCCCTGTACGATTAGTTCGCTCGGTTATGCCGACGGGAACGATGCGGAACACGCGAACGGCGAATGAAAGGTGAACGCCGTCGTTTTTACTATGTGATGTATCATTTTTTATGGGTTTGACGGTCCTGTGATAGGTAGGGTGCTTCAGTTTGCTCATAAACTCGTGTAATTTTTTCATAACCAAAAAACCACGAGTAGGAACAGAGACGGGTACCTTCCTCGTGCAGCGTTTACGATGACGTCACGCACAGCCCCTTCGTAGCGTAGTACAGTGCACATCGTGCTGGTGCGAAAGAGAATAAACTGGCCGTGTCATTCGAGGTTGCAATGAACTGTGACAGTTTCCCAGAGCCTGGCAAGATGTGACCCCAGTGCTTATTTCTTCGCTAGAAGATCACCGTTTGTTTTTGATCGCCTGCTCGGGAAAGCAGCAATCCCGAGCAGGCGATTACAAACACAAGGGTGGCCTGCTTTCGAAAGCATGATGCGGGAGCTCGCTAAGACCTCTTAAAATTATTTTTCTGGGCAACTGATTAGGTGACTTCAAATCGTATAGTTTGGCACAGATTGTTAGTGCAAGCTGAAGTAAAGTTGAAAACTTTATGACGTGCAGTGGACTTTGAAAAAATTCGGGCAGCTGCGCTTTACTGATGCTTAGACTACGAAAGCAGTGGAGCTGGTGGCCTTCCTCTCCTCCATTACATCATTCTCAGTTCCCTTTCCCATTCCCTTGCTCAATTTTAGTGTGCATAGCTATGCTGCTATGACTAACCCTCTCCCCTTCTCTCCTACTCACTTCCCGTCCCCGCCTTCTTGAATAGCCAATGTTATGCTATGCTTTCTTTCTCTCTTCGTTTTTTTTTTTTGTTCTCGTTCTCTGGCCCATAGCAAGGTCATCGCATGGTTCCCATTAATGCTTGCTCTGCTATCGTGGCTGTATAGTCGAGCGATTTTAACGCTCGCCTTCGGATCGTGAGTACCCGGGTTCCGATCCCGCCTCGTTGAGAAGTTTTTTATCTTGTTTTATTCTTGTCCTCTCCGCTTCTATCCCCTTTTCTCTCCTCCAAAACGTTGCTAGGCGGCGCACTTGGCGAAGCTAGATGCAGCTATGCCAAGTGGTTGCTAGGCAACGCGAGTTTCTGCGAATGATCCAACGCCGAACCTCGGGCTCGAACAGCTCCGCGGGGAAAATCGCCCAAGTTCCCGTTTAAAGAAGTACTGACACGATTTTGAGGAGCCCCACGAGGGGCATTTTCCGTTTCCATGGTGTGCACACTATCAACGCTCTCCACACACCGGAGACAGACAACACTTCGAAAGTTTTCGTCGCTGAGCATACCAAAAAAGCCAGCTCAATGGGCATTATCCCGACGAGTGAGCACAGTTGCACTTAGTTTGCGAACTCTGCGTCCTGCATGCCGGCTAACTCGCAGAAATGGCTGTCACTGGCTGATAATTCACTCGTCGTTGTATTCGTTACTGAACAGCCAGCTGTTGCTATAGGGGGCTTCAAGGTGACAAGCGTAGTACCCCAAAAAACTTTAGGTCACCTCATTTACCACCTCCTATAGTCGAAACTGAAAGCACGTTTTTAAGTTTTTTTTTCAAGGGAAAAAAAGTTTCTCGTTAGTTTTTTCACGTAAAGGAACGGGCGTTAAGTTCAAGGAAATTTATTGTAGTTTTTATGTAGCTCAGAAGAACATTTATACTTTGGTAAATAAGGAATAAACTTGTGGAAAATGAGCGGGCTATTTTCTAAAGCTCTTCTTGCCCACTGATGCTATTACGGCACATCGGTGGACGAAACCAGATGTCATGCCCCGCCGCGGTGGTCTAGTGGCTAAGGTACTCGGCTGCTGACCCGAAGGTCGCGGTATCGAATCCCGGCTGCGGCTGCTGCATTTCCGATGGAGGCGGAAATGCTGTAGGCCCGTGTGCTCAGATTTGGGTGCACGTTAAGGAACCCCAGGGGGTCGAAGAACCCAGGGGGTCGAAATTTCCGGAGCCCTCCACTACGGCGTCTCTCATAATCATATGGTGGTTTTGGGACGTTAAACCCCACAAATCAATCAGTTTCCGAGAGCCTGCTTCTTTTTCATCACTGTTATATAATGACTCCTCTCCTCCTCTGACTTTTCGCTCAATGCTCCTTCTTGTCATATCTCCCACACTGCCAGCCGTAAATTTACTGGTGAGCCTCCTAGTTCTTTTTCTCCATTTTGTGTCCACGCTCTTTTTATACAAATACCTGAACACCTTTCCTGCCCACCTACTCTCCTTCATTTTCCTAAGCCTCTCATCGAATCTCATTTTGATCTGAGCTTCCTTTACTTCAAAGCCTGTTCACCCCAGATCCCCCTTCACAGTCTCATTCGTCGTCTTCCTGTGAGCGCCCAACGCGAGGCGTCCCACAGTCCTTTGATTTACCTCCATTACACCTCTGACATCATGCTCACCACTGAGTTCCCAAATATAAGCACTAGAACCGTTAGGCCTTTCCCCAGACCTCGAGGCACTTTGTACCTATTGTATCCCTATAACGCGCTGTGGTTCATTATTGCAGCATTCCTTTTTCCCTTTGCTGCGGATGTTTTTTTCTTGTACATTCATATATCTATCTTTTCATCCATACTCCTAGGTACTTGTACTCGCTTCCCCTCGGTATTTATTGGCCCTGTATTAAGACCGCCTTGTCTTTGTGATCATTTAATACCATAAATCCACGTTTCGTTGCACTAAATCCTAGTCCCGGAGCCTCGCCTTACTTCCCGCATGTATTTGCCAGCCGCTATATGTCGTCTTGACTGTCCGCAAATCGGACAATATCGTCTGCATAAAATAGACCTGAAAGCTTCTGCTCAACCATCGCGCCAGTCTGTTTGTGCGACAGATTAAACCCTATGTTGCTACCTTCTAGCCCTTTTTTCGTCCTCCCCATGTACAGCATGAATAACAGTGGGGACAAAGAACATCCCTGCCTCAGCCCCTTGTTAATTTCAGTGCTGTTATTGCTACTTATTCCTTCATATTTTGCATTTTCTTAGTATGTTTCTCTCAAAAGCTGTATACAGTCGTCACCTATGCCCACTTCTTTTAATATGTCCCACAAAATTTCCTTATTAACGTTGTCATACGGCCCAGGGATGTCTAGATAAGCTACGTATAAGAACCTTCTTTCTATTTTATATATTTCTGTATCGTAACAGGTTATCGTCTAACCGCCTGTTGATTCGAAATTCATTCTGAAGTTCTCGCAAAATATTATTTTGCTCTGCCCACGTGTCCATTTTTATTTTTTCTGCCTGCATCGCCAACCTGTATAGCACAGATGTAATGGTTAGCTGTCTATACGAGTGAATGTTAGCATTTTCTTTCTTGCCTTTATAGATTAGGTTCATTCTACTTTTCCGACAAGTGTCTGGTATTTCCTTCTTCTGTAAGAACTTTTCTACGAATTGCAGCGGTGCTTCTATAGTGCTATGTCCTACCTAGTTCGTTAATGAGGCGTACGGGAACCCCACCTAAGCCCGGAGTAATGCGCTTAGGAATTTTTTCTTCTGCCTTCTTCCAAGTGAAATTCTGAAGTTCTAACTCTTCCTCGCTGGCACTCTTTTTCATATTTTTACTTCACCGGGGAAGTCCCCTGGGCGACCTTTTTAAACGAATTGGCTGTTACCTTTCGGATACAACCTAGTGCTTTGTACCCTTCCAATTTATTCGCTCCTTCAGTGCATTGTGACTTCCAACCTAGCACTTTTAGGTGGCTCCAAAATATTCAAGGTGCGGCCTTCTTCTTTTCGCGATTGTCTCTCATCCAGCGTTTACTTTCACCTTGAATTTTTTTGCCTCGACCCATTTCGGCACAGTGCTTTTTTTTTCTCTAAATATATTTCCCACATTTGGTTGACTTCCTCCTGTGGCCGCTTCTCCCTTTTTGCCTGTCTGTGCTCCCGGGATGCCTCACGTCACCTCTCGATCGCTTCCCGGATTTCTCTGTTCCACCAACTTTTTTGGCTTTCTCTTTCCTTTCCAGCGAATAGTTTTCTTCTCCTTCACCATTTCCCTCGTCATTAGATGTAACATCTCAGTTTTGCTACTTCGTCCTCGACTCTTGCGGCAATATTTATTGGTGCGTTATTTAAATACGAGCTTACAAACTTTGATTCCGTGTTCTTATTTTCAGTTTTATATCCCATTTCTAATGTTATGCGTTTATGATCACTACCCAAGCTGTTAATGTCTTCCTCATCTATTCTCATCTCTCAAAGTTTGCCATAGATTCCTTTTGTCATAAGACGTTAATCAATGCTAGATTTCCTGTGTCCGACTTCCCACGTGATCTACCCCTCACACTTAGGCCCCGCGTTTACTATCTTAAGACTATGTTGCTCGCAGAGATCTTGCAATGACTTGCCATTGGTGTCTGAATATCCGTCAAAATTGTGTATGTGAGCATTCATGTCCCCTAGAAGGATTATTTAAGCCCCATGACCAAATTGTTTGATACTGGTGCGTATGTAATTCACCATCTCCAAATTCTTTTCATTGCATGCATTTATTCCCCGTCCACAAGCAAGCTACGCCTAGCCACGTTTTCTTTTTCCTTATACTGTGCCCGAAACCCAGAAGTGCTCTGAACAGGTTTGTGTTACTCTATCCCATTTGGCTTTGCTAGGGATTAGCTTTCCAACAACCCACCTTTCCTTTCTGATATGAACCTGTTGCATCCTTCCCAAGTATAATTCAGAATCTGGGATGACCATTTCGTGTCTCTAAAAGGTGCGTTTCTGTAACCGCATAAATATCTATATGTTCCTTGTTTAACTACTCCTCAATATCTAACCCTTTTGCCTTTTTTTCTGCCACCTTGCATGTTAATGTAACTAATTGCAACGCGCGCCTTCTCTCTCTCTTTTTTTTAATCTTTTCTCAGCTTTTTTGCTATACCACCTGTCAAAAAGTCCCCCTCGTTGTTTTCCTCGTTATATAGTTATCGCGGACATCGAAGGGCCCGCATGCCTCCAATCCAAAAAAGCTACTACTGCTCGTCCGGCAAGTCGCCAACCCACCTCACCACCTAGCCTCCCATAGAAGTGAATCCTGTCTCGTTGAAAACGACCCTACCTATGCGCCTCTGTTTATTTCCAATACCTCGAAGCCTTTCTCTCGACTCATCTGCCATATCTCTTTGCGTCGGCAACCATTTTTTTGCGGGTTGCCGTCACGCACTGGTACCTCGTGCATGTCATCGACCCCTTTCGCCAATGTGGTCGCTAGTCCTGCCGATTCTTCATTCAAGACATCGTTCAGACCGCCCGCAATTATCGCGAGGTTTCGTCCAATAGATTTAGTAGGCGTTCGAGCGCGGCACCAGACCGTGGCGGCGCCCCGTGGCAAGAAGTGCATCCGATCCCAAACGCCGCTTTTGATTTCTGTCGGCTGCTGGTGAATAGCGTGCTACCTGTTGTTCGACTACAAACAGCAGGTGCCGGCAGCTCCGGAGATAGTGAGCGCAGTCTCTATGGAAATGGTGTGCCTGAGAAGATGGAAACTTTGCGCTTCGCTTCATCACTCTCTACCGTGCACGCATGACTCGAACATTTGACGATAGTTACAGCGCGAGAACAAAACGACGACACAGAGACAAGAAGGACACGAAAGACACGAGCGCTAACTTCCAACTGAGTTTATTGCGCAGAGCACGAAAATATATAGAGGAGACAGTAACCATGTGATAAAAACCATATGGCACAAAGAGCAGAACATGAGTAAGAGAAAAAAAAAGCTCATGTTACTCATGTTCTGCTCTTTGTGCCTATGGTTTTTATCACATGGTTACTGTCTCCTCTATATATTTTCGTGCTCTGCGCAATAAACTCAGTTGGAAGTTAGCGCTCGTGTCTTTCGTGTCCTTCTTGTCTCTGTGTCGTCGTTTTGTTCTCGCGCTATAACTATCGTCATGCCATACCAACTAGCCCAAGCTGCCACACTTCGAACATTTGGCCGAGCTCTTCATACAGCAGTGTCTGGTTTCCGTGCAATGTTTTCTCACCATGCCCGAGGAATGGTTTATGACCCCTTTAAACGGTTGTTGTCCAACGTCAGCGATACAGTACGACGGTCGAGGCATTGATGTCTCAACGACATTGTGTTGCGTGCATGCCCGTATAGCGTATATGTAAAGTAACTCCGTCGGCAGTGCCACGTATGAGCGCGATGCTGAGCTGTCGTAAATGAAGCCATGGTGTCCTCATTAGCTTATGTCTTCTCCCGACTGGATGGTTGGTTTCAAGATGCTAATGATGGCTTTGCTTTAAATGGCCGCACGAAAGAGACGGTAGCGCATTTGCATACGTGATGGTAAGCACGCGCCTAGCGACATAAGGACGAGTGTCATTGAAGTTGCGTGGTCGCTGGATTTGTATAGCAGTTCTCGGCCGTCTGCGTCTCCGAGCTTCGGACCTTCGCAACACCGCACTGAGTTAGGGAGAAATTGGAGGCAATTAGGCGGGGCGAAATAGCATGTATACAGACAAACGAGGTCATTCTTTCAACTCGAGCAGCGAACTTTGTTTGGTTTATATCTTCTCATAATGACACCTTTGACCAGCCTCTGGGAAATTCATCTTTAGTTCATGATGTGTTCATGGGCTCCCTACCGTCACAGGTCGGCTTGATCGAAATTTTACTTGGGCAACTTTGCCTCAAATTGGGATAACGATGGTGGAGAACTTTAGTTGTCCAGTTTTCATTAGCAACTTCTAAATTGCGCCTTAGCAAAATGACGCGTGTTCTTGGTGGTTGGTTGCCGTGGCGTAGAGAGGAGCTTTTTCAGCAGCGAAGCTATGTCTTGTAACTTGTGTTCCGTCGCAAAAAAAAAAAAAAACTGTCATGAACCGGCACGCTCTCTCTTCCTTCTCTTTACAGTGAAGCTGTTCAAGCTATATCGGTAACTTGTGCTCCGTCGTGCGAAATTCCTCAGCTGAAAATGCGCCACAGGAATCGGCAAAGCTCCGCAACCGTGTTCAGCAAGTATTAAACGAAAACGAACACCCGGAGAAAAAAAGAGTTAAAAAGAAAGATAGAAAACCCAGATAATTAGAGAGATAGAGAAAAGTTGTGGCTGTAGAAATAAATTATTTTTTTAAAAGCTAGGCTCGAACCGCGTATAGGCGTTGTACGCTGTCGGAATTCAACGGGTGGCGAGAAGTTTCGAGCGGGTGGAAGCGACATTGTGCCGAAGTAATAAGTCGACATCACCGAAAAGGTAGCAATTTTCCCGTCTATCCTGTCTATATGCTGACCTGAACGTTGTGCCCTTGTAATGTGCCCGTCAGGCTGAATAAGACATTTGCCTCTGCATATCCTCCGCGTATCCGGTGTACCTATATCGGAGGCAGCGACCGTCAAGGGCCCCAATTGGGGAACGATAGCGCTGTAGCGTCTGTTACACTTGTGTAAATGGCCCCGCCGCGGTGGTCTAGTGGCTAAGGTACTCGGCTGCTGACCCGCAGGGCGCGGGTTCGAATCCCGGCTGCGGCGGCTGCATTTCCGATGGAGGCGGAAATGTTGTAGGCCCGTGTGCTCAGATTTGGGTGGACGTTAAAGAACCCCGGGTGGTCGAAATTTCCGGAACCCTCCACTACGGCGTCTCTCATAATCATATGGTGGTTTTGGGACGTTAAACCCCACATATCAATCAAATCAATCAATCAATCAATCAATCACCCTGTACTTTGCCCTAAAAACTGGTGCGTTTTTTTTCGCCCATATTTTGTTTCGCCTAATCTTGGAACAGCGCCAAAGCTTTTGGGTGCGGTATTGAAACACCATTCTTACAGTCTATCCTATTACTTTCTTACGACGTCCGTCGCGCCGATAGGTCGACGATAACGTCGTTCTGCGTGGCGAGGCCGTGGCAAAAAGGTGGGTGAGAAAAGGAATGGCTGCACAGTCAAGGCCCACCTCTTGTAACGATTCTTTTCCCGATCCATTGATTTCGCCGGCCACAATGGCTCGCATGCCGCCGTTATCGATCGCTCATTCGGTGCGAGCTGTGATGAAAAGGAATCGAGGGTGAAAAATCATTACAAACATGACCTCGCTTCTCTGCATTTTTTTATACCAGCTCGTGTGACAGGCAGCGGTGTTCAACTCTAAGGTGCGTGTTTTTCTTTTTGGAGCTTTCGATCAAGCAACTGTCGAAAACTTGGGCCCGAGTTCTCAAAGCTCTTAAGTGATCTATTTTAACATGATTGATATGTCAGGCTTAACGTCCCAAAACCACCTTATGATTATGAGAGACGCCGTAGGGGAGGGTTTCGGTAATTTCGACCACCTGGGGTTCTTTAGCGTGAACCCAAATCTGAGCACATGGGCCTACTCCATTTTAATATACGGCAGCCTTTATTATATATCAGACGACTGGCTTATGTTAACATACGATGAGCTCAAGGACATATTTGTGAAAATGCTCCGCGGACAGGGGATTAGTTGTGGCTAAGTATAATCCAGTTTTATCATATATATATATATATATATATATATATATATATATATGCATGTATGTATATATAGTGCCCCAGCTATCTTTAGCCACAATTACTTTATTTATATGGGGAGTTTAACGTCCCAAAACCGCCATATGATTATGAGAGATGCCGTAGTAGAGGGATCCGGAAATTTCGGCCTCCTGGGGTTCAACCGGC